>JAJHPE010000004.1:8751864-9189364 GCA_024447655.1 Carex scoparia | reverse complement strand
CATATACTGAATGACGAAATCCTCATTGCCATCACAATTTTGAGGTGGTGGGACGGAAGGGAGTATATGGAAGTGAATTGGAAGGTTCTGGGCTTGGATGGATTGAAGATAAGAATAGGTATGAGGAAAAGACTTCTCTGGGTTGTCTGGTTGGATAAGAAGGAAGTGGATGGAAAATGACTTGCTGGAGGTGGAATTACATTGCAAGAGGCTCTTCGCTGTCTCTACCACGGGGATGAGGTGGCCTGGTGAATAGAGGGGAAGGAAATATACACATGACTTGTTATTGTCAGCCATTAATTTGAGCTTCAATTAATGGTGTTTTGTGTTGTGTGTTGTGTGAATTGATTTACATGCTAACCAAGCTGACACCTTTATATATATTAAGAGGCATGGAAGTAGTTATATATATTATATTATTTATAATAAAATATATTCAATGGATACCAGATAATCCATTGAACAGGCCAACTCGAAACTAGGTGCTCACATGTATTAAGGACAAAAAATAAAGGCTTGTAGAAAAACAAAAAAGTTGGAAGGGATAAATACACGGTTAATTACAAAAGAAAGAATGGAGCTAGTGAATAGAGCTACGAAGGGAGAAGCGAAGGCGACAACTATAGAGGACCTGATATTTTTTATGGCAGGAGGCTTCCAGGTAAGGCATGGGTACAAAATATAGTTAAGGAACTGGAGATGGTCAGCTTTAATATTTCAAATGGAGAGATGGATGTCAACCAAATTAAGGCGTGAAAGTCATTGACCTCGTAATAAGATGCTACCAAGTCTCATGATATTTAAAATTACAACTCATTGACATTTCAAAAGGCGTGAAAGCCACCTCGTAATTTCCTAAGTTAACGGAATGACCATTTCTTTTCAAACAAAGAAAAAAACTCATTAATGGAATGGCCCTTTCTTTTCAAACAAAGAAAAAACATTATGAAGGAACCCAAAACATAACAGTTTTAGAGGGTTCTAAAGAAGGCTTTAATAAGCACACATCAAGCTCAGCCCATCTCAAGTTGCACAAACAACAGAAGCAGGCCAAGACATAATGACATCATGATATATAAATGAGATTGGCGTGTAATTAGTGTAAAAATAAGCAATTGAACCAATTAATTATAATAACCATTTCATTTCATTTCATCATGTAATTAGTGTGAAAAAAATTATAATAACCAATTAATTGAACCCTTTCTTTTCTTGATTAGTTTTTCTTTTCCTTACCTAATATATATATACTATATTTCCTGTACTTAGTGTGAAAAAAATTTAATTTGTGAAGCAATTAATTATAATAACCATTTCATTTCATCATGTATCTCAGAATGTTTTCCACGATTGGCATGACGAGGATTGTATTCAAATACTGAAGCGATGCAAAGAAGCAATTGAACCAAGAAAAGATGGTAGCAAGGTTATCATCGGGGATATTATTCCAGACTTCGAAAGTAATAATCCAAAGGCAACTGAGACAGGGCTTTTCTTTGATATGCTTATGATGTGCTCTCATGGATCCAGGGAACGTAACAAGCAGGAATGGCATGATATTATTTTAGGTGCAGTCTATTATGATTACAAAATATATCCTACTCATTTAGGTGTTGACTGTGTTATGGAGCTCTATCCATGCATGCTATTGACAATGTTCGGCTGCTTGGATATCTTAAATTAAGCATATGAGCGAAGAATTTATGGGATGTTGCATGAAAATAATAATGATTATACATAATAATCCAAATTGCTACTTGGACCAGAGAACTATGTATCTTTTATGTTGTTGTTATTTGTTAATATTATTGTAAGAGATAATCAATTATAAAAAATAAGTTTACACTCTATTGTCTCTTTCTGTCTTTCTCATTCATCTATGGTCGACCAAACCCTAACAATAACAAAAAAAAAAAATTAATTTAAGTACTGTGTATTAAATTAACTGAAATTGTGTATAATCAATTATAACTGAAATTGTTGAAATTTTTAATGTATGTGTCAATTTGTTTGAATCTGTGTATTAACTTTTGAGTTCATTTCCATTCATAATTTATAATTGTTATAAGATTAATTTATGTCTATTTATAACTAAGCAAATTGTCTTTGGTTGCGGCGTGGCTCAGTCAATGACAAGTACAGCCAATTTTTTTTTTTTTTTTTTTTTTGTGAGGTGATGTGACTGCTAGACCAAATGTTTAGTCTAGAGGACTAATTCGTCTCTGTGCTTCAGTAAATTAATACTAGAGGGATGTCAAAGTTATCCTACAAGATACAAGCCCTCCTCTACTGGTTCTTTTATTGGGGATCACCTCTATAAATTTTCTAAACATCTCTTTCCTTGGCCCCAAGTGCCAATTTTTCAATTTGCAGTGGAAGGTTCAGCTTTTTGTCAGAACAAACTCTATATTGTTATTGTTGTTATTATTATTGTTATTGTTATTGTTATTATTATTATTATTATTATTATTATTATTATTATTATTATTATTATTATTATTATTATTATTATTATTATTATCAGAGTTATTATGAGAGTTACCTATAGTTACAGACAAAAAAGGGCGAAATAACAAAAAATTTGCAGACCATAAAAATACACTGTAATAATCAAATTGTCACGTTGAATACAATAATATATTCTCTAAGCAACTCAAACATAAGAATACAATAATATACAATTCAACAATTAATTTATAGTATTGACTTAAGTAACAAGTTCAAACCAAACAACAATAGTTTAAGCCATGATTTTAAGTCACAACCTAACCAAACAAGAATATCTTGTACCATCTTATGAACTCGAAGCAAACAACTTATTTCACCTTCATTTTAGCCCAAAATCAAGCAAGACCCATGAGAATTGGGAAAATGAAAGAACACACGCAAAATACCAAGAACTATCAAGATATATTTATTTTTTGGACTGACACTCCATGGTACGGCATGGCACGATTTAGTTTGCGTTCACAAACTTGACTGATGGACTCGACGGATGACTAATACAGCACCTGATTTCATATCTTGCCCAACTCCCCGGCGAGTTTTTGCAAGTGAACATATGACACACCATCTATTTGCAACGCCTTTCTGCACGCCAAGCTCATCTCCTCTGCTCGGTCCCGGGCTCTCCTCCCTTCCCCAGAGCCCGCATCCATCAACTGCTTGATTGATTGTTCGAGATCCATTGCAGTCATGAATCCATTGCAGGCCAACTCGAAACTAGGTGCTCACATGTATTAAGGACAAAAAAAAAAAGGCTTGTAGAAAAACAAAAAAGTTGGAAGGGATAAATACACGGTTAATTACAAAAGAAAGAATGGAGCTAGTGAATAGAGCTACGAAGGGAGAAGCGAAGGCGACAACTATAGAGGACCTGATATTTTTTATGGCAGGAGGCGTCCAGGTAAGGCATGGGTACAAAATATAGTTAAGGAACTGGAGATGGTCAGCTTTAATATTTCAAATGGAGAGATGGATGTCAACCAAATTAAGGCGTGAAAGTCATTGACCTCGTAATAAGATGCTACCAAGTCTCATGATATTTAAAATTACAACTCATTGACATTTCAAAAGTCGTGAAAGCCACCTCGTAATTTCCTAAGTTAACGGAATGACCATTTCTTTTCAAACAAAGAAAAAAACTCATGAATGGAATGGCCCTTTCTTTTCAAACAAAGAAAAAACATTATGAAGGAACCCAAAACATAACAGTTTTAGAGGGTTCTAAAGAAGGCTTTAATAAGCACACATCAAGCTCAGCCCATCTCAAGTTGCACAAACAACAGAAGCAGGCCAAGACATAATGACATCATGATATATAAATGAGATTGCTGATGAAGCCATGTCAACGGATGAACCCTCTAATTTTCCGGAGCAGAGCCGGAGCTACATTCAAGAAACAGAGGTCAATAAACCCTCATTTATTTTGAAATTTTTTTAACTTATACATGATTTTCTATATGGTTTAGAATAAAATGCTACAGACAGTAATATTGATCCTCGTTCGCAGCATGAAAATTTTATATGATTTATCTCCCATTACTTGAAAGTCTAACTACACCTCTATTCCGGAGGATATCAAAGCTCACAGAGAAGGCCAAACTCTTGAAGAAACCGGGTACGATAAGTGTGTATGGATCATCATTTTTTTTCATAACCAAAAGAATAAATAAAATAATATTAATAACCATACCCCAAAAAAATTTCAACCATGCCCAAACCGCAACCCCCCTAGGGGGCGGTTTACTTATTTTTTTTTTTTTTGTTTTTAATATGATGATGGATATTAATTATAATTATATTTATAATTTATGTATTTTGTAAAAATATATTTTTAATATTATAATTATGTTCATACCGTAACTGAACAAATAAGTCTGGAATTATAAGATAGAAATATAAATACAACATATGCTGAATTAACTCTTTATGCGGCTGAACAGACTAAGTCTACTTCTTAGGTTTCTGGAAGTGGATGACGGCGCGACACCTGCAGTTGTAGAGCCCTAACTACTTCCCTGAGTGGCTTCCCTAGCTGGGTCGCCTGCTTCCAGAAGGTCCGCCATTGGCAACCACCCTAGCATTCTCTCTTTCGTTTTCTTCGATTATTACCTCTGCAATGCATTTCATTTAACATTCATTTTCAATATTTAAATTTAATTTCAAATCAATTTTAAGTTGTGTACGATCATCTACATACCTGCCCTCTACTTGTCAGTAGTAGAACGGTGAGCCTCATGTCCTACTTGACGACCTTGCATCCTGTCCATATGCATTGTTCGCCGCTTGTGTTTCCTCCTCCCCTTCCTGATCCATTTCTTATCGGGAACCACCGTATGCCCAAGGTAGTATGGCCACTGGTACTGGTTGGGGTAGCTGTGAAATGATGGTGTCCAGGTGTGTAGAAGAAAATCGGTACGATAATAGTTATAAACAAATATGTCCTCAGAAAAGTTTAATTCTCGGCAAACCGCCATAACATGAGAACACGATATGCGAACTAACTAGGGGCCTGGGCACTCGCATGTTACTTGATTGTTCTCGCCTAAAATGACTTTGTACTTGCATGCGCGTTGATGAGTTTCTATAATGCTATTTTGGCTCATAACCAGTGGAATGATCTCACTTTGAACCTGCACTTCATATTCCGTACCTGTGGTACCATACGGTACAACGCGCAAAATGTAGTGGCTTGTGTTTCCTCCTCCCCTTCCTATGTTTTCTTAATTTATCTTCAACTCTATCTGAGAATGCTTGGTCCCTACTCGCTAATGTAGTGGCTTTAGCATGCCTCTCAACAAACCAAGCATTTAACTTGTAGAATGTGTCCTCCACTAGTGAAACCACGGGTAACATACGGCTCTGTTTGAAGACATTGTTTAATGACTCTGACCCATTAGTGGTCATAATTCCCCATCTCCAACCTCCATCACATGCTTGAAATATCTTCTCATATACTGACAGCTCGAACGGATCATTTGGACGTCTCTTGCCCGCCTTCGCTAAATAGACATTTGCCTCCAGAAATGTCTACAAAAAATAGATAAATAAAAGGCAGTTATACAAGACGTACAAATGTCCAAAAAAAATTATGAAAAAAGAAATGCATACATACTCTTGCAAATTCTCTAAACATCTCTTCCATCCGTCGTGGTTTTTTTCTCTTACAGCCAATTTTGAACCTGTCAGCAAGCCACTCACACTCGCCGGTATTCTTGCACAGGTTCTCTGAAATGTGTTGCATGCAGTACCTGTGCACAGCCTCTCCGGTATTTGTGTTCCAACCATAGTTGGGGCTATTAAATACATGTTTAATGCCCAAGTGCTGGTTTGATATCACACAGACGAACCTATTTCCTACCACCTCTCTTCTCACAAAAGACATGAAAAAACTCCAATTTGGACCATCCTCCTGTTGAACAATGACAAAGGCTATGGACAATAACTGGTTTTCAGCATCATATGCACATGCTATAAGCAGAGCCCCACCATACCGGCCGAACATGAAGCATGCATCAATGCTGATCACAGGTCTAACATATCGAAAGGCTTCAATACATGGACCGAAAGTCCATGCTATGCCCTTGAATTGTACCTCACCGGGTGTATCGGTTGGTACATGCCACTGCTGGAAATCTGGTTCCCGGATTTGTACTTGTTATGGCAATAAGTAATGGTGCGAGGAGATTGTACGGCCCCTTCCAGGTTCGAAAGCATCTGCAGACTGCAAGTTCCTGACCTCTCCACAACCTATTATAATGTGGGGTTATATATGGGTAGATCCGTCTCACCGCACGAGCAACCTCCTTAATGCTCATCTAAGGCTTTTCCTTAATGTCTTCCATTATTACATCGGCAATAACTGATGCCGTCAGCGCAGTATGGTATTTCCTTGTTGACGCAGTCTTGCAAGTGTGTAGTTCCTTGACATCCTTAATTATTCATGCCTCCCCCTTGCCTTTAGGCGCGGCAGACAGTTTCCATGACCGTCTTCTAGTTTCAGCTCGGGGTGCATCACGGCGCGTAGGTACTTGCAAATACCTATCTCGTCTCACAGGTTCACGAGGGGGTGAGGTCACATCCTGGTTGTGATCATAGCCATAATCAGTGGTATAATTGTCATATCCTGGGTTTTCATTCTCGACAGAAGGTCCAGCCCTAGTGTCCAAGGTCTGCTCTGCATAAGGTCCAGCCCCGGTGTCCAAGTTGTTCTGGGTAGAAGGTCCAGCCCCGGTGTCCAAGTTGTTCTGGGTAGAAGGTCCACTCTCGGTACCAACTGGTTCAATCGAAACTTTTTTGCAAAATATGTCCATTATCGGGATTGAAGTGGACTCAAAAAAATCATACACAGTTGTTCATATATCCTGGTCTGCTATAGGATATTTTACATAATAAGGTTTGCCACCTTTCGGTTGGTTGTTAATTCGGGTACTGATTTCTACAGTAAATCGGGCACGGTCCCAACTGGTTTTTTGCAAGATTGCTTCCTTTATTTCATAAATTGAAGTATTGGCATTCACTTGGAAGCCGTAACTTGTATCTTTCAAGTATTGGCATCCGAACTCCCCTTTCGTGATTTTTCCACCCCAGTACAGTGCAATTAACATTTTTGGTTTATTTCTGAAACAACATATAAAATCCGTCGTTTAATATAAGTTTTTTTGTTTATTTCTAAAATTTCTAACATTGAAGAAAAATTAAATTAAAAAAAAATATACCTCGGTCACTGTTGATCAAAATCGCCTCAAAATCACATCAAAATTGCCTCGGAGCACTATTTGAGAGCATAATGGATTAAACGAATTGTATTGGGCGAATTATGGTGAGACTGGAGAGAGAAAACGGCTTAATATAGAAAAATTGGGTAAACCGCCCCTTGGGTGGGCGGGTTGGGCCGGGGGTAAACCGCCCCCTGGAGGGGTGGTTTGGGCATTGTTGAAATTTTTTTTGGAGTCTGATTATTAATATTATTTTATTTATTTTTTTGGTTATGAAAAAAAATGACGGGTGTACGGATCAAGTAAGAACAAGAAGATCAAAGAGGCTGAGGTGCATAAGGATTATCTCAAGACGTGACCCACTCTCGCAAGTTCAAGAAGAGACACTCATACTGACAGCCGGGGCTTAGATGAAGAAAAAAGGTGTTGAGGATTGTATGTTTGTTTAATTGACCGAAAGAGCTACTGGTTGTTCTTTGAAGAGGAATAAAAAAGGTGGTATAAATGGAATATGAAACAAATATACAGTTGATAAGCTGGAACGTAAGGGGACTGAACGAAAGAGATAAAATATTGGCTTTGAGACACACTTTCTTTTTATAGAAGCCGGATATAATTTGAGAGAGAAGAATATGTTTCTGAATAGAAACAATACTTTATTTCATTTCTCTCTTCCTCAATTACATAGAGTTATGCGGTATTTATAACAATACAACATACGTAAAATAAGTACCCACAACTTTGCTAAATTAAGCACCCACTACCTATCCTTCTATTATAGGTAGTCCCCAAAATAGAAATATTACTTCTCCTATCCTGCTATTACAAACATTACCTACATGTCTAATTATAGAACCCATTAACACCTACTCGCTCCTAGATAGCACTCTAAAAATAAAGAGCTAATTTTGGAGCAACACTCAACAGAACTCTAAATATTGAAAGCTATTTTTGGATCAACTTTCAACACTCCTCCTTGATTCAAAATTGATCACGTCACATTGCTTTGAATTCTTCAAACTTTCCTCTTGCCAACACCTTCATCAAAATGTGTGGCTTCTGTCCTTTAGAAGTCATATTCTTTAGCTCCATTATTTTGGAAGCTACCATTTCTTCTTGCAATGTTTTATGCCATTTTTTACTTGTTGCTACTTCATGAAAGGTTGTGGATATTTGCCTTCCACTATCTGTATACCCCACAAAAAATTGAAACAATGCTTGAAGAAAGAAAAATATTTTTTTGAATAGAAATAATGCTTTATTTTCTTTCTCTCTTCCTCAATTACATAGTGTTATGCGGTATTTATAATAATACAACATACCTAAAATAAGTACCCACAACTTTGCTAAATTAAGCACCCACTACCTATCCTCCTATTAGAGGCAGTCCCCAATATAGAAATATTACTGCTCCTATCCTGCTATTACAAACATTACCTACATGTCTAATTATAGAACCCACTAACACCTACACGCTCCTAGATAGCACTCTAAAAATAAAGAGCTAACTTTGGAGCAACACTCAATAGAACTCTAAATATTGAAAGCTAATTTTGGATTAACTTTCAACAATTTGTTTGCAAGTGACAAATTTGAATGACATAAACGACATGCACGATAAAAAGATAGATTTGTTGTAGAAGAATGGGTATGATCTACTAATGAGAAAGCATCAAACCACACAATTTATGTCAGCCTAAAAATGGAGCGTGAATGGCAATGCCAGCACCTAGTCTTCCTAAAGTCTTCTCCTTCTTGAGCCTTCTTGTTTCTAAGAGAGGAAAGGCCTAAGCTTGATCAACCAAAGAATGGTAATCAAGATCACTCCCACAATTAAGTCCCTCTTTAACCATGAGCGGTGTAATCCGGTCCTAATTTAAAAGCTTTGTTGGGCTCATGTTGCCAAAACTCATGGCTATGATCTATTTTAGTACGAAATTTCATGCATACTAAGTTGTACTAGATCCAACATATCAAAAAGAAAGTTTGCATGTGATCCATGACATGATTTCTCTTGGTTAAAGGTCTCCAACAATATTGCATCTCTAATAAAAAATACAAGGATCAACATATTTGTGCATACATACATATATCATAGAGAATAAAAATTCTCAATTAAAATTTATACATGAAATTAATTGAATCTGTATTGCTTTTATACAAACCACTGAAAATCAATTTCGTAAGAAAAAAATTATTGCATCTTATATGAATTTATAGAGGGAGGGTAGCGAAGAAGATACTAACCAACCAAAGCAAAGATGACAGTAACCAACCAAAACCCTACAAAACTGAAAAGAAAAATAAAAGAGAAATAAGAAATAATAATTACACATGACCTAAATAAGAAATAATAAGTAACAGAAAATTAGATAAAGAATATATATATATATATATATATATATATATATATATATATGAGGTTGGCTAATATACAAACGTTTGTTCATGGGCTCAGGAACAAATGGTTCGGTTCTCCAATTTTCAAAGTCCAAACGGTCGATCCAAACTGACAGATGTTTAATCTATATTAAAATATGCTGGGAGACCAAATTTTACATTTTTTGGAATTTTTTTACTATTTATTAAGATGGTTTGAAAATCGCTGTTTTTAGTGGTGCAAAATTTTAATAAAAACAGCGATTTTCAAACCATCTTAATAAATAGTAAAAAAATTCTAAAAAATGTAAAATTTGGTCTCCAAGCACATTTTAATATAGATTAAACATCTGTCGGTTTGGATCGACCGTTTGGACTTTAAAAATCGGAGAACCGAACCGTTTGTTCCTAAGCCCAGGAACAAACGTTTGTATATTAGCCAACCTCTATATATATATACTAGTATCTTGCTCGTGCGATGCAACGGGACATATTATAAGATCTTTAGGCACTTGAAAAGATCGGTTTATTAACATTTACATAGTTTGATAAAAAAATACAAATAAAAAAGAGACTGAAACTGGGTAGACGGCGCTGAGGGAGAGGACAGATGGGTAGACGGCGCTGAGGGAGAGGACAGATGGCGAGACCGAGAGATGACAGCTTATTTTCGTTTTAGGAAGTCATTGAAGAGGCTGAGGGTGAGTACAGGTGTGTCAAATGCTGAGGCGTTCATTTCCCATCGGAGGGCACAAAAGCAGCATCCTACTGTCAGCCCTTGATTTCCCATGGGAGTGCACAAAAACGGTGTGGCATTGTTCATGATACAGTACCCCTTCATCCAAAACTAAGATATTAGTAATTTCTTACCGATAAAACCTAACAAAAGACTTGAAATTAAATTATAGTTTTTATAGATTTTTTGGACAAATTAATACGAAATAGCAAAATAGTTAGGATATGGAAATAGCAAAGATCAACTATTATAAACTTTGTCTTGATGTTAAGCCAAGTGTTAGATAAAATTAAATATTGATATTTGGCTACATGGTAGACTTGATACTAAAGTTTAAATCTATGAAGTTTCACTTAAAAAGAAAGAACTAATTTGCTGTACTAAAATTGTGAATTAGGTGAGATGGTGAAAATTGTGCAGAAACAATGAACAGAGACATAAAACCAAAAAAGGTGAATTAAATATGCATAAAATCATAAAAATTGTGGAACATGCAGCAAATCTATTTTGAAATATAGCTGCATGAAATAAGTATCATGACATGAACATAGAACTTGAGAACCGATGAAAAAGGGATGAAAAAAAAAAACATAACACAACCGGTGTTGTGCTATGGGTCTGTTTTTACATCTTAAAACCATCATTATTTACATCTTAAAACCATTGGTAAAAAAAGAAACTTATCCACTGTTGGTACGATTGGATGGTATAAATAAAGGAGTGGAGGCAGTTTGATAAATTGAAATTACCGATAAAATATAAATGACTATTATACCCATGCCATCAAATGTAGATAACAACAGGAAAACTCTTTACTAATTGGATTTCGTACAGAATGGATTTATACAAATTTCATCTTATCTGTAACTTATTCAAATTACTGATAAAAATATAAAAGACTATTTTAACTTTTCTTGGTCTATTTTTTTTTATGTAACATAACTAATTTCAGAATTTGGATTTTGTACTATGCACTTGTCAGAAAAGAATTAATATAGAATCGAACTTGCAACTTGCAAGTTTGAGAATAAGAAAAGCTTCAAAATTTTAATATTAAAAATTGAATATACGAGATTGAATCAGACTTGTCAGAAACATATAATAGTGGTACAATGGTTGGCGCAACCTGATATACCAGTATGAGACCAAATAATTGTCAATTATGTATTCTGTGCTACCAATGATAAAATAATAACTACATTAAAAGTTAAAATTGTTACCTTGAACTGTGATCTCTGAGAATTGTTTCGGATAAGAAAATATGCACTTCCCATTTCTCATGCAAGGACATCCCGGTTGTAAAGCACCGCGAGGTCCATGTAACATGTGTTTGACAACCAACTTGTATAGCTCTGGATACTTTTGAGGGTCGGAGATCTCAGCGAAGCGATCTTGTCATACATGTCTGGATTTGTGATTTTATACCAAGGCTGCAATATAATGAGGAAATGTGCATGAGGCAATCCTCTCTTTTTGAAAATCAATCACGTGCACACGTGATGCCACCACACCAAAAAAGTTCTTTTTAAAAAGGTCTTTCAAATCTTCAAGTTTAGCACGAAACACGCGTCCTATTAGATCAGGTTGGTCTTGTGCTTGTTACCTGGAAGCAACTCACGATGTATTTCCTCCCAATCTGGATTGCAAGTCATGGTCAGAAAAACAGAAATTAATACATCCCAATCTGGATTGCAAGTCATGGTCAGAAAAACAGAAATTATAAGAAGATATATGTTTATGCTTTCATTTAAAATCCAATTAAGAAAAGAAATAATGTTTTGTTGTAAGAAACAAATTGGGAAAAGAAATAATGGAAAAAGGAATCATGAGTGTTGAGAAGAAACAAATTGGGCACGAAATTTCATGATTTTTTGAAATAATAGGCGGAAGTGAGGATTTGCATATGGTCCCAATTAATTGAAAGACAGAAGTGAAAATATCTACTATTAATTAAAAGCGGAAGTGAGCAATTGAAATAATGCAAAAGCTTACGAACAGAAAGTATCGTAATTGAAATAAGAAGCGGAAGTAAGAGATACCGTCGAACAGTAAGTATCGTACAAGAGGAAGAGGAGAAGAAAAAGGAAGACTCCGTAGCGTCTCTTCTAAAACTTCCGACCGGTTATGCGACTTCCGACTTTTCGAGGGACAAAAACTTCCGATCAGCCTAATAAATTTTGATTGTAATATACGTGTGATCTTTTGTATGGCGAGTATAATTTTAACTAAATTTTGACTTCTACACATAAAACAGCTACATTTAATCAAAAGAAGCCAGATTATTTAATTGGAGGGTTCAGATTCAATCCGAATTTAAATCAATCAATCACAGCCGTTGCAGGATAGGAACTCCAAGGTGCTTAATATAGAATGAAGATATATATATATTCAAAACAGAGATAGAGCTGAAATCAGACCAATATTTTAATACAGAGATAGAAAGAGTATTATAGAATCAAAACAGCATTGGAGGGAAAATATCTTTTTATATAACCAAAATCTTAAAACTATCTTTCTACACGGATTTTTCACTATAAATCCATATAGCTCTCTAGCCTTTCTACACTGTTATTTAAAGAATAATCCGTGTACAATAATTCATTCCTACACGGATTTTTATGAAAAAATCCGTGTAGCTCTCTAGCATTTCTACACTGTTATTTAAACAATAATCCGTGTACAATAATCCCTTCCGACACGGATTTTTTAATAAAAATCCGTGTAGCTCTCTAGCATTTCTACACTGTTATTTAAACAATAATCCGTGTACCATAACCCTTTCCTACACGGATTTTTTAATAAAAATCCGTGTAGCTCTCTCACAATTCCTATACAGATATTTAACTAAATATCCGTATAGGAAAGGTAATTCTTCAAACGGCTTTTTGTAGTAGTGATTGCAGATACATGCTTCACTTCAAAGCAAATCAGTGCAGCACACAGCAGTAAAGAGAAGAGGAGAGAAATTTCTAGGGTACTAAGGATGAGCACGGCTGTAAGAAAGGGTGATTGTGTGCAGTGATGTAGGCAAAAAAAAGTTCCTACAAACATAAGCGTTGTCAGCTCCACAGTCTCACACAGCTTGCCTCCACACAGCCACAACTCATGTTTTTTTCTTTGTCCGAAGGTTTTTTTAAACAGTGAGAAATTGAATATAGGAAAGAGAACCATAGCTCCGAAAATCAATATCAAAATTGATAAGATGATCATAATACCAGTATCAAATCAATCAGTAGCAATCGGCCGAATTAAACCAAAAGCATAATTTTTTTTTCAAAGGAAGCTTGTTTTATACTCAAAAAGTAGAAAAAAATTATAAAAAATATTTTGTCAAAATATATGTTTCTCAAAAATTACACTCGAATAATTCACTAATATAACATAATACATTTCTTTTGCCACAAAAAGTGTTTTCCATTTATTATCTATTTATCTATTTTTTTAATAAAATTTGTTTGGTTAGAGAGTACTACTATTTTACTGGCTTTAACTTTTCCGTGTCATTTTTATCAGCGCAATTATTTTTTCTTTTCTCCAAAATCAATCTCTATCTCAAGTTTTGATTTGTCCACTCAAATCACCTCTCTTTATCCCTCCAGTTACATATATCTTTCTTTTAATTAATGTTCTATTTTCCGGCCCACAAAAAGTCGGCCCATTTACTTGAACAATATAAATAATGGATCCCACTTGGTCAGAATCATCTTCTACCGTTTTGATCAATCCTTCCTCTTCGAAACAATGAATTGGGCCAGCAGTGAAATTTATATCGTTAGTTTATTACAAGGGTAGGCAATGAACATTATCAGCGGTAGGAAATGATCATCAACTGTCTATCCCTGAATGATTGTAGCTTGTCCTATAATTGTGTGTGAATCACAAATAGATAAATGAAATAATTGTTCTCACATCCTATACATCCTTTCCATATACTTTTCCTCCATTTTTTAATGAACAATAAAATGAAAACTTTATAAATTTAAGGGGAAATTTGGAAATTGCCACTCCAAAATCTTCAAATTGTGAAAATGTCACTCCAAACTTTGAAATTGTCAAAATGACACTCCAAACTTCATTAATTTGTTAAAATATCACTCCAAATAATTAATTACTATAATACCCTCACCTGTCCATCTCTGCCCCAGCCCCTCCGCCGCCTTCTCCCGCATCCAAGGGTATTTTAGTCATTAATTATTTGGAGTGGCATTTTTACAAATTAATAAAGTTTGAAGTGGCATTTTGGCAATTTCAAATTTTGGAGTGGCATTTTCACAATTTAAAGATTTTGGAGTGTCATTTTCATAATTTTTCCTAAGTTTAAAATGAGGTTTAGTAGAAAAAAATGGGTTAATTTGTTAATTTTCTAAATTTGAAAAATAAATATAATATTACGAATTACAGAAGAAAACGAAAATACGCCAAATTTAAAACTTGGAAGGATCTCTTTCATTAAAATAATAAAAAAAAAAATTGCCCCTTACTTTTTGTCAAAGGATCTCATGTTCTGAACACGTTACTCTGTGACATAAGATAACTTCAAATAAATCACATATAAATGCCATTTAATTGGTAGAGCAACGATCCCATCATTCATTAGACTTGCAACTTAATTTAGTACCCATTTTGAGTTCCTTCTGCCTAATTTTCTTCAAAAGATCATGTTAGGGTTTTGAAAGAGATGCTAGAAACAAGAAACAAACTTTTATGAGGAAACTTGACTGTATTCTTGACTTCATAATTACATAAAGTACAAATGACATAATTTATAGCAACAAAAATCTCTAAAAAAAAATTCTATAAATGACATGTTCTAAAATACTCTTATACTAAAATACTAAATTATTCCTCCTTAATATAGCTTGTCAAATATAGTCTAGCTACTATCCTGACATCCTGTTAAATCAAACCTAATTTAAATATATGATGAGACGAGAGGCATACACAACAGATCAGAAAGATCCTGATTTCTGAGCTATAATAGTTGGTGCCTCTTCTTCATATCAATATGGCCAGCAGACCTCACTATTGCAATGGTAGAGGCTCTCACAATTCAACTCCATTTCTAGCTAGCAATTCTCTTTCGATCACCTTCTACCTTATTCAAAGTTGCAAACCCCCACCGCCAACTCCATGTCAACCATCACCGAATCATACCTCCAATTAGTTGCTTCTCTTAATCTATCTCTTAATTTATCACCATTTATGTTCAACTCCATTTGCCACATCTCAAAGAAACAATCGCAAACTCCGGATCCCATGTGGCAGCATTGGTTCTTGATCGCAACATTGCTTATAGACCTCGAAAATAAACTCAACATTCCATGTTACCTCTTTCACACTTCAAATGCAGCTTTCCTTTCTTTGGTACTTCCTCTCCCAATTTTAGATGAAAAAATTAAACCAGAATTCTCAACGATCGACGGATGGATAAATGTCCCGGGAATTTCACCCTTACCGTCACATTTCATACAACCGATCCTTATCAACAAGAAATCGGGTGCTTTGCAAATCTTTTCTTTATCTTGGATGATGGTACATGGAGGCCAAGGGCATTATAGTAAATTCCAGTGTAGCTATGGAGGCCAAGAGTGCCCCTGGCAAACCGGCGCCATATATATATTTACACAATTGGGCCTATTATCGATCCCAAAAGGGGTACCGGAACAGAACCAGTGCGTAAAATGGCTAGAATTGCAGAAGCCTAAATTGGTAATTTTCCTATGCGTTGAGAGTAGAGGAGGCTTTGAGCTAAACTGCAAATCAAGGAGATTGCGATTGGATTGGAATGCAGCGAACAACGATTCTTGTGGGCTATTCGAGCACCTTGCACTATGGATCAATATCAATATTTTCAAATTCCAAAATTTTAACTATTAAACATGGTCACCATATGAAAATATACTTGTAGATCAAATTTTATATTATTTATAATATTTTTACTATTTGTTAGAAAGGTAAGAAATCACTTGATTTAAAAATTCTAGACCAATTTTTACCTGTTAAAAAAACTGTAAATTTTTTTTAAATAATGTAAAATTTAGTCTACAAGTAATTTTCATATAGAGATCATGTTGAATGATCGACCATATGAACTTTGAGAACAAAGATATTGATCCATAGTACGGGCCAATCAACGCTATGAACAGTATCATAGTTGACATTACATTTTTCATAAGAAGAAAATTAAATGAAGTGGGTTTTATTTAGTTAGGTTATAATAGCACCATTACTATTAAATTTTTTTAATTTTAGGTTCAAACACGTATCATTCAATAATTACAAAGTTAGCTAACAAGAAATAAATAAATGGTTATTTTCTGTCGTTACAAACTTATTTACCGTAACACTAACTTTATAATCAGGATTTTTGTCAAAAAAAGAATATCATGGGACCTAGATGCTTTTTCAATTTATTCATTTTAATTTACTAAAAAAAAATGATTTAGTGGTAATTCTATCATTACACTTTCTCCAATAATCTCTCTCTTTGCCCTAAATTTTGAAATAACAAAAATTAAGAACATGTACACATCAGTAAAAGTAAAAAAAATATTAAAAATAATTGTTGAGCTGACAGCTTCAAATGAAAAGAAAATTGTAGAATTTTTTTTTTGTGAAATAAATACTTAGAAGATATAAATTACCAAATTCATATACCGTTCTCATCATATATTGTGGTAATTGCATAAGTTAAACCTATTGCTTAATTTTATTGAAAGAATAAATTTACAGTAAAACTAAGGTGTTCTATAAGCTCACGAAGTTCTTTGGTGAGTTTCACTTTAAAGTTTATCGGATTAAATTTAAATGACGAAACCAAATTGTTGAAACCAATCTACTTCACAAGTGATATATTTGCATATCAAATTTATAATTTTTCGAATTTACTTAGTATAAAATCAAGGTAATTACAGTGCTACCACTAGTTACATACACCATTTGTGAAGAAGGACACCCCATGACAAAGGGGAGGATAATAAATGTGTTTTATGTAGTAATGAATGAAAAATGAACTTATTTAAAATGAACTTATATAAACCGTATTTATTTTTTACCACTTGACTTTGTACGAATTAATACAATAATTTATAAATTTGACATTTAATTGCCTCACTCGTGAAGTAGATCGGATTTAAGAGTTTGAATTTGTCTTTTAAAATTACTCTGATAAATTTTCGAGTTAAACTTATTAATCCTTTAGTGAGTTTATTTTTTAATCCGATTTCCATTGAAATGATAGCTACTATGAAACAGGTAACAAATCCGATTTCCATTAATTTATCGAATGCATCGTTTGGTACAGATATCATTTTTTATAACGATTTTCCCATCATTCTTAATTAACTTCTTCTGCTTCAAAATCTTTATTCCAAATTAAAATTGGGGTTGACTGTTTTTTTTTTTACCTCTGGCTCATGAAACTTATTACGAACCCTCCTTTTTTTTTAACTTGGAGCAAGCTGTCTAGAAACTACAAAAACAGAGTTTCTATTCCATCATTCTTAGTTAGCAGTTGAATTCGTTGTTTTTAATGTTATGTTTCCTTTTGTCTTGACATGTTCATAATTGTGTGGATCCAACCTAATGTGCCATTTTTTTCAATTTTCTTTTCTTTTCTTTTTGCTATTAATCTCGTATTTTATAATTGATATTATACATTATTTCAATGGTCAAGATGAAAATGACAACTGAGGTGTATAACTTACATTTTCCATCATTCTTAGCTATAGCAGTTGTATTTGTTTTTTTTTTTTTTTTATGCTTTATTTCCTTTTCTTCTGAGGTGATCCTAATTGCGTGGATCCAACTAATTATACAAATCTTTTAATATATATATTTTTTATTTTGTTTTGATATTGACCTCGCATTTGATAATTGATATTATACATTATTTCAATAACGAAGATGAAAATGACAAGTAAATGTACTATTTTTTTCTCTTCAATTAAAGTTTACGACTTGATTGAACAAAATATCTTAAGCACCGAGTTCTTATGATTTATGTACATTTTATAGAGAAATTTTGCAAGGATGACCACTTTTGTATATTTTGTAGAAAACATTATTTTTGCCATGAATAATCCATGTAAAATTAAAGAAAAAAAAATTCTTGTAGATCATTTGTACAGTTCTTTTCAGTGCTCCAACGATTTATAAAAAGAGATTTTTCCCCAACTCAGGTTCTTTAAGAAAAAACTCTTTTGGTTAATTAGCAGCTGTTTTTGTTTCTTTTGTCAAGGAGTTGAGAATATAGAATGCTTCCAGGAAATTGAACTGTGATACTCTCCTATAAATAAATACAATATATAATGTAAGCAAGGAAAACACCCAGGGTCTCCTTCACATATTTAATAAGAAGAAATAAACACGGATAATGTTGAAATAAATATACTAGTACAAATCTAACCAAGATGCGGTTTGCTGAAATTAAAATATAATATAACTTAAAAATAACAATTGAGATACAAATAATTTTCATGGAAAGAGCTCGTAGATTGAGAAAATACCCACAGTGTGTACTTTGTAATTAACAAAACCTGCTGCTTGGAAAATATTGTGCCACTCCTGCCTGGTGCGTTCCATCGTTCCTAAGCCTATCATCATGCATATATCCAAGAAGAGAATTGTCTCAATTGTCATCTGGTCATGTGTCTTCATGTCTATAGTGAGATCGACTATGATAACCTTACCGCCAGCTTCAATGGGTGAAATCGCATCCCGGCATCTCTCAAGAATTTTAATGCAATCATCATCAGGCCAATTATGCAGAATAAACTGTTCATATAAGTTAGGCAAATATTTAAAAAAAAAAGATCCATACAGTACTTTTAATTAGAATGTTCTCTAAGTTTAACCAGTATATATAATCTCATAAGGGATAACCTTCAGCATTACTGCGTCAGCTGCTGGTATTTTCTCGAACATGCTGCCCCCAATGGCATTGAATAAATCGCTTTTCATCTGATTGGATATGACGTGCGGGAGATCAAACACTGTGCATCTCAATTTCGGAAATGTTTCCGCAATAACTTTTACAGAAGTTCCTGTTCCGCCTCCTACATCCACGAGACTCTGCAGCCCCTCGAATAGTTGAGGACATGAGGCGACCACATCTTTCATTGCCTTTCTACTCTGGCTTGCCATTGCCTCATTGAATAAGTTGCCTAATTACACATGGACATCGATTTTTATTATATATATATAATAAAAATGTTGGTCAGCTAAAAAAAAAAAAAAAAAAAAAAACTGAGGTTGTGCTTATTATATGTGTTACCAAAAGCTGGATTCTCGTTTGTTGACTCCCATAGAGATTTTCCTTGATTATTCATTTGATGAACACATCCCACACCACTGGACTTGAACCAGTTAGCCATCGTGGACAATGTTTTTACCATTTCGGCTTCTGTCTGGAGGCATATATAAGCCCCCATGCCAGAGCCCTTGGATAGCATTAGCTCAGAGACTGGAGTAAGCATGTATCCCTCTTCAGACTGTGCAAACACACCTTGATGGACAAGTAGTCGCATGACTTGGCCCAACATCGGTTCCTTCTCGGGTGGGATGGGAATAGTACGAGCGAGTTCCTTTAGAGGAATGGCTTGCCCGTCATATTCATGTATATGATCTGAAATTTTCAACTCTGCAGCGCACCTGAGTGTAAATGGTGCCATAATAGTTTGGCTTAGGTGTAGGAATCTAGAGAACTCCATTTCTCTTTTACTTTGTTCTGGTCCTCTTGTCTAAAACAGAGTTTATTGAAATGTTGTATTGTTGGTGTCAAGAACATGTGCTAATGATGTCCTTATATAAGGGTTGTATTCTTGTATTTGAACTTTTTAACAAGTGAGCACTATAAACTCTTAGAGAAGTCTCACTCTTGTTTGCAATAGAAGGGTTGGAATTTATTTCTAATAAAAAAAATGGAATAAAGTTAATGCTTGTGACATATCTTTAATAAGTATATATGAAAGGTTTTCAAATTAATTAAGTAGATTGATAACGGGTCCCAAATGCCTAAGCATATTCCCTATGTACAAAATAAGGAGTCGACCTCTATCACAGTTATAGCAACTATATATATTATGACCGTTATTTAATACATTTCCACTTATTATGTTTCAAAGATAAAAATCTCATGACTTCATACAAAATCAATTCGAAATTTATAAATCTAATACGCAAACGCATCACTCATGAAGTAGATTAATTTTAATTATTTTGATTTGTCATTGGAAGTCGATACGTTTTTTTAGTTAAAGTCACAAAGGAGCTTGGTGAGCTTAAGAACATGCTAGTTCTACTCATCTAAAAAATACCTTTTCTGCGTTTTAATATCCAAGCATGCATGAAAAGAGCTCATTCCTAATTACCCTTCGTAAATTTAAGTATTTTGAAAAATATACACTTCTATTGTGATGATGCACACACGTTTATGATGCTAATATATATATTTTCACATAACATTGATGTTTATTTTTCTATGAGAGTTAGGCTACGGTACTACACATAACGCGGATTGATAGGTACTACGGATCAATATTTTTATTTTTAAAATTCAAATAGCGTCGATCTGAATATTTCAACATTATTTACATATGAAAACATTCTTGAAGTCTAAATTTTACATTTTTCAGAGGATGTATATTATTTTTCAAGATAGATATAAAACATCACTAATTTTGAATGATCTAGAATCTTTAGATAAAGTGTTTTTCCACCTATATAATAAAAAGGTAAAATTGTTCTAATAAATATAAAATTTGATACACAAGTACATATTTATATAGACATCATGTTGAGCGGTTCAAATCAATTGTTTAGACATTGAAAGTAGCCACGTTGTTTCATTAATTCCATCACTGGTTGAAGATAATTCTTAAGATTTAGTTATTTGGGCCTTCTTTTTCCAATGAGAGTATCAAACTTTTATTTAGGTAAAATGAGTTCCTTAAAATTTTAATATGATTTTAGTAGAAAAGACAGTACCTTAAGTAAAATTATCCGTTTATGAAATTAGAAGGACAAATATGACATTACAAATTGTAGATAAAAAAGTACGTAATTTTGAGATTTTTAAAAAGTATACATCAACGTCTCCCTAAAGAAAATTTTGAGGCAATATATCATTTCAAATAGAGAAATATTATAACCAACCGATTAACGACTAAGGAAAAAAAAGTGTCATATGTTCGACTTTTCTTTGTAGTAAATCAAATAAATAAATTGGATTGGGTAATTGAGAGATAGACATATAAATGTGGAGTTCATCAGGTCAATATTGTTTTTGTTTATTGATTTCGAATATTAAAATAACTTAATGCCATTATAATTAATCAGTACTAAATTCTTAATGTCAAATAAAATTAGTAAAGATCGTCCAAGTTAACATCCAGTCGACTCTATAAATCAGGAGATGCAAAGTCTGTGGTGTGCAAACTTAATACTGGTAGATTATCAGATAAGTTACTATATATAAGGATTGGTCCTCAAGGCACAACATAACACAAATTAAAAAAACAGAAACTGAACATACATTTTTATTTTTAGAAAAAAAAAAGATTTGTGTGTCTTATCTTTTTTTTACACCATTACATAATAGAGAAGAGAAATGCATTAGAAAATTTGGAAATTATTTCTCAAGAGTCATGTCTTACTGTCTTAGAAGACCTATTCAACGACCATACGACGTAAAGGCGAGAAGGTTTCTTGCTATTGAAAATTTATCTCGTGCTCATAGAGACGGTTGTTGCTCTACTAAGACTTTAGATATTCTATTACAAATGGCTTGAAATTAGGTATTATGTTTTGCACTTTTGATTTATGTTTTTAGTTTCTTTGGCATAGGACGGTCCTTAGGTAAATATGGAGAACTGTTTCTCCTTCTCTGAAATGTAAGTATTTGACTCCTAGATAAGGTCTAGTTTGTTTATCTCCAGATAAGGTGTAAATATTTGGCTTTTTTATTTTCCAACATTAATTAGGTGGACAGTATGTGCTATTTTTATGTTGGCAATCAAAGAATCTTTTATGCAATCAGAATATATCTCACGCACATGGGGATTTAAATAAACGTTATTGGTTTATGCAGTCGAAGTCTCAGAGACCGGGTATTGCTTTATTTATGAAGCATCTTCTTCATTACAAACGAAGTAGTTTGGTGCATCAATAACATATTGTTTTCTTCATTGGGAAGAACAAAATAAATAAATAAATTTGATTTAGTCATCTTCTTGATTGCAAACAAAATAGCTTTGATGCATCAATAACATGTTGTTTTCTTCATTTGGAAGAACAAAATAAATAAATAAATTTAATTTAGTCTCAATTTTTATCCAAAATGCAGTTATATTTTTTCGATCCATATTAAGATTCGTTTGTGCATCTCAACCATTCAAGCGAATCTCCACGTAAATCAAATGGTTAATTCTGACTTAAATTAAGATTCTATCTAAAACCCTTTGGACCAAAAAAACTATACCCAATGAATACTTTAATGCACACCTTTGAAAAATAATGTAAATGTAATCATATGCGGATGAATTTCACTTGCAAGGAATTCTTCTTCTTATTTACATATTTACATAGTGAAAATTGAACCGAGTAATTGTATAAACAGAGAAGATTTGTTATCATCTTCTCCACCTACTCTGCGTTCAGATTTTCATATTTTAAGCATGCATGTTTCTCGCCAGTGCACGACCAAAAGCATGCATGCATATCCTTGCTATTTAAGTATTCATATCCTTGCTATTTAAGTATTTACAAAATACAAAATACAATGTTTAGCAGAGACTCTCTTGCCGGTCACTACTGAAATTTCCGTTTTTTTTTTTCTTGCGGAGTAAAGGTTATTTTCAAGTAGAGGAAGGGTGCGTAGAAATAAAATCATATTTTTTTTATATCCTTAACAATTTTCAATGCTAGGTCCATGAAACTAGCAGCGCATAGAAATCTCTATTGTCCGCCCATGAAAATATTTTACTATCCGTCCTTAAAAATAATTTTGCATTCCGCAAAACATACCAAATATTATATTTTATTGAAAGCCCATAGAAATATCTCACCCCATGAACATGAAATAAGTGGCAAATAGTGTGACATGTTATTTCCATGAGCTACCTTTGGAAACCATTTCTTTATTACACTAGGTGATAGTAATGCTTAGAAATGTTAAATGAATATAGTTCATACCTTATTTCTCTCATAAGTGCAATAATATAAGTGTTTGTTCACAAAATTACTAAGCATTACTATCACCTAAAAAGTAAATGAATTATAACTCTAGAATTATACTTAACTGGCATCTTCCGAACAATGTCAGGACTCATAATTTAAATTAGTTTTTAAATTACCTCCTCTCACATAAAAAACCTGTAACAACAATCAATGAAGAAACTGGTATCACTCTAATTCATGATTATCTATCAAATCGGCACCGGAAAAGCATGTAGAACAGCTGTTTCGATTGTGATGATTCTAGCGAACTGGTACCACTCTCACATAAACAGCTGTTCATGATTCTAGCGAGATAAATCGTGGGTTGTTGATATATACAGTTATACACAATGTATGATTCAAACTTTTTCAATTTTAATAGATGTTAAACTTCTGAAGTTATGTTTCCTGTGGAATTTGCACCTGGAATGTAGCACACATTATCTTGATTTTGCTTATTGTAGTATTTTGAATTAAATTTTGTTGCTATAATACCATAAGTGGTAGGTAGAAAATTACTTACTTGATTTATACTATTTAAATTTTGTTGCTATAATACCCAATATATCACTGCTTATAAAAGTAATCAATTATTTCATTATTTAAATGCATAACAATGACAAACTGAAAATAAATTAAGGAGATACGTACCAATCTCATCGACAGAGATCATGTTTATCCGTACCTGTCAATTTAACTTATATAATTAATTTTTTTGTCACAGCCTCATGATAAAAGTACAGCAGAAAGTTTATCAAATTCAAGTGATGCGGATCGATGCTGAACGTTTTTTCTGATTAATGATGCAAGTAATCAGAAATCTTAAAATAATACTACCACTTTTTGAATAATATAATAGGGTAGTGGTATGTGTTGCGAACTTCTTTATGAAACTAATCAATTGTTTTATTTTTTAAATACATTTAGTTTGATAATGATGCTGTGATGTTCAACACATGCATGGGCCCCATGAAGATTTTTTTAACTGTCCAGTGTCAAGTAGTACTCCCTCTATTTTTTTAAATCCAACCCTTTCGTCCCTCGGCGGATAGTGCGTCATGCAGATCTCAATAAATAAAAAAATGGGTAATCCCTTCAACAAGATGAATATCTCAATAAGAAAAAATGGGCTATCCCATCTACACGGCAGAGCTGAAGTTCTTCATTAATTAACGAAGCATCCCGAGGGCCCTCTCAGATCAAGATCTTGTTCCTAAAAGGATTCGGTTTACCAAAACTACAGTCGAAAGAGTTGAATATAAATTTAGCTTTATCAAAACTGCAGCCGATGCAATATTATATATTTTTCCACTGTACAGTGTGCAGCTGTCCACCTATTTTGAAATCCAACTTTTTCGACCCTCCAAGTGTAATTTGTGATGTTGATTACAATAAAATACTATTATCAAAAAGTGAAACTTCACACGGTGGACAATACAGTTGATATATGGATTGGCTACCTTATGTAACGGTAGCGTGTGCAAAGGAGGCCTGTATCTAGTTAGGACAACCGTGACATCCCTCTAAGATTTACATCTATGACGAGAGAGGATGGGGAGCCGAGAGCCGGAAACGTGTGCGCACCGCAGCATCACAGTGGAGGATCTGAGTGTGGATATTTGTATACTGCAAATGCTGATTTATACGCTGATAGTAAATTGTTTAGTAATGATAAAAACAAAACAAAAAAAATGTAGTCTGGAACTTGCTTATTCTCACAAGAGAAGCAAACATAAAAAAAGGTATTGATATAGTAGGAATTCGTCAACCAGTTAGAATTATGATTCATCTTATATTAGGTTGCGTCAAATAATAAAGAAATAGATTGTGCTTGGAAACTCTGCATCAAGGGAGGGAAAAATATTTTCCAAGACAGTGCCAGAGTCCATACTATCTATGCCCGCAAATAAGTTTTAAGAAATCAGGTTAAGATAGTTTCTTGCTTCTGATCACGGTCCCAAAACAGTGAATAGAAGTATATACATTTATGATTCTAGCGTGATAAATCATGGATTGTTGACCAAAATATTACACACGCTACAACATACACAATATATGATTGAAACTTTTTCATTTTTTTTAAATGTTATTTAAAATTAGTTTATAAAAATATTATTTATGGTAGAGTTAGTGTCCTAGAGCAATTTTTTTGTTTGTAATTCTTGTTCTTATAATTGATTTTGTCAATTGTATATTAAGTAGTGAAGAACTGAATTAATAAAAATAATGAAATTTAAATATCTTTACTCGAGAAAATTAGCAGGAGCACTAATTACACCCGAGATTTGTGAGATTATTAAATGTTTGATCAGGTTATTACAGATCAAAGCGGCAAGTGTCTGTTTAATATCACAAATGCGATTATATGACATTGGATTTGGCTATACATGAACATTAAATGGATTATTAAATGTTTGTGGCATTCAAGTGATGCAGATCGATGCAGAACTTTTTTTTATTATTAATGATGGAACTAATCAGAGCTTTTAAAATAATACTACCACTTTTAAAAAATATATATTATAGGGTCGTGGTATGCGTTGCGAACTTCGTTATGAAACTAATCAATTGTTTTATGAGTTAAATACATTTAGTTTGATAATGATACTGTGATTTTCAACACATGCATGCATGTATGGGCCCGATGAAGATTTTCACCACTGTCCAGTGTCAAGTAGTACTCCTATTTTTTTAAATCCAACCCTTTCGTCCCTCCGTTGATAGCGCGTGATGCAGATCTCAATAGAAAAAATGGCTATTCCATCAACAGACAGACAGAATATCTCAATAAAAAAATTAGCTATCACATCGACGCTTACGGCAGAGTATCTCAATAAAAAAATGGCTATCCCATCAACACGGCAGAGGTGCAATTCTTCAACGTAGCATCCTGAGGGTCCTCTCAGATCAAAATCTTTTCCCTAGAAGGATTCGGTTTACCAAAACTGCAGTCGAAAGAGTTGAATATAAATTTAGCTTTATGAAAAATGCAGCCGATGCAATATTATATATTTTTCCACTGTACAGTGTGCAGCTGTCCACCTATTTTGAAATCCAACTCTTTCGACCCTCCAAGTGTTATTCGTCAACCAGTTAGAATTATGATTTCATCTTATATTAGGTTGTGTCAAATAATAAGGAAAATCGATTGCGCCTAGAGACTCTGAATCGAGTTTTTTTTTTATAAATCATAAATACAAAAATTATTCTTAGATATCCAATATGATTATTTGGTTTTTTATATAAACCATAAAAAACGAGCTGGCAACTCGTTCTTCACAGTTTTTTTCCTCATAGAACGAGTTGCCAACTCGTTCTTGATTATTTTTCAAAAAATTTCAAAATTTCTCGTGTGGCCAGCGTGTTGCCTCCCTAGAACGAAATAGCAATCTGTTCTCTTTGGAGAACTAGTTGGGATCTTGTGATCTCGTTCTTTTTTTTTTTGTTCAGCATAAAATATTCCCTTGAATTTACTGTTGGAGATTAACCCCAGCAGCTTTGTGATTTGAGCTGATGGAGGGGCCAGTATTATTGTGCTTTGAGATTCATGCCAAGTTAAAAAGAACGCTCCAGATATAGAAATTGTAAAAGATTTTCTATTATGATGGGCCGTGGTAATCCCTATTATGGTGGGCCGTGTGAACGCTAAGAATCTTTTGAGTTAATTCATTTCCACTGTCCAATTTTAAATAAAACAAATATGGATTTCTGATTTTAACAAGGGATTCTTAATATTAGCGCAGATATAGTCGCATGGATCTTAAAGCAGATCGGATGGTCCATATGCATTAACTCAAAAGATTCCATTTTGAGTTAATGCAGAGGATTTGAATTTTTGTGACTTGGACTTTTTTTTAACGGCTGGGGTTTTTCCACTGGAGAACGGGCTGCCAACCTGTTCTGGGACCAACTTGGATTTTCTGTGATGATAACGGAGAAATTTTGAAAAATTACCAAAAACGAGTTGGCAACTCGTTATGTGGGAGAAAAAACTATGAGGAACGAGTTGCCAACTCGTTTTTTTATAGATTTTATAAAAAATCAAACAATCATACTGCATCCCTAAATGTAATTTTTGTATTTATGGTTTATAAAAAAATTCCTCTGAATCAAGGGAGGGAAAAATATTTTCCAAGACAGGGCAAGAGTCCATACTATCTATACCCGTAAAGAAGTTTTCAGAAATCAAGTTAAGGTAGTTTCTTATTTCTGAGCCAATGTGGATCCACCACTGCTTCTACTCATGGTCCCAAAATAGTGAATAGAAGTATATACATTTATGATTCTAGCGTCATAAATCGTGGGTTGTTTTCCAAAATATCACACACGCTACTACATACACAATATATAATTGAAACTTTTTCATTTTCTTTAAATGTTCTTTAAAATTAGTTTATAAAAAGATTATCTATGGTAGAGTTAGTGTCCTAGAGCAAATTTTTTGTTTGTAATTCTTGTTCTTATAATTGATTTTTTTCAATTGTATCTTAAGTTGCATGTACTTAATAGTTTATCTGAGGTTGAGGACCATATATTGTGAAGAACTACATTAATACAAATAATGAACTTTAAATATCTCTACTCGAGATAATTAGCAGGAGCACTAATTACACCCGAGATTTGTGGGATTATTAAAGTTTGATCATCACAGATCGAAGCAGCAGAGTATCCATTTAATATAACAAATGCATATATGTGATTATATGATATTGGATTGGCTATACATGAACATTAAATGGATTATTAAATGTTTGTGGCATTCAAGTCATGCAGATCGATGCAAAAGGTTTTATTATTAGTAATGATGCAACTAATCAGAGCTTTTAAAATAATACTACCACTTTTTTAAGAATATATATAATAGGGTCGTGGTATGCATGCGTTGCGAACTTCGTTATGAAACTAATCAATTGTTTTATGATTTAAATACATTTCGTTTGATAATGATACTGTGATTTTCAAGTCATGCATGCATGTATGGGCCCCATGAAGATTTTCACCACTGTCCACTTGTCCAGTGTCAAGTAGTACTCCCTCTATTTTTTTAAATCCAACCCTTTCGTCCATCCGTTGATAGCGCGTGATGCAGATCTCAATAGAAAAAATGGGCTATCCCATCAACAGACAGAATATTTCAATAAAAGAGTTGATTCGGTTTACCAAAACTGCAGTCAAAGAGTTGGATTTAAATTTATCTTTATCAAAACTGCAGCCGATACAATATTATATATTTTTCCACTGTCCAGTGTCCAGCTGTCCACCTATTTTGAAATCCATCTCTTTCGACCCTCCAAGTGTTGTGCGTGATATTGATAACAATAAAACGCTATTATCAAAGAGTGAACTGCACAAGGTGGACAATAAAGTTGATATAAGGATTTGATACCTTATCTAACGGTAGCATTTGCAAAAGAGTAGAGTACATCTATGAGGAACTGGGAGGGGGAGCAGAGAACCAGAAACGTGAGTGTAGATATTTTTATACTGCAAATGCTGATTTATACGATGATAGTAAATTGTTTAGTAATGATAAAAATAAAACAAAAAAAATGTAGTCTGGAACTTGCTTATTCTCACAAGAGAAGCAAACATACAAAAAGGTATTGATATAGTAGGAATTCGTAACTAGTTAGAATTATGATTCATCTTATATTAGGTTGCGTCAAATAATAAAGAAAATGGATTACGCCTAGAGACTCTGAATCAAGAGAAAAATATTTTCCAAGACAGGACAAGAGTCCATACTATCTATGCCCGCAAATAAGTTTTCAGAAATCCGGTTAAGATAGTTTCTTACTTCTGAGCCAATGTGGATCCACCACTGCTTCTCCTCACGGTCCCAAAACAGTGAATAGAAGTATATACATTTATGATTCTAGCGTGATAAATCGTGGGTTGTTGACGAAAATATTACACACACGCTACTACTGCTACTACATACACAATATATGATTGAAACTTTTTCATTTTCTTTAAATGTTGTTTAAAATTAGTTTATAAAAAAATTACCTATGATAGAGTTAGTGTCCTAGAGCAAATTTTTTGTTTGTAATTCTTGTTCTTTGAATTTATTTTGTCAATTGTATCTTAAGTTGCATGTACTTAATAGTTTATCTGAGGTTGAGGACCATATATTGTGAAGAACTGCATTAATAAAAATAATGAACTTTAAATATCTCTACTCGAGATAATTAGCAGGAGCACTAATTACCCCCGAGATTTGTGAGATTATTAAATGTTTGATCCGGCTATAATAGATTGAAGCGGCAGAGTGTCCATTTAATATCACAAATGCATATAAGTGATTATATGACATTGGATTGGCTATACATGAACATTAAATGGATTATTAAATGTTTGTGGCATTCAAGTGATGCAGATCGATGCAGAACGTTTTTTTATTATTAATGATGCAACTAATCAGAGCTTTTAAAATAATACTACCACTTTTTAAAAATATATATTATAGGGTCGTGGTATGCGTTGCGAACTTCGTTATGAAACTAATCAATTGTTTTATGAGTTAAATACATTTAGTTTGATAATGTATTTTTGTGTCATTAGTAATTGATGTGGTGTTGTTGTCTCTTGTCTACGATGTTTGGTTTGAAAGAATCCTAGGAAGAGAAAATGAAAATGAGGAGCCAGAGCCAGAGAGAGAGAACCTAGGCGGAGGAATTTGAGAAGCTGCGAAATGGAAATGAGGAGCGGGAATGAAAAACAACGAAATAACCTAGGTTGCAATCAGTATCGATGAAAAAAAATGGATGCTAATACAGTACTTTTAGTATCGGTTATTAGAAACAACTGATACTTTAACTAATCAGCATTGGTTAAAAATATAACCAATAAAAATAAAGGAACTTTTTGTATCAACTGTTAGTAAACAACCGATACAAAAAGTCCAGAGACAATCAGTATCGGTTGTGTTTAGTGTTTGGGGTTTAGAATTTTTGTATCGACGATACTATTAGTGGATTTTTGTATCGGTTTTTTATAAGACCCGGTCCAGATACGTATTAGTATCGCATATTACAAAAAGTCGCCACTAATAGGTCGATATTGATGTACGTTTTTTCACTAGTGTATTGTGGTAATTACCTAGGTCAAATTTATGCTTAATTATATTCAAAGATTAAATTAACAGTAAAACTAAGGTGTTCCTAAGCTCACCAAGTTCTTTGCTGAGTTTAACTTTAAAGTTCATCGTATTAAATTGAAATGATGAAACTGAAGTGTTGAAACCGATCTATTTGACAAGTCATACATTTACTTATCAAATATATAATTTTTTTGAATTAACTTAGTAAAAAATCAAGCGGTTAAAAACCAATGAAAAATGAACTTATATCACTATAGTAGATCAACACATCGTGACACTGGTCGCTGATGGCAAAATTCAATCGCTGAAGGCATTGTCGCTGATACTTGTCCGATGATGTCACCGGTCGCTGAATGACGTCATTCCAGTTGTAGATAGATCATCAGCAACCAATTTTTTTTTGTCGCAGATGGTTTTTGGTGACGTCATGTTAAGGCATCAGCGACCAAATATTTGGACGCTGATGCCTTAGTATCAGAGACCAAAATTACTGGTAGTTGATACTCAAAACTGGTCAATGATTCCCTGAGTGTTAGAGACCAAAGTAACTGGTCGTTGATACTCAAAATTGGTTGCTAATGCCCTAAGTATCAGAGATGAAGTAACCGGTCACTAATACTATTATGTCAGTTTTTTGGGTTGTATTTGTTATTTAGATTTCCCCGTTTAATAATTCGTACCACACGTACTAGTAGAAACAATCAAATTGATATTCAATATGCAATCAACTTAAAAAACGCATAAACATCGATAACGTACAATCAACGTAAATATCGATAAACTGTAATAAACATCTATTATAACATAAATATCTAAACACAAACTGTAACATAAAAATATTTCATTATCTTATTATAGAAGACATTTACCTTATTATAGAGGTATTATTATCTTAATCAATAGAAATATTTCATTATCTTATGATATCAATTGATATATTAGTACCGATACAAGCAACACAAATTTGAAACATTTAGTCTCTTTTTACTGAGTTTGGACGCAAAGATTGATGAAAATTGTACAATGAGAATTTGATTTCTATCAAAATTGAAAACAAGTTGATTATGGTTTTCGTTTGAATTATGATATTCTATAATTTTTGGATGTCAATAACTCCTATTTACAAGTCTTGCATATAGATAAAAAGAATTATTAGGTAAAATTGACAAATGAGAATTCGGTCAAATTATGGCACAAGCGATTGGGTCACATTTCTTAATGCAGAATTAAACGTCTTGCGTCTAATAAAATTCTCGATCCTTTAAATTTTACAAATCTTAATGATTATGTCTTGCATATACGTCGTTTGTTTCAAACGGCTACTAGAAATGTTCCACGGTATTTTATTAGTTTCAAAGATGACCATTTTACATATGGCTAAATATATTTAATTAAGGAATAGACTCAAGCCCTTTACATGTTCAAAAGTTTTAAAGCAGAAGTTGAGTTACAACTTAACAAACGCATTAAAGTCATCAGATCTGATCGTGGTGGTGAATACTATGACAGATATGATGGATCATGTGAACAATGTCGAGGGCCTTTTGCACACTTCATAGGTGAATATGGCATTATGCCTCAGTATACATTGCCGGGCTTGCCGCAATGAACGGTGTTTCTTAGAGCTACAATAGAACGCTCAAGGACATGGTAAGAAGTATCATTAGTCGTACTACTTTTCTATAAAATCTATGAGGTGAAGCCTGAAAGACAGCAGCATATATCATTAATAAAGTACCCATCAAAGTAACTAACAAAACCCCACATGAGATATGGACTGGGCGAAAGACTAGTTTAAGTCACTTGCTTGTGTGGGGATGTCCAGCTGAGGCACGACCTTATAGGCTAAACAAGAAGAAATTGTTAGTTGTTATTTTTATTGGGTATGCCAAGCACTCAAGGGGTTATAAGTTTTATAATCCTACAGAACATTCAGTTTTTGTGACAGAAAATGGAAATTTTTTTTTAGCATGTTGAGTCTGTGGGGAGAGATATAATAATGAATTTTGAATTCGAAGATGAGTATGTAAATATTTTCATAGGTGTTGAGAGTTTTATGGATATTGAATGCATTTCAACTCAAAATCAAACAACATAAATAATTGAGATTCAGGGATTGGTGCGGCCACAGAGAATTTTGTGCGGCCACACAGTGAGGTGCAGCATGATCTGCAACCCCTATAAGGTGCTGTTGTAGGCCAGATTGTTTCAGACAATGTTGAAATTTCTTTAGAAAATTCAGATGTGCCAATAAGAAAATATAATCATTAGCTGACAATGATATCGATAAAATTAAGCCATTACCTAAAGATGCAAACCCATTAGTTGCAAATAGATATTTAAAATTAAAAGTGATTCAAAAATGAATGATGTGTAATTTAAAGCTCGTCTTGTTAAAAGACCCATTAGTCGCCAAAGGTTTAAAAGACCTTCTCTTTGGTTTCATTTAATGAATGCAAGCATAACAGGCACAAAGGAAGGTTGATAATTGTTAAAATTATATTTGCATAGAGTATAGTGATAAATATTATGTTTTATATATAATTAATATTATCAGCCCAAAAAAAAGACATATTGATTGATATGTTATTGAACCATCAATACTCTATTATGGAAAGTCTCTTTAAAGATTATATTGGCATTAGTTACACATTTTAATTTTGAACTTTAGTAGATGGATATTATGACAGTATTTTCAAATGGTTACATTAATGAAAGTGTCTCAAACTTAATAAATTCATCTATAAATCAGGAGATGCAAAGTCTATCGTATGCAAACTTAATAAATTCATCTATAAATTAAATAAAGTGTCTCAACAATGGCATTGCCAAATTCATAGTGAGATTATCTCGTTTGGTTTTGAGATAAAATTATTGAATGAATTTATATACCTTAAGTTATGTGGGAGTAAGTTTGTATTTCTGGTTTTATATGGGGATACCATAGTACTTGCCAATATCGATATAAATATGTTACAAGAAACTAAGAACTTTTTGATAAAGAATTTAGATATGAAAGATCTTAGTAATGCATCATTTAGCCAAGAGATTGGAATACTAAGGGATGAGATCCCAAAGTATTCTAAATTTATCCCAAATGAATTATATCGATATGGTTCTCCTTGGGTATGACAAGTAAAACAGTAGCAAAAAGAGACGAATTTTGTCTTAACCAGTGTCCTGAGTATTATTTAGAATATGGAACAACGCTAAACTAAATTAAGGTAAAGTAAAGAAAATTGTACATAATTGTTGGTTGTATAAAGAAACAAACTCTATGTTGGAATATCCACTCATTAAACGATTGTCACTCAAGCAGTTTCACAAGCATATTGCTCATATGGGTGTAATTTCTATTAGGGAGGCCAAGTTTTAGTGGAAGTCTATTATTGTAATTTGGGTGTGTGAACTTGCATCAAATTTATATGGATATGCATGTTTCACAAAAGGATATTATGTTTATATTTTGTCTCTATTAATATATGATTTAAACTTAAGGTTTGTAACTTGGAAAATATTTATATGTATATGTATTTTACAAGAATATAAACTTAATATATGTAATTTGCAAGTGGTTTATATGTATGTATTTTACAAAAAGTTTATAAAACTAAGTTTTTAAGTTTTGAATATGTAAATAGCAAAAAAGTCTTATTTGGATATGCATTTTACAACAAATTTTAGTTTCTAAATTTTGAATATATGTTTTTCAAATGGTTTGATTGGATATGCATTTTACAACAAGTTTATGAAATTTAGTTTAAATTTTTAAGTTGGAGACAAAGTTAGAAATTGGCACGATAAGATCATCATTGCGTATAATTTATGCTAATAAAACCACATCATGGTTCATGTCACTTGGTTATATTAGTACTGTGATTATTTATGGTTTAGTTATGAATGAAATAAATATAACGAAAGAAACTTTAGTCATTTGCTAATGTAATTGATGGATGGAATTGGTTTGAGAATACATAAGGATAACAGAAAAGTATGTGAGCACATGAGGTTGACAATAAATAATTAAAATAGTACGACATATTGCTCAAGTGAGAGATTGTTGGATCATATATCCAACGTTGAGCATATATGTAATATAATTATGGATTGTATAATATCATATAAGATTGTCACAATTAAGTGATCTAATATGGAATTAAGATATTAGACAATCTATGTATTAAATAAAGTGTGGTCCATAAATGTGTAGAACAATTTAGGCAAATATCAAATCATTGATTAATTAACTGATTCCGATATTTGTAATTCAAAAAACTACCTTTTCAAAGGTTTGTGAGGGCCACACAGATATTATTCAGCTGCAGTGTAAGTGTTTTCATAGGTTATTATATATAAAAATAGGTTATTACAAAACACAAAAAAAGCACAAAAAATGAACATACATTTATCTCCTTCTCCGGAGTGTAAGTTTTTATCTTAAATGAGATGTAATTTTTTTATCTCCAAATAAGATGTAATTGTTTGGCTTTTATAATTTTCCAACATTAATTAAATGGACAGTATGTGCAATTTTTATATTGGTAATCAAAGAATCTTTTATGCAAGCAGAATATATCTCATGCACATGGGGAATTGAATAAACGCTTTTGCTTTATGCAGTCAAAGTCTCAAAGACCGGGTATTGCTTTATTTATAATGCATCTTCTTGATTACAAACAAAGTAGTTGGTGCATCAATAACATATTGCAAGAACAAAAAAAAAAAAAAAATTTGATTTAGTCTCAATTCTTATCCAAATGCAGTTATATTTTTTCGATCCATATTAATATTCGATTGTGCATCTCAACCATTCAAGCGAATTTCTACGTAAATCAAATGGTTAATTCTTACTTAAAATAAGATTCTATCTAAAACCCTTTGGACAAAAAACAAATACCAATGAATACTTTAATGCACACCTTTGAAAAAAAAACACCTATATGCGGATGAATTTCACTTCCAGGAAATTTCATTGCCAGGGGAATTTTAATAGGGGACCAAATTCGTCTCCAACAGAATTTTATTGGTTCTCCAAATAAACCATTTTAGCATAAAAATGAAGAAATGAAGAAATAAAAAAATATTTAATTGCAGAAATTAAAGAAATGTTAAGGAGAATAAGAAAACAGATCGCTAGAGATTCATTCAATTTTAATTGTGACAAATCATATAACAATATATATAGCGAGTATATTTTTAACTAACTTTACACTTCTACACAAAACAAATGTATTTAATAAAAAAAAATAGATTATGTGATTAGAGGGCTGATATTAAGTCCTAAAATTCATCTTTCAATCTCAGACGTTAGCATATCATGACAACTACGTGCATGATATAAGAATAGAGATATATTTAAAAATACTTTTTCAAAACAAAAATAACTAATAAGCTACACATAAGACTTTATCTCTTAGATTTAAATATATTTAACTGTAGTTTACCTTACTTTTGATATATATTTTCAGAAGATTCTAATTCAAAATTAAAGCCCAATTAGCTTCAGTTGTCCAATCCTCATAAAAGGTTGATATGTCCGGTCATTATAAGGACTTGATATGTTACACCTCAATACTTAATATTTTATGAATACTGATTTGCATGAATAAGTATAATAACTGCAGTGGGTATTAATATTGTATATTTCTCTACTGTCCAGACGTATTTAGGTGGACAGTATGTGCTATTTTTATATATTAATATGTTGGTAATCAAACAATCTTTTATGCAATCAGGATATATCTCATGCGCCTTGGGATTTGAATAAACGTTATTACTTTATGCAATCAAAATCTCAAAGGCCGGTTATTGCTTTATTTACGATTTCTTGAGTACAAACGAAGTACGTAGTTGGTGCATCAGTAACATATTGTTTTCTTCATTGGGAAGAACAAAATAAATAAATAAATTTGATTTAGTCATCTTCTTGATTACAAACAAAGTAACTTTGGTGCATCAATAACATATTGTTTTCTTCATTGGGAAGAACAAAATAAATAAATAAATTTGATTTAGTATCAATTTTTATCCAAAATGCAGTTATATTTTTTCTGTCTATATTAAGATTCGTTGGTGCATCTCAACCATTCAAGCGAATCTCTACGAAAATCAAATGGTTAATTCTTACTTAAAATAAGATTCTATCTAAAACCCTTTGGACAAAAAAACCTATACCCAATGATAATTTAATGCACACCTTTGAAAAATAATGTAAGCATATGCGGATGAATTTCGCTTCCAAGGAATTTCTCTATTTTTGGTTTAATTTGTGGTAGGTTTTGGCAAGAAAACGCCAACAAATTTACTAAAATTCAAATTGTCCAAATTATGAAAATTACTACAAATACAAATATCTCTTCTTAATTACATATTTACATAGTGAAAATTGAACGGAGTAATTGTATAAATAGAGAAGATTTCAAATCAATTAAAAACAAAAGAGAAGATTTCATATCATCTTCTGCACCTACTCTGCCTTCAGATTTTCATATTTTAAGCATGCATGTTTCTCGCCAGTGCACTAAAAAAAAAAGCGAATAAATACAACTGTCGGACCCACCATTATAAACAAAGCTGCACAAGATTTGTACAGAACTCTATTCTACTCTTTAATGTTATATGAATATATTATGTATCCATAAATTTCCATTTTTTTTTTCTTGCGGAGTATAGGTTATTTCCAAAGAGAGCAAGGGTTAGTGGAAATAAAATTGATTTTTTTTTATATCCTTAACAACTTCCAACAGTAGGCCCACAAAACTACTAGCGCATGGAAATTCATATTGTCCGTCCTTGGAAATATTTTACTATCCGCCCTTGAAAATAATTTTGCATTCCGCCAAGAGACCAAATATTATATTTTATTGAAAGCCAATCACTACCACAAAAATGGTCATCCTTACACTGCACATTATTCACGAATTTGGCTATTTTATATAAAAATCGTGTGCCAAACAGGTTTTTTCCCAAAGTCCAAAATATTTGTCATAATCCTACACGGATACTTATTGAAGAATCGGTGTACAATTGTTTGGGAAAAAAACCGTGTGGAAATGAAGGTATTGTACATGGATATTTCATTAAATATCTATATAGGAATGTTTAGAGAGCTACACTGATATTTAATGAAATATCCGTGTAGGAAGGGGTATTTGCACATTGGTTTTTATTTAAATAGCCGTGTATGAATATTGAGAGAGCTGCACGGATTTATAGTTAAATATCCGTGTAGAAAGGGCTTTGTAGGATTTTAATGAAATAAAACGACCTTCTCTTTTAGCACCGTTTTGATCAAATATTACTCTCTCTCTCTCTGTTTTGAATATTGGTCTGATTTTTGTGCACAAAGAGAGATATGAGATCTTTGAAGTTTGTATTTCTCATCTCTATCTTGATAAGGTTAGTCATGTGTATATATATATATTTCTCTTTACCATTGTTGGGTTATTGAAGATATTCATTTTTCTTAGGATTTTGGTTAGATGTTGTCCTCTTCGCCACTGTTGGTTGTTGTCCTCTTCACCACCCTCCCTTAGGGTTCTGGTGCTAGTGCTGTCTCTAAATCACCACTTCTACTTAACAAAATGGAAAGATATTCACCCCCTTCTTTGTTGTTATCAGACATAGAACTGACAGGGACCAAAATGCAAAAATTTCGGGTGCTTACATGCATACATGCATGCTTAGATTTTTTTTTTATATAAAATTAATTTTCAATGGTTCATATAAAAGCTATACATATTTAGTTAATTTTATGTATAAATATTTTCTTATAATTTTGGACGAAAACTTTAATTGAGAATTTTTATTCTCTATTATGTATATATGCACATATATGTTGATCCTTATTTTATTTTATTGGAGATGCAATATTGTTGGAAACCTTTAACCAAGAGGCGTCATGTCATGGATCACATACAAACTCTTTTTTTTGATATATTGGATCTAATACGTTTTAGTATGTATGAAATTTTAGTCCAAACTAGATCATAACCATGAGTTTTGACAACATAAGCCCAATGATCACATGGTTACTAAGTGGTAAAGACATAATTTTTATACAAATATTGTATTGGATCTTGAGGAGTTTATGTTATATGTTGGATCAAAAGGATTGCATGTTCAAAAGGGCTATATATTTATTTTTGCAAAAGGCTATGCATATTCAATCTGAAATATATAATATTGACTAGCAAAAGTGGAGGCTAGCCAAAAAAAAAAAAACAATAGGACAATCCTATATGGATATTTAAAAAAAATCCGTGTAAAAAGAGGTAACCATAAAAAATTAGTAGTCCAGAATCTTCCTACACGGTTTTTAACTTAATATCTATGTAGGAATACTCTTCCTACAAGGATACTAACGAAATATCTGTGTAGGAATCTCTTCCAACACAGATTTTTTATTTAATATCCATTTAGAAAGGGTAAGAGAGCTACACGGATATTATCTAAATATCCGTGTAGGAATACTCTTCCTACAATGATATTTAGTTAATATCCGTGTAGCTCCCTTATGGTAAGATGTACTCCGGGAAGTTTTGTACACAACTTTTTATGAACAATCCATGCAGGATTATTACAATCGTAGACGGGTAATTATCCATGTATAAATAGTTGCTTATTCCTACACCCCAACATTGTACACGATTACAAATCCGTGTAGCTCCATCATTTTTTGTCTGTGTACAAAGTGTTGTTTTTGTAGTAGTGAATGGAAATGTCTCACTCCATGAACATGGAAATAAGTGGCAAATAGTAAGACATATTATTTCCAAGAACCACCTTTGAAAAACATTTATTTATTACTCTAGATGATAGTAATGCTTCGAAATGTTAAATTAATATGTTTCAGACCTTATTATAATACAAAGGACACAAAAATGGACACAAATGGATATATAAATCACACAAAATGTATTCTAATACAAAGGACACAAATGGACATGGCTATTATATAAATGTCTCATAGCCATGCTCATTCTATGTATTCAAACAAACCAAATAAACAAACTAAGTGGCAAAATAATAATTATACTCACTTTGTCTTCCAGTTTTACTCCTCACCTGACCTAGCCACGTTGTCTTCGTCACCTGCAACCCACATAAATAAAGTGGTACGGATGAGAGTTCGAACAAAACTCTCCGTGCGGATTTTTAGTTCCAGCCCGGATCTTTGTGAAATTGGCTTTAAATATCAAATGTACATTTCTTATTCAAGGTTAATTAAAGAAAATATATCCAATGATGCACCAATGTAGTTCAAAACCAAATATTTGTCCTTTTCATTTTACATTTTCATTTCCTCACTAAGCGGTGCATCCAACTTTCCGCTTGGTATTGACCATCTCACTAGGCGGTGCATCCGGTTTTCCACTAGATATTGACCCATGATAGGACTACTTTCACCTGTAGTCACGTTAACGAGGGGTCTAGTCGATTACCGGACCCGATGTATCCATCCCGATATGTAAAACATATCAGCCCCTGTTCACTAATCGTATTCTAGCCATTTTATATTCACATATATAATGTTCATTTCTAAAATCCATTTCAATAACATCATGGCATCTTTCCTTAGATTTCCAAATTCACATTCATCATCACATAATAACAGAAATAAAATATTGAACCAAATGGTAAAGTAATTTAACAATATCCAGGAAATACACCGCACCTTGAATTTCATAGGTTCATGAAGCGTACTCTTCACGTTCGTCACGTTCCGAAATCTCTAAATTTAAACCTAAATTATTAAATTTCTAAATTGGTTAATATCATTTTTTTTATATAAATATTAAATGATATGAAGAATGATAGTAGCATATACTGGAGATATGAAGTGTTGATGCATTTTAGTTATAGATTTATAATTAGTAAATGGAAGTTCATGCGCTGAGTAAATAATAATAGATACAACATAATGTTCACTAAAATATTTAATTAATTTCAAAGACCAATGAATAACACATGATAAAAGAACATATGGAATTGAAGATAAAATCTGAAAATTTGGAGAATCGTACTACAATGAAACAGAGAGAGATTGGAATTATATTGCAGTGGAAGTGTGTTTGATGGTAATTTCAGTCAAAACAGAGTGGGTACAGGGGCCGCAAGGATTTAAATAAGGAGGCTGTTTAGAACCGAATAGAGGGGCTTAATTTCTAGCGGAGTGGATTAGATTGAGGGGGTGCATTTACACAAGGTGGTGCGATCAATGGGGATATACAGATAGGAGAGGGTCTGTCAAGAAAGGATAAACACGAAATAGTATGCGCTGCAAGTTAATTAAATTTGAGGAAGAAATGAAATATGGGCTGTAGAATATTAATTGGACTGACTATTGGTCTATTAATTCATTTAATAATGCTTTAGTTACCTTAATATAAATTTACGTGGCGTTACATTTATGTAGCAGTTTGAAACCTTAAATATAAGCTTTATTATTATAATATCGAACTTATTCGTAAATTACACTAAATTTTATACATGACGCATCAAAATAACAAAGGAAAATATTTTTTTTATTTTAGTATTAATAATTTAAATGTTCATTATTAAGATAAACGTGCCTTATAGTATGTATCCTATCCTTAATCAGTTTATGCATAAAATAATAACAAAAGTTCAAATTTTCAAGATCCAATGTTAATTTTGACAACAAAATATTATACTTTTGTCATTTCAAGAATTCTCTGGATAAAGGACTTTAAAGACAACCCCTCATCCAAAAAAAAAAAACGAAATAAATAGTAGTGATATGTTCAGACCAGTTGAATTAGAGATTAAACAAACAACAGGAGTATTTTAATAGGGGACCAAATCCGTATCCAACAGAAATTTATTGGTTCTCCAAATAAACCGAAATGAAAAAATAAGAAAATAATTTAATTGTAGGATTTAAAGAAAGTTTTAAAGAGAAATAAGGAAAAAGATCACTAGGAATTTATTCAATTTTAATTGTGACAAACATTATAACAATATGCGTGGCGAGTATGTTTTTAACTAAGTTTAGAGTTCTACACAAAACAAAGATATTTAATCAAAAGAAGACAGATTATGCGATTGAAGGGCTGATATTAAATCTGAAAATTCATCTTTCAATCTCAGTCGTTGGCGGATCAGGACAACTACGTGCATAATATAAGAATAAAGATATATTTAAAAATCCTTCTCCATTACAAAAAGAACTGATATGCTAGACATAAGACTTTATCTCTTAGATATAAATATATTTAAAGTAGTTAGCCTTACTTTTGATACATAGTATTTTCAAAAGATTATAATTCAAATTAGAACCGCAATTAACTTCAGTTGTCCAATCCTCATAAAAGGTTGTTATGTCCAGTCATTGTAAAGACTTGGTATGTTAGACCACCACTGCTTCTACCCATGGTTCCAAAACAGTGAATAGAAGTACATAGATTCATGATTCTAGCGAGATAAATCGTGGGTTGTTGACCAAAAAATGTTCAGACGCTACAATATACACAATGTTTGATTCAAACTTTTTCGACTTTAATAGATGTTAAACTTCTGAAGTTATGTTTCATGCGTAATTTGCATCTGGTATGTCGCGCATATTATCTTTATTTTACTTATTGTAGTATTTTGAATTTCGTTAGAACTTAGGTTCAAAATTAAATTAATATAATATAACTGAAAAATTAAAAAATTATAAGTGGTAGGTACCAAATTCAATACTTGATTTATACTATTTCAAATTTTGTTGCTATAATACCCAATATGTCACTGCTTTATAAAATTAATCAATTATTTCATTATTTAAATACATAACAATGACAAACTGAAAATACAGCAGAAAGTTTGTCACATTCAAGTGATCCAGATCGAAGCTGAACGTTTTTCATTATTAATGATGCAACTAATCTGAGATTTGAAAATAATACTACCACTTTTTTAGGAATATAATAATAGTGTCGTGGTATGCGTGCGAACTTCTTTATGAAACTAATCAATTATTTTATGATTTAAATATAATTAGTTTGATAATGATACTGTGATGTTCAACACATGCATGGGCCCCATGAAGATTTTCACCACTGTCCAGTGTCAAGTAGTACCCTATTTTTAAATCCAACCCTTTCCTCTATAAATAGTTTTACATTGGCATGTTACATTGGCAAGAACACTTTGAGAGGAAAAAAAAATGGGACATGAAAATAATACCACTGTTCAAGGCAAGGCTACGGTTCTTGCAATTGGCACAGCTGTGCCTCCCAACTTCATCAATCAGTCAGATTATCCTGACTACTACTTTAAGGTTACTAAGAGCGAGCACCTTCAAGAACTCAAACAAAAGTTTAATAGAATATGTAAGCACTTGCCTTATCCCTTTGTTTCAATCTTCTGACCGATGCTTTAACAATTTTACTATTAGAATAAATTCGAAAAAATGCTTAACAATTTTTTTGTCAATTGCAGGTAGCGGAACGCAGATTCAAAAACGTCACTTTTATTTAACAGATGAGATGCTCAAGGATCACCCGAACCTAGCAACAGCAACTCAAAATGACGAACCGATAGACAGCAACGACAATTTCCTTGCTCCGTGGGTGATGAAGCTCGCAAAGGAAGCAGCCGAACAGGCCTTGCGCGAGTGGGGCCAACCAAAGTCGAGAATTACGCACCTCATTTTCCATACTGCGACTGGCTGTTTTCACTTACCTGGTCCAGACTTCCAATTAGTCAAGCTTTTGGGACTTGAACCCACGGTGAATCGCTACATGCTTTTCCTCCATGGCTGCTATGGCGGTGGTGCTGTGCTTCGCCTGGCGAAAGACTTAGCTGAGAACAACCCTGGTGCTCGCGTCCTTGCTATCTGCTCAGAGAGCATTCTCAGCCTATTTAGGCATCCATCTGAAACTTCGAGGGATGCCCTCGTTCCCCAGGCTTTGTTTGGCGATGGCGCTGCAGCGGTCATTATTGGTTCCAACCCGGACATGTCGGTTGAGCAACCATTCTATGAGATTCTCTCAGTGGGCCAATCTCTTATCCCTGGGTCAGAGGATTCTGTTGGCGGCCAAATCACTAAGTCGGGCTTACTCATGTATTTGGAACCTACTGTACCAATGCATGTCAACAAAAACATACAAAAGTCTCTCTCTAAAACCTTTGAACCTCTGGGTATCTCAGACTGGAATTCTCTCTTTTGGATTGTGCACCCCGGGGGACCGAAGATTCTAGATGGAATAGAGACTGAGCTCAAGCTAGAGAAGGAGAAGTTGTTTGCATCCAGGCACGTGTTAACAGAGTACGGTAACATGATGAGTGGTAGTGTGTTTTTTGTCATGGATGAGATGAGAAAGAGGTCAAGTAAAGAAGGAAAGGCCACCACCGGCAAAGGAGCAGAAATTGGGGTGCTTTTAGGGTTTGGTCCAGGCATTACAATTGAAACAATTGTTCTCCGTGCTTTTCCAGTGCCGAATTGATAGATGTCATGCTCTACCTGTGCCGGGCTGCATGATTAAGTACCCATAAGTTTCATGCATGTTATGTTACGTTGTGTTGTGTTATTTTATGCTATATTATAATGTGGTGCATTATATGTTATTTTCAGCAAAATGTAACACAGTGGATTGCGTTATTTTCTACTATACCATCATACGGTATGGTATGTTAATGGTTGGTATATCCTAATAAAGCATGAATTATTATTTGATATGCACATTTCTTCAAAGTTCGTCCTGCAGATTAATTAATATTCAAACTTGTGCGCATGGGGATTAATTAATATTCAAAATATTTGTATTGAGTGTTAGATTTATAAAAATTAGAAGTCTGCTTTTATTAGCTGCTATCAAAGATACATTTATGTAACTTTCATAGCACAACTTAGGTCTAGCAATTTAACATTATTTAAAATAAGGACTAAGATGCTGGCCAAACAGTGTAATTTAAAAAAAAAGTTATATAATTAACTGTTGAATTCCAGTTATATTGAAAGATCATTTAAGAACTAATTAATTGAATTCGTTATAAGAACCAGCTGTTTATTTTGGCCCATAATTCAAAATGGAAGATGTTTTATTAAGTAAATAGAGAAACACATATTTCTTTATATCAAACTTGTCATATTGCTGTGTATGAAGTAGTATAACCATACGATATTTTTAAACTGTGTAGAATTATTTGTGACTTACGGACACAGTTCAAAACTTTCAGATCATGCTTTCATGTTGGAGCCTTTTTTCGTGCGAGCCCCTCCCCCCATTACACACTGTTAAAGTGAACAAATTTTGCATCCGTGTATGATATGACGTGTATGGTCACGTTTTATGTATTAGTGTTTGGTCTCTATTCCTCGAATTTGAAAGCAAAGATTCAATAAAATTATACAATGCCTAAATAGAAAGAAAAAAATTGAAAAAAAATTTACAATTACTTTACAATGCCTAAATTAAATTAACCTAAAATAATTTATAATTTAAAATAATTTACAATGCCTAATTATACAATGACTGATATAATTTTATAGACGCTCATAGATGTTATATATTTGGATACATTTTAGTGATTATAATTCTTCAAACAAAATTTGAAATAACTAGGCGTGGACTTAGACTAACAATGCCAAAATTGATTGCTTAACATTGAGATCTTATAATTTATACGTACAATGACTTTCTAAGAGCTCAATGTTGAGCAATCAATTTTGGTAGAAGTTTTTGTATGCCTGAAGTCTAATTAAGTGAATAACCGCCCACTAAAAGTTTCCATTTGGCATGTTAGTCTAAGTCAATCAGTTTCAGTAGAAGATTAAGCCTACGGCATGCAGTCCAAGTCAATCAAAGCCGCTGATTTCGTGTGCATACAGTCTAGTCAATCACCATTGGCTGAAAACTTCTATTTGGCATCCAGTCCAAGTTAATCAAAGCTGCAGAAAAATCCAATTAATATGTTAAAAATTCCAAATGGAAACAAAACTTGCGTTTCGATTTTTGAACCTCTTCACGGTAGTTTTCTTTTTTCTGAATGACTTGGACACAGCATGCCAATCAATGTTTTCAAAAGGACCCTCTTAACTATTGGACTACATCGATGCCAACTGTTGCTGAAAGGTGCACATTCACCGATGATCCATTCTATATGAACCGTTTGTGAAATGGATCTTCTTTCATAATAAGTTTGGCTTATTTATCCATTTGACACAGGACCGAAATTTTAAAAAATACCATTTTTGGGAAAAAAAAATATCACCATTTTTTTCTGGAAAAATCGAAAGGTGTCACGTCCGCCAAATGAAATGACGGACATAGCAAGGCTTATCCGCCAAATCAAAAAGTGTCACGTGTTGAAAATTTCAGAAGGATACAATGAAACAGAGAGAAGAAATTTTCTGCTGAAATTAACTTCTATTGCTTAATTTTTCGAATACAAAGTACATCTGAATTTATAGCTAAATATTAATCTAAATAAAGAAACCTATTACGGCTCATGACTCAACTAAATTTGGAAATAACCAACCCCACTACATGCACTAATTCTGTCTAGAGTAAATAAGGAAACAACTAACTCACTTACGGTCTCTCAATATAATGAAGTCGAGTTAGGTGCTGATGATGGTCTAGATGATGATGACTCTGGTACACTCTAAATGAGTGAGAATGGTACATGTGTTGACAATTTAGTTTATTTTGTGACTTCACTACTACAGAATGGCGCTTCCTACACTGTGGTTGTACACGGATTTTCTCGATTTTATGTAAAACCGTGTACCAAATAGGATTTTTCCAATGATCAATGATATCTTTAAGAATCCCACACGGATATTTCATTAAAAAATAGTGTTTCAAAAAAACCGTTTGAAATTTACATTTCCTACACGGTGTAGGAATTGTAGAGAGCTACACGGATTTTTATTAAAAAATCCGTGTAGGAAGGGGTTATTGTAGACGGATTATTAGTTAAATATCCGTGTAGGAATTGTAGAGAGCTACACGGATTTTTATTAAAAAATCCGTGTAGGAAGGGGTTATTGTAGACGGATTATTGTTTAAATAACAGTGTAGAAATGCTAGAGAGTTACACGGATTTTTATTAAAAAATCCGTGTAGGAAGGGGTTATTGTAGACGGATTATTGTTTAAATAACAGTGTAGAAAGGCTAGAGAGCTACACGGATTTTTATTGAAAAATCCGTGTAGGAAGGGGTTATTGTACACGGATTATTATTTAAATAACAGTGTAGAAATGCTAGAGAGAGCTACACGGATTTATAGTGAAAAATCCGTGTAGAAAGGTAGTTTTAGGGTTTTGGTTATATAAAAAGGTCTTTTCCCTCCAACGCCGTTTTGATTCTATAATACTCTCTCTATCTCGTATTAAAATATTGGTCGATTTCAGCTCATAGCACAACTGGGATCTGAGATATTTGAAGTTGTTATTTTCTCCTCTCTATCTTGCTAAGGTTAGCCACGTATGTATATATATATATTTTTTTTCTCTAATTAATTTTCTGTTACTTATTATTGTTTATTTAGGTAATGTGTAATTATTATTACTTATTTCTCTTTTATTTATCCTTTTGGTTTTGTAGGGTTACTGTCCTCTTCGTCTTAGTTGGTTACTATCATCTTCGCCACCCTCCCTTCGTAAATACATTTAAGATGCAGTAATTTTTTTTTTACGAAATTAATTTTCAGTGGTTTGTATAAAAGCCATACAGATTTAATTAATTTTATGTATAAATTTTAATTGAGAATTTTTATTCCCTATGATGTATGTATGTATGTATGCATAAATATTGATCCTTGCATTTTTCATTGGAGATGCAATATTGTTGGAGACCTTTAACCAAGAGACATCATGTCATGGATCACATGCAAACTTCCTTTTTGATATGTTGGATCTAATACAACTTAGTATGTATGAAATTTCGTGCTAGAGTGGATCATAGCCGTGAGTTTTGGCAACATGAGCCCAACTTGATCACATGGTTACTAAGTGGTGAGGACATAATTTTTATACAAACATTGTATAGGATCTTGAGAGGTATATGTCATATGTTGGATCAAAAGGATTGCATGTATAAAAAGCTATGTATATATATGTGTTGCAAAAAGTTATATGTATATACAAAATGCTCTCTATTTATTTTTGCAAAAGGTTATGTATTTATTTTTACAAAATGCTCTCTATATATTCAATCTGAAATATATATTATTGGCTAGCAAGAGTGGAGGCTAGCTTAAAAAATAAAAAAAAATAAAAAATAAACGGTTCAGCAACCTTCCTACACGGATTTTTAGTTAAAAATCCGTGTAGGAAACAATTATACACGGATTTTTACTTAAAAATCCGTGTAGGAAGGTTACTGAACCCGGTTTATTTATTTAATATTATGTTTAGGAGAGCTACACGGATTTTAACTAAATATCCGTGTAGGAATGTTGATATTCCTACACGGATTTTCTATTAAAAAACCGTGTAGCTCTAGTTGGATTTCTACACGGCTTTTAATTAGAAATCCGTGTAGATTGTTGATAATTGCACACGGATAAATATCCGTTTGCAAAAGATGGCCCTTTCCTACACCCTAACATCCTACACTATTGGAAATCCGTGTAGCTCTGGATGATTTATCCGTGTACAATCATGATATTCTGTAGTAGTGCTTGTAGTTATGTGTTGATCTGATGCAAGCATCCTTTTGGGTTATACTTAGTGCTAACTTAGGTTTTTTTTATTAACTAGTATAGTTTTTGGATCATAGCTGTAATATTTTGTGGATGCAAACATAAATTAATTGAATATATTTATATGTTATTTCTATTAAATGTTTATCTTTATTAGGACATCATGTTCATATAATGTGTTTTGTATTCAGATTTTTTGATAAATTGTAAAATTAATATATTTAATAGGAAAGTAATTTAGTATGGGTAGCGTCACAATTGCATGGGTAGCCACCCATTCAAATAAGGAAAAAACATGTTTTTCTCAACCAATCAATTGCATGGGCTTTCTAATTTTAACCCATGCAAAAGTGGTCGATCCACCTATGCAAAACGCCAATTTCATCCGAGTCGGGTTCCATGTAACTCCATAGGCCGCTAAAAAATTAACCCATGCAAAAGAAAAGGTTGGCACACCCATACAATTGATCAACTGCATGGTCCCCATACAAATAAAGGGTCATTACCATCGATATCAACTGTATAAACCCATTTGCATGGGATACCCATGCAATTGACATGGGCAATGCATGCAAATGAGTATTTTTGGTCCCATGGTAATATTCCAAATTCTAGTAGTGTTGATCGTCACTGATTTTCACCGATCTTCACACTGTTGATAATATTTTATAATTCAGGTACCTTTAAAAGTGGGAAAAAAATCACTACAACAAATATTTGTAATGAGTGTTAGATTTATAAAAATTAGAAGTCTGCTTTTATCAGTGCATGCTCTCAAAGATTTATGTAACGTTCACAGCACAACTTAGCTTTTGGAATGATCAATAGTATAATGCTATTGGTGTCTAGCAATTTGACATTATTAAAAATAAGGACTAAGATGGTGGTCAAACAGTGTAATTTTAAAAAAAAAGTTATATAATTAACTGTTGAATGCCAGTTATATTGTATTATCATTTAAGAACTCATTAATTGAATTATTTTTAAGAAACAGCTGTTTATTTTAGCTCATAATTCAAAATGGAAGATGTTTTATTAAGCAAATAGAGAAACAAAGATTTTTTTTATATCGAAGTTGTTATATTGCTGTTTATAAAGTAGTATACTGTACATTCGATATTATTAAATTGTGTACAATTATTTGTGACTTACGGACACGGTTCAAAACTTTCAGACCGTGTTTTCATGTTGGAGTTTTTTTTCGTGCGATCTCCTCCCATTACACACTGTTAATGTCAACAAATTTCGCATCTGTGTATAATATGACGTGTATGGTCACGTTTTATGTACTAGTGTTTGATATCTATTCCTTGAATTTGAAGGCAAATATTGAATAAAATTATACAATGCCTAAATAGAAAGAAAAAATGGACAAATAATTTAAAATTAAGAAAGACAGTGAAAAATTTGTTTCATAGATTGCTGCTGATATAAATTTATAGACGCTCATAGATGTTATATATTTGGATACATTTTAGTGATTATAATTTTTCAAACAAAATTTCAAATAACTAGGTAATTTTCGGGGTGCAACATTTCGGAATGTCTAAGAGCTCAATGTTGAGCAATCAATTTCGGTAGAAGTTTTTGTATGCCTGCAGTCTAAGTCAATGACCGCCCACTGAAAGCTTCCATTTGGCATGTTAGTCTAAGTCAATCAGTTTCAGTAGCAGATTAAGCCTACGGCATGCAGTCTAGGTAATCACCATTGGCTGAAAACTTCTATTAATTTGGCATGCAGTCCAAGTCAATCAAAGCTGCTGAAAAATTCAATTAATAGGTTAAAAATTCCAAATGGAAACAAAAATTCCATTTGGAATTTTGAACCTCTTAACGGTAGTTTTCTTTTTTCTGAATGACTTGTACAGCATGCCAATCGATATTATCAGAAGGACCCTCTTATAGGACTACAATTCATTGAGAGTTCATTTAAAACAACTGTTGCTCAAAGGTGCACATTCACCGATGATCCATTTTATATGAACCGTTGGTGAAATGGATCTTCTTTCATGATAAGTTTGGCTTATTTATCCATTTGGCACAAAATACCATATACAAAGTTTAGCAAGATCCTCTTGCTGGTCACTACCAAAATTTCCATTTTTTTTTTCTTGCGGAGTATTGGTTATTTCCAAGGAGAGAAAGGTTTCGTGGAAATAAAATCGTTTTTTTTTTTTTTTTTTTTTTTTATATATCCTTAACAATTTCCAACGGTAGGTCCATGAAACTAGTAGCATATGGAAATTCCTATTGTCCGTCCATGAAAATATTTTACTATCCACCTTTGAAAATAATTTTGCATTACACAAAATAGACCAAATATTATATTTTATTGAAAGTCCACGAAAATATCTTACCCCAAGAATGCTTAGAAATGTTATAGTAATGCTCTACGTGATAGTAATGCTTATGTTGAGAAATAGCCTCAGCATAATCATTATAGGCTAGTTTAGGCAACAAATAGGCTAGCATCCATCTGGTAGCTGTCAAGCTATATTTGGTACATAGCCTAATTATGTAATTAGGGAGTAAATAGACAACAAACTCTAGCAATTGTAATTAGGAATAATCCCAACGGCTAGAAGGAGTATATTAGGAATTAGTCTAACAGCTAGTAGGAATTCTTAGGCTATAAATACCCTTGTATACACCATGTAAAATTTAGAACAACAATCAATAAAAATCATTTTTCATCATTCTTCTTTCCACTCTAAAATTCAATAGCTTAAAAATGTTAAATTAATATGATTCATATCTTATTTCTTTCATAAGTACAATAATATAAGTCTTTGTTCACAAAACTACAAAGCATTACTATCACCTAAAAAGTAAATGTATTATACAAAAAGATTTGAGAGTATATCAACTTAAACCCTAAACCCTAAACCTTAAAACTACAAAGCATTACTATCACCTAGAAAGTAAATGTATTATGTAAATAATAACTATCTGTGAGAGTAAAACAACCAAAAGGTGTTTTTCTATTAGCAATAGTAGTATCCGTAAGAGTTAATAGTGACAAGTTATTTCTAAACGATCCTGGAAATTACTTGATCATTAACGGTTGATTATAAAAAGCTGTTACACAATCAAGAACGACGGTCATCTATAAAGAGTCGTTCCTGATTTGGCACCACTATCAATAACGGCCTTTAAAATACGATCCTGATGGACCATTCTTGATAACGCACAATCAAGATCGGCTTATTAATTGAACCGATCCTGATGTATATCAGTAACGGTTTTAAGAAAAATCCGACCCTGATGGACCGTTCCTGTTGTGTGTTTTCCACTAGGTGGTGTGACTGCTTGACCAAAGGTTTAACCTAGAGGCCTAATTCGTCTCTGTGCTTCAGTAAATCTTAGAGGGATGTCACGGTTGTCCTAACAAGATACAGGCCTCCTCTAGTGGTTTCCCAATTTACAATTTGTATATTTTATTTCACAATATCATACATGCAGCACGTGGGACGGTGGGAGGCAAGATCCGCAGTTCACTCTCCGATGTCATTAATTAGCTTCTAATTGGAGATTTGAATCTGCTGCAATCCGAATATTATGAATAGTAATTCTAAAATATCTGTTTTTTTAAATCCAACTATCCAATATATTTTACAGTAGTTAGTCTTACATTTTTATTTAAAGGTTAGTGATTTTAAATGCCAACTAACAATTTCATTTATAAGAAAAACAAACTTACAATAAGTCAAATGACTCCCTAATACAAAATCTAAATTTTTATTCTCACAAAACTCTCCAAATTACTCTAAATTCTAATCTCACTTATATACACTCATAATTACTCTATTATCTTAAATTCTATAGCTCTCTACGATCTGATCCGCTCTTTCGACCGACGCCGCGCTCCGACGTCCGGATCTACTCACCTGTGCTCTGATCGAGACGACGTAGAGACTCAATACTCCGAGCTCCGACGATACCGCACTCTCGGCTCCGATCGGCTCCGCTCGGCTTTGGTTCATCCCCTCTCTCATTTTTCTCTCCACTCAAGAAAGTAGAGCCATGAGAGAAGGGAGGAGTTATATCGGAGGTGAGATCTAGAAGAATGAGAGAAACGAGTTAGATGAGAAAAAAAAAAGAGGAGGAGAAAAGATAGTGGCGGCTAGGGTTTTGAAAAGAGAAGAGGAGGAGTGTTAATCTTACTTTTGATACATAGTATTTTCAAAAGATTAAGATTCAAATTAAAGCCCAATTAGCTTTAGTTGTCCAATCCTTATAAAAAAGGTGTTATGTCCAGTCATTGTAAAGACTTGGTATGTTTGACCACCACTGCTGCTACCTACGGTTCCAAAACAGTGAATAGAAGTATATACATTCATGATTCTAGCGAGATAAATCATGGGTTGTTGACAAAAAAAAAGTACAAACACTACTATTAAAACAATGTATGATTCAAACTTTTTCAATTTTAATAGATGTTAAACTTCTGAAGTTATGTTTCATGTGGAATTTGCACGTGCTATGTAGCACATATTATCTTGATTTTGCTTATTGTAGTATTTTCAATTTCGTTAGATCTTAGGTTCAATATTAAATTAGCATAATATAACTGAAAAAAAAATTGTAAGTGGTAGATACCAAATTCAATACTTACTTTATACTATTTCAAATTTTGTTGCCATAATACCCAATCGCCTCATGATAAAAATACAGCAGAGAGTTTGTCACATTCAAGTGATGCAGATCGATGCTGAACGTTTTTTATTATTAATGAGGCAACTAATCAGAGATTTTAAAATAATACTACCACTTTTTTAAGAATATATATAATAGGGGTCGTGGCATGCGTTGCGATCTTCTTTATGAAACTAAACAATTGTTTTATAATTTAAATACATTTAGTTTGATAATGATGCTGTGATGTTCAACGCATGCATGATCCCCATGAAGATTTTTTACTCTTATTTTTTAATTGCAACACTTTCGTCCCTCGGCGGATAGTGCGTGATGCAGATCTCAATAAAAAAAAAAAAAAATGGGCTATCCCATTAACAGGTAGAATATCTCAATAAAAAAAATGGGCTATCCCATCGACTTGCACGTACGGCAGAGTATCTCAATAAAACAATGGGCTATCCCATCAACACGGCAGAGGTGCAGTTCTTCAACGAAGCATCCTGAGAGCTGAGGGCCCTCTCAGATCAAGATCTTGTCCCTAAAATGATTCGGTTTACAAAACAGTAGTCGATACAATATTATATATTTTTCCACCTATTTTGAAATCCAACTCTTTCGACCCTCCAAGTGTAGTGCGTGATGTTGACTACAATAAAACACTATTATCAAAAAGTGAAACTGCACAAGGTGGACAATACAGTTGATATAAGGATTCGCTACCTTGTCTAACGGTTGCCTTTGCAAAAGAGTAGAGTACATCTATCATGAGGTGCGGGGAGGGGGAGCCGAGAGCCGGAAACGTTGGGAACTTGCGGCATCACAGTGGAGGATCTGAGTGTGGATATTTGTATACTGCAAATGCTGATTTATACGCTGATAGGAAATTGTTTAGTAATGATAAAAATAAAACAAAAAAATATGCGGTATGAAACTTGCTTATTCACACAAGACAAGCAAATATAAAAAAAAGGTATTGATATAGTAGGAATTCATCAACCAGTTAGAATTATAATGGATCTTATATTAGGTTGCACCAAATAATAAAGAAAATGGGTTGCCCTTGGAGAATCAGAATCAAGGGAGGGAAAAATATTTTCCAAGACAGGGCAAGAGTCCACACTATGTATGCCCGCAAATTAGTTTTCAGAATTCAGGTTAAGGTAGTTGCTTACCTCTAACATAGGATTTCTTCCAGGAGGGGGGCAAAAATCGGATTCAAATAGCTTATCGGATTCAAATCCATTAGCTAATCGGATATTATATAAAAAATAATAACATAATAAAAACAATTTATTAAGAGAAATATTTTGGTGTAACATAATTTTTATTACAATTCATAACAACAAAAAGTTAGTTGGTAATTAACACTTCAAGTCACCATTATAAAACTCGTCAACCATATCAAAAGTCATTGTAGCATGTTGTGGCCTGTATATAGATGGAAAAATGTAATGTAAATATCACATACCAATGCAACAGATGACATCATTTTGCATCGTTCAGTACTAACCAGATAATTATATAGCATGCATACATAAACATAGAGAAGGCATGCACATGAAACTGCACCTGAGAAAACAAATCGATTAGAGTCAAGCCAGATTCATATATTTCACCTTTTATGATCTACTGAAACTATTCTGAATTGAAACTATTCTGAATTGAAACTATTCCACCTTTTGTATAGGTGCAAACTATTCTTCGGCTATTACAATAATAACAACAACATTAGTATTAGTGGGGATCTTATTTCTTACAAGAATGAGGACTTGCACATTTTCCTCCATGAGTTCAGGCATTGCGGCAGTGAGAATGTCAGAGCCTTTCGGCTCTTCGAGACAGCCGATGAAGGCAATCAAGGGAATGTCACGGTCAACAGGGAGCCCTGCATCAGCTTGCAATGCTTCCTTGTTCAGAGACTTTGCCTCATTCACCTGTATTCGGATTAAAGGAAAATAATCACCAAATTTGTTTGATATGAGTGAGTCCTTTTATTTATATTTACATTTCAACAGAAAAAACCATATCTTAAACACAGATGTTTCAATGTTTAATGGAACTGGGCTTCAGCCCTTTTTTTTTTTTAAAAAAAACATATCTTAAAATGCATAAAATTTGCATTTTATTAGCATCACTCTGAATCAATTTAAAAGTAAAATTGAGTGAAATTCCACTAATTTGAACTAATTAAAAGTAAAATTCAGTGAACTTCATACAATTTGGAACCAATCTGCACCAAATGAACTACTATGAACTAAAGGGCTTCAATTTCGTGCACAACATTATATAATAGTAACACCATTTCGTATTGTTGTTTGAGGTGAAAATACAATCAGTACAGATATGAAATTAGACCGAAACTAAAAATAAAATCAAGCAACCAATACAGATCTGAAATTATTCTTCAGTAAAAAAAAACACAAATTCGCTATTTGAAGTAGAATGGCGCATAATCAGCGAGGAAAGAGAAATACCAGTTGTGCACGCATACAATGCTAGGGCTTCGCTTGGCAGATCGAGAAAAGAGAGGAACGTCTAGAGAGAAGGAGGCGGAGAAGGAGACAACCGCGCGCCGCCTGGTGCGTAGGTTGTGGAGAGAGAGAAGGCTTTGCGCACCATCAGTTTTTAAACCCTAAACCTAAAACGTGCGAGACAGTAGGGAAAAAGAAGGCTCTGCGCACAGGGTTTTTTTTTGTCGAAAACTTCCAGCGACCGGTCGCTGATGCCTAATTTATTTATTTATTTTTTTTTTAGATTGATCTTCAGTGACCAGTAACCCAACCGGTCGCTGAAAGGTTGATCGCCTGATTTTTGGGGTTATTTTTTTTTTTGGAAGAAAAAGGGAATTAGCGACCGGCAACAACACTGGTCGCTGATGCCCCATTTTGTCGTAGTGTTGTACCACAAAATTATACTATTGAACACACAAATATTACATAAGACAAAACAAAAAATATAAAGGCAAATCTCTCGAAATGTTGTCTAACCATCTAATTCCTTTGATATATTATCCTGCAAAAAAAATAAACAAGGTTATAAATTGGAGTTATCTGGTCGAAGGAATAAACTTACATATCACAATTACATCATAAACTTACAAAAAAAAAGTTACCTGAGTGAAAGAACTAGGTGTCTCGATTAAGTCTGTAGTTAAGTCTTACAAGAAATTAATTCTCACAAGAAAAACGTATTGCGGGATAGAAAAAACCTAATAATGAAAATAAACTTATATATGCTTGGTGAAGGTAAAATTTGTGAGGGTAAAATAGTAAATCCCTTCTGACGTGTATCCTCAATTGATGCAATCTCATATGCTTTAATGATTGATAAGAACCCCACGGTATGCACAATTGATGCAATCTCATATGGAATTTGGGTAGCTAAGACTACCTTTTGTACTGCCCAACTTTATGGAATTTGGTACTTGTCCTTGTGTTTTGCTATTTTATAATTGTTCGGCTTGTATTTGATTTTTCCAGTAATGAAGTTAGCAAATTTTATAGGATTGCTATATATATAGTAGACATTTTTGTTTTGTGCTGTATTATATAATTAAATTATTCATAACATTGGTTCAGTATGGTTCCAAAACACCAACTATTTGTGATAGAGTTATGTCCTAGAGCAAATATTTGCTTTATGATATCGTTCATAGAATGATTGACTTCTTCAATTTATTTATTTAGCTTTGATTTACTTAATAGTTCAGTCGGAGTTGAGGCTTGTGAATTGTGAAACACTATGAATATACAAGTAGTAAACTCTAAATAATCCCTGCTCAATGTAATTAGAAAGAGACACTAATTACCCAGCTTTCTATTTTTTGTTATTACAAATATTAACTTATTTCTCTTTTTATCTAGTATTGGAAAGATTACAATGAGCCCCTTATCACATTGATAATAAAACTTGGCTTTTGAAATATTTCTGGAGTAACAACTAAATAGTGTTCATTTTTATGTAAAGTTCAAAGTGACTCTAAACATGTTATAATTTTATAAATTTTCTTCAATTAAGTGTTTCTCTTCGTATCAAATAAAATTTCAAATATTCAAAATTGGGATGTCACAAAAACATCATTATAACAATTTTAAATGTACCAACATATAATTTAGAAAAAAATGACACTGAATCAAAACTAAAAAAGAAAATTACACTTTAATAAACCTGTAAGACACTAAGAATTGCACCAAAATAAAAAAGAAAATTACACTTTAATAAACCTGTAAGACACTAAGAATTGCACTGCAGGTTAGGTTAGCTAACAAGTGCGGGGGAATATACTATATTGACTGCTCCAGGGTTCAGTGTTTGTTTCTTGAGACATGAGAGGGCACCGAACTCTAAGCATTGTTGATTTTCCCTCGGCATTCCTTTGGGATCACCCCTGACAGACCTACAGAACATGATCATTTCATCGGGGGTTTATTATTTAATTGTCGGAATGTTGAACTCCCGACGGGCGCAAGCCCCCACCATTAATTACATCAACAGACCTTTGGAGTCAAACTGAATACCATGTTTATTCTAGAATCTGTGGCTATTTTGGTGTGAACTAAGTAATGAAGCTAAAAGAGGGGCTCATGTAAGTCTCCTGTTAGTCATTTGGTTGGTTCTCGTTGGTTGGACATCTATATTGGCATGTGTGTGTATGTGTATGCTTGAAAACATTTTTGAATTATATTGGGAAGTTATCTTGGAAGACATTTTTAATTATTATTCAATTATCATTTAGAGATATTTATGAAAAGAAGGGTATTTTTTCAATATAATGCAAAAGAAGGGTATTCTTTAAGTTATCTTGGAAGCTAATATAATGCAAAAGAAGGGTATTTTTGTAATTTTGAAATTTCATGACTTTTATGTTCAATTATGGTCTTGAGTGTATATTTTGGATTTTAATTGCATACATGATGAATTATAATTTCAATTTAAAATTAAGTCAATTTGAACATGTGGGGCATTTTGGTCATCTTAGGTTTTGGCTGATTCTTGGATATGTTTGAATTTGTCTTATAAATATAAAAATTTGATTTGAATTCATTTGGAGTTGATTTGAGTCGATTTGGACTTGAAACAGAGAAGTTATGAACACATCTAACGGTTTAGATCAAGGTTCTAAATAGCGATTATAGCGGCGTAGCGGGGAGACGGAAAAAAAAAAAACTATAGTGAAAGCTTTCCTACATAGCTTTTTTTTTTCTTTTTAAAAATTATATTTTATATTTCTACTAATAATAAACATTATCTATGTAAAATCTCCTAAAGTAACAAAAACACCAAATTAATTAAGAAGTTATAATATTTATATTTAACCAATACAAAGTCCAAATTGTCATTCAAAATATCCCTAATTCTACAATTCATAAACTATCGATACATTTTCTATTCAAAATATCCTACTAAGTATCAATTTACTACATATTCAAATCAACAATTCTTTAGATTAGTCAGACTGAGACACAAAACACATTTAATTTCAGTTTGGACTTTAATGCACATTTAAATTGAAAAAAAAAATAGAAAAATAAACCTCTGTAGCATAGCGGACCGCTATTCCGCTTTGTGCTATAACGGACCGCTATTACCGCTATAGCGGCCGTAGCTCAATTAGCGCAGTTTTACTCCGTAACTTATCTTATGTGGTCCAAAACCGCTATAGCGGCGCTATAGCTAGCTATTTAGAACACTGGTTTAGATCGACCTTTTGGACTTCAAAAATTGAAAAACGAGTTGGATGTATTTCGGCCGAAATGCTATCGAAAGCATATTAGTCACACTCTATATATATATATACACACACACACACACACACACACGTTAATATTATGCAATTTGAACTTAGTCATATTATTGCAAATGTATCCTACCACCAATTAATTGCGTCATTATTGGAAATATTCAAAATCTAATAACTGACATCAATTGCTTACACCACCAAAATAAAATTATAACTAATAAAATTAGTTACCCCACCAAAATTAAAAAGCCATAAAATTAACGAATAACATTAAATAAGTCATACAATCACTTAGTCACATATATTAATTAAGTAAAAAAAGATTAATGCATGCATGTTACAATCGTCCGTAGTTTAATGCATCCAGAAAAATATTAAATTAAAACAAATAAGTGATAAATTTTGAAGAATATTAAACCTTTTTTTTTTTTTTTTTTAAAATGATAAAACATTCTATACATGACATACCAATAAAACATGCTTCCAATCATGAAGTCATTTAATGTGTGCTTCCTAAAAAAAACATTCTAAAAACAAACATTCTTAAAAAATCATGCAGTCTAAACCTCTTCAGCAGCATCCTGAAAATAAAATATAGAAGCAAAGCAAATAAGTCATAAATTTTGAAGATTATTAAACCTTATTTTTTATTTTTTTTAAATGATAAAACATTCTATACATGACATACCAATAAAAATTTAAATATCATATAATTTTATTCAATGATCCATTCTCCTTCGTTATGATCGTGGTAACTTGTTTCGTTATCCTCATCAGTTGGCAAAGGTGACATGCCAACAGAAAACGGAGGTATCTCGTCAAAATGATCGTACGCTTCTTCGTTATCCACATTATCAATCCCAATGATACGTTTTTTTCCGGATAGGACAACATGTCTTGAACAATCGGTGGGATCAATTACGTAGAACACTTGTGTGGCTTGTCTTGCAAGTATAAATGGATCATCCTTATATCTCAACTTGGTAAAATCCACCAAAATAAAACCATCGTCGTCAACTTTAACCCCCTTACGGTTATCGACCTATTGACACTAAAATAACGGGATCTTAAATTTCCTGTAATCAAGTTCCCAAATTTCTTCAATAAACCCATAATACGACATTGATGCATGCGATGGTCGGCACCTTTAGCTCCTGAAAAATCACTCGAAACGGCCACTAATGTCACTCCACTATTCTGCACGGTACATTTCAAATCTTGACTTCTTGTGTAAAATGTATACCCGCTGATGTCAAATCCTAGGAAAGACCTCACAACAGGGACAGGACCAAGCGCCAACAATTTGACAGTTTCTTTAATGTCTTCTCCCTGCGTGTAAACCAACTTTCGAACATTTCGTTATGTTTGCCCATCAACCACTTATCGGATTTCTTAGGATTCAATTGCCGCAAAATAGTCATGTGCTCGTTCAAATAGGGATGAACGTTGGTGAGGTGTTGCAAAACATGAAAATGTGCTAATGACATCCATTTAATTTCGGGCGTGATTAATTTTAAACCGATTGTGCCTACACCGTGAAGTCTTCCCTCATGTCGAGATTTAGGGATGCCGATAGCTTTTAAATCATCCAAATAATTAGTACAATATTCAATAACCTCTTCAACTGCATAGGCTCTTACAATGCTACCCTCAGGACGATATCGATTCCTCCCGTATCCCTTTAACATTCCCATGTATCTCTCGAACGGATACATGTACCGCAAGAAAACTGGTCCACACATCTTAATTTCTCTAACTAGATGAATAATTAAATGAACCATGATATCAAAAAAAGACGGCAGAAAATACATCTCAAGATGACAAAGTGTGACTACAACCTCCTTCTGCAAATCATCCAACGTATCGGGATCATTGACTTTGCAACAAATAGCATTGAAGAAAAAACAAAGTTTTGTAATGGTCTGCCTGACAACCGGTGGCAATATGCCCCGAATTGCAACAGGAAGAAGCTGTGTCATTAAAACATGACAGTCGTGAGACTTCATACCTGTCAATTTTAACTCTTCCAGTGAAACTAGGCTTTTAATATTTGAAGAATATCCAGATGGAACTTTGACACCATGAAGGCATTCATATAGGCTTTTTTTTTTCTTCTTTTGACAACGTATGCATAGCGGGCTCTAGATACCACCAAATTTTACCCTTATCATTTTTCTTCTCTGTTGGCTGTAGATTTGGCCGTATGTTCATGAATTGCATATCTCTCCGAGCATTGATACCGTTCTTAGTCTTACTCGGAATATTCAATAATATTCCAATCATGCTATCACACACATTTTTAACCACATGCATCACATCGAGACAATGCCGAACATCTAAATGCTACCAGTATGGTAAATCCCAAAATATTGACCTCTTCTTCCATAAAATTTTCGGATCCCCTTTCTTTCTTACCCCCTTTTTTTTAAATTTCCCAAATTCAACTTTTATATTCTTCACTCGCGAATAAACTTGTTGACCGATCAATGGATAATTTACTGTGTTGTTCTCGGTCTTTCCATTGAAGTCTTTCTTTCTCTTTCGGTGTGCATGATTGGCAGGAAGAAATCTACGACGACCCATGTACACATTTTTAGAGGAATAAGGTAACCTCACATCGACTGTATCATCTTCGCAAATTGGGCACGCTTTTTCTCCTTTAACACTATAACCCGATAAATTACCATATGCCAGAAAATCATTAATGGTGCAGAAAATCATGGCCCATAAAGTGAAATTCTCCTTGCCATATGCATCAAATATTTGCACTCCTGGGTACCACAATTTTTTTAAGTCATCGATCAATGGCGCTAGATATACATCTATGTCATTTCCAGACTGTTTGGATCCTGATATCAGTAAGGTCATCATGATGTACTTGCATTTCATACACAACCAAGGCGGAAGATTATAAATGCACAATGGAACCGGCCAACTGTTATGCTTACTGCTCAAGCTACTGGGCGGATTCATTCCATCTGTACTCAACCCAAGCTTTAGGTTTCTATTTTCACCGCCAAATTCAGGAAACTTTCTATCGATATTTCTCTACTGAGGAGAATCAGCGGAGTGCCGTAATTTTCCATCTTTTTTCCGGTTTTCATCATGCCAACGCAATAATTTCGCATCTTTAGCATTTGCAAACAAACGTTTAAATCTTGATATCACGGGAAGGTACCACAGTACTTTTGCCGGAGTTCCTTTATCCACTTTAAAATAATCACTTTTATCGTTGGTTACTTGTTTTCTCTTGTAACGTGATGCACCATATTTTGGACACTCATGAAAATCTTCATACTCATTTCGATATAATATACAATCATTTGGACACGCATGTATTCTTTGAACTTCCAAATCCACTGGACACAACATTTTTTTCACTTCATAAACATTACATGGTATCTCATTTCCATCCGGAAGCATTTCTTTTAAAATTTCTAATAACGCAGTAAAACTTATATCACTCCAACCATTAGATGCTTTTAGATTGTACAATTTTAATACACCTTTCAGTTTTGTAAATTTAGTACAACCAGGATACAATTCCTTTTTAGAATCCTCATACAAATTCTCAAATACACAATATTGTTTATCATTACCAAAATCCTCTTCTAAATCTCGTAACATTTGATCCAAATTTACACTTTCATCTACAACCATATCAATATTTTCATCCCGTTGCACATCACTTCCGTCATTACAATTATGGTCTTCCTGATGCTCAGTACCAGTACCAGGCTCAGTACCTATACCGGTTTTCAAACTCTCGCCATGCCATATCCAACAGGTATATTGTTGCTTGAATCCACGACGGATTAAATGATTTCTCATTTGGACCGGGTTAGAAATTTTCTTTATATTGTTACAATCACAACAAGGGCAAGACATCAACACATTCCCATTATTTGCCATATCTTCCATAGCAGCTTTAATAAATTTATCAACTCCTGTCAAATATTCATCTGAAAGACATGATGCTCCATACATCCAACTGCGATCCATCTACAATTATAAGAAAACACAATTAAGTATGCGGTTATGGTTAATTGATAAATTTAGGGCTTATATGGGGCCGATTACCATCCTATCTCACTCTTTGAATACTTTGCCTCTGTAGTGGACACATGTTAGTCGTGTTTTAGTATTTAAGAAAATTTCGACAGCATTTCCCCTTAGTTCCCCAAATATTCAGGGAACTAATAAGAGGAAATGATGCCGAAAATTTCTTAAATACTAAAACACGACTAACATGTACCCACATCCTAATTGAGACAAAATATTCAAAGAGCAGTCCCAAACAGGGACTATTCAAAATTAACCCCTACTGGATTAATTTTGAATGGGTATCACGACCTAAAGGCATTAATAATTCGGTCGTGGCTCATAATACAATACGTACTCTAGCTAGATACCAAGATTGTATAAATACGTTTAATTAACTACATACATTAATCATAATACACATACATATGCAAAATTAAACAAGAGTTGTATATTATACTTACATTTTTTTAATGCCGGAGCGAGTGATATGAAGAGATTGTAGCACCAAATCCCTCAATTATAGCCAATCTACAAAATCATATTTTATGTTTTTAATATGAAATTGGAAAGTATTAGGAGCAGAAATCTTTCTTATGAAATTATCAAGGGTATTAGGTTATTCTGCACACAATATGTTCTGTGAGGTAATTTGTCGAACACCTACTAGTTGCTCACAATAAAAGATCAAAACCAATTTAACAAAAAATATGATGTATACTAGATAATGAAAGACAGAGGACCTACTTATTTGCATTGCTCTAAAGTCTAAATCATACTTAATACATACATTATACATTACCATGCAAATACCTTCAATTATAAGCTTGTTTGTCAACTAAAATTATGAGCTTCATGAATTAACATAAACAAAATTATTGATAGAAAATTAATGCAAAAAATAGTACCTGTTGCCTGTTGGATAGGGCAACTTACTGGGTGACCAAGGCTCCACTCTTGCAATAGCTATCCGCTGATTAATTGTGCACCAGATCAGGCCCACTACCAAAAACTATATACACAATATAACTACCATCATTCAAGCATCTAGATTGACATACTTAAAAACAAGAAAAATCTGAATTAATCAGCCAAAATATAATATTTTGAACAATTACATGAAATTTAGTTAAAAAAGAAGATCCACTAACAAGAACTAAGTAAGTAAGAAGATTTATTACCACAATCAATCATCAAGTTTGACAAACCACTAAGTTAGGAAAAAAATCACGTGAAAAGAGCTCAAATCGCCCAGCCGACCAAAAACCTAGGTTATGAAGGTTATAAAATCGCGCATTGGAAGGGAAGGGATGTGCAGATATTTATTAAGCATTCAGAAATGGCTATATAAAAAGCCGTTACTAAAAGTTAACACCAGTAACGGTCGTTTATAAACGACCGTTACTAAAAGTAACAATCAGTAACGGTCGTTTATAAACGACAGTTATTGATTGTTACTTTTAGTAACGGCTTATTATGTTACCCATTACAGAAGACAATCAGTATCGCCTAATTTTGATACCCGACACTGATGTGCCAATACTTATTTCATATTTTTCACTAGTGTTTGTAATGGCTTTGTTCTGATTTTTTTTTTTCAGTCATTGCCAGTAGCTATATTACTCAGCTCTTCATTGCAGGTACTTAAAATTAAGATCATGCTGTATCAGTAAGGTACCATTTTTTTTTTTTTTGAGCTAGCTTGAGGAATTACCATACAGGACTAGAAAATCACATGCTGGTTAGGTTGTAAACCGAAAGGGGGTTACATATATTTATATATAGATTTCAATTGCAAGGGCATTTGTGAAATTTCAAAGGTTTGGATAATAAAATAATTGTACCAATGTTTTTATCTTTCAGCTTACTTTCTTGGATCCGGCAAACCATATTACGCATTAGCCCTTGTAGGTCTGATACTACCGCAAGTGTATTTCCAGGTAAAACTGTAGGATTCGTATTAGGTGTTAAAGGAGAAGATGAATTGGTTTGCTAATTATTGTTTAGCGATCAAATTGTATAGATGACTTGCTGTTATTAGGAGTTAAGTAAACTTTTTTGTTAGGCTTTTGTGTTATATACAGTTGTTGTAATGTTTTTTGGTATATTAGTACAATGTATGATAATTACAATGTTGATTAATGCTTATTAGGTGTTATCTCCATATTTCAATGTGTTCATATAAATCTATTTTAATAGGACATGTAAAAGATTACTAGATTGGTACCGGGTGGGTATCGGATAATAACAACAGTAATGGCTCTTTATTTAAGGACCAGAACATTCTGTAATAGCTCTTTATTAAATAGCCGTCCTTGATAAAACTTTTAGTAATGGTCGTTTATAAACGACTATTACTGAAAGTACTTTCAGTAACGGTCGTTTAAATAACCGATACTGAAAGTCACTTTCAGTAACGGTCGTTTGTAAAAGACCATTACTAAAAGTACTTTCAGTAACGGTCGTTTAAATAACCGTTACTGAAAATTCAGTAACGGTTATTTAAACGACCGTTACTGATTGTTGAATCTGTAATGGTTCTTTAACCGTTCCTGATTGTTATTGCTATCAATATCGCCTCTAAGCCCGTCTCTGATATGCATAAACGACTGATACTGATACCTACTTTTCCACTAGTGCATGTAATAAGAGAGATAATTAATTTTACTCTGTACCGTCTCTTTCTGTCTTTCTCATTATTCTCTGGACTCTACATTAAAAACAAATAAAAAAAAGAATTTAAGTACTTTTCCAATACTCAAACATTAAATTTTGAATAAATCTAACAAGAAAGAAATAAATGAAGAAAGAACTCAAAAATTAATGGAAAGTAAACCTCTGAATTTGTATTCTTCTTAAGATCAAGATATGTCCAAAAGTAATTGTAACCAATATTTTCTTGATTTATATTCAAAACAGAAAAACAAAATTACCATGGAAAACTATTTTATTTGGCCACCAAATGTGCAATTCAAAAAACAAAAGACTGCAAATTGTTTTTCTTCATACGCTGCACTAACAGTTTTATATTCATTTGTGCAGACTGGTATATTTTGAATGTCCATTAATTCAAGAGCTAGAATTGATGTATTGATTAAGGTTATATTTTCCGTGTGTAATGAAGTTTGAATATTACTATAAAATTATTATGAATTTTGAAAGTGGAACACAACCATCGAGAAATAGTTCACCGTCAGTTGACAAACCGATAACCATCACCTCGATAACAAAGGTATACATCTAGGCTGTCAGACAATGATCGATCAACGACCGATGGCGTTGATTATATTTTCCATCAGCTGAATAAACATACTAGACGGTATTGATCAACCAACGCCATCGGTTCAAGTTAATAGACAAATGCTACTTTGGATACATCCAATCCCGATCCATATCTGCACATAAACATATAAAACAAGAACAAGATTTGGTATGCGATCCTCTTGGCATTTCTAGGGCCGGTGCACAATCCTAACCTGCTATTTGAATGCTATGTCTCAATACTTAACGAATGTAAGAAGATTTAGCATTTAAGAAAAATTCGACAGCATTTCATCTATGCTCCCCAAGTACAAATAAGATCCACCTCCCGCAATTTAGACGCGGAAAGAAACAATACGTACTCGTCGGAACAATAAGAAGAAATTAATGCACCCGAATTTTTCTTAAATACTAAATCTTCTTACATTTGTTCACATTTTAGATGAGATAAAAACATTCAAAGAGCAATCCCAAAAATAAGGACTATTCAAAATTAACACCTATCAGACTAATTTTGAACGCATAGACCTAAAAGGCAACCTAATTGCCTATCTTTAGTTTAATATATTGTATTATAAATAATATAATGTTACTTTTTTATTCTAAAATTATTTTGTAGTCTTACTTTCTAAATTAGGTATAGTTGCTTTGTAATTTTAATTCAACTATAATTTTATTTCAATATATTGTAATATTATTTTTAAAAACCTTCAGTTGTAACTTTTGTATACGCATTAGTATACTACCTATGTTTAAATTTTTATCTTGTAAGCATGAACTTAGTTTCTGTCAATTTAACCAGTCTCAGGAATGCACTAATGGCAACACTACGACAAAAATATAACATATATAATATTTAATTTTAAATTAGTTTCAAATTAAAAAAAAAAATTTGCTAATTGTTGTCAAATGCGTAAGACAAAAATGGGTCAAATAACAAAAAAATGGCTGGCTATAAAAATACACTGTAATAATCAAATTGTCACCTTAAATACTGTAATAATATATTATCTAAGCAACTCACATATAAAAATACAATAATATATAATTCAATAATTATTTTAAGTATTGACTTAAGTAACAAGTTCAAATCAAACAACAATAATTCAGCCAAAAAAAAAACAAGAATATTATCTTATTAACTCAAAGTAAGCAACTTATTTCACCTTAATTTTAACCCAATATCAAACAATACCCATTCTCATTGGGAAAAAAATTATTTCAAAATTTTACCAGAATTGAAAGAACACACGCTAAATACAGTGTCTGATTTCAGATCTTGCCAAACTCCCCAGCAAGTTTTTGCAAGTGAACATATGACACACCATCTATTTGCACCGCCTTTCTGCATGCCAAGCTCATCTCCTCTGCTCGGTCCCGGGCTTTCCTCCCTTCCCTGGAGCCCGCATCCATCAACTGCTTGATTGATTGTTCGAGATCCATTGCAGTCACGAATCCATTGTTCTTTCTATCAAACTTTAATGCAACCACAACCTGCATCTCGTTCACCAATTCGAATGCAGTCAGGTGCTGGTCCGCATACAATGGCCACGGAATCATCGGCACACCAAACCAAAGGCTCTCTAAAATTGAGTTCCAGCCACAATGCATCACAAATCCTCCAATTGCTTGGTGCGACAGGATATTGATTTGCGAGACACAGTGGGGCCACACCATCCCCGTTTCCTTGGTTCTCTCTAAGAACCCTTCTGGCAGTTGCTCTTCCAAGTTTGCATGAATTGGACCCCTGTGATGAAAGAATAACTTAAACATCAAGAAAAAATAATGTTTTAAATTTAATGGAATCTTCGTGGAACATATTTATAAGTCAAGAATACCAACTTGCATGTATTAGGTGAGTCTGATAGGTATATTGTATGATAAAGTTTGCGTGATAGTTCATTAATATGAAGACACAACTGGTTGTTGTTTAAAATAATATCTTCATAGTTCTATTCTCGAGGAACTTTCTATTCTCGAGGAACTTTCAATTATCGGCTATTGACCGGATAAAATACAATTAAACTATCAAGTTATATATATTATCTCAAACAAAAATAAAGAAAGAAAGAAAGAAAGTAAAACATCAAGTCTTGAAAATTCTAAATTCGATATTATGAATAAACATGCTATCTTCAATATTGGTAAGTAATCTGCCCAAATTGCACACATCAAAATAAACAGGCGAAAATTAAAATTCACCCTTTTGACACATACTATATATGTGGATTTTCAATTTTGCTTTCTTTTCTGAGATGAAACATATGGACTGATCATATAATTAACTAATGTATGTGTATGTAATATCAAAGCAAAATCAGAAACCAATTATGATAATTACCTCATAAACTCCGTGCTAACTTATATAAGTAGTTTCGCTCTTAAATGCGCCGTTCGCCTCGACATCGCTGGCCACATACAAGCATATGGCCGTCCCATGCCATTAAATGAACTCACACGATCCATTCCAATCTCACCAGAGAAGGACATGATGCTTGGCCGCCTCATGGCACTTCTTGTTCAGAAAGAAGTCTTTGCCCAAGATGATGCTGGTTACGTGCTGACGCCCTTCTCCATGATCCTTTTAACTGAGCACTCCAACATGGGTGCCTTTGCACATTACATTACAGAGCCAGCATTCACAAATCTTATGGGTGCTATGAGCGAATGGTTCAAGAACGGCGAAGCTGGAAGCACCGTCTGCATGACAGCAAATGATGGAAAGTAGCCCTGGGAACTTTTGAGGGAAAATCCTGAACTTGGTAACTAGAAAAAATAAGAACCACCTATCACTCACTTTCTTCCTTTCTTTTCGAATAATCAACAAAGAGTTTATAACTTGTAATAGAATTGTATTTCTATACTTATTTTGATCAGATGAAGAATAATTAATCATAATAATTTCATTTATTTGTGTACAATTAACGTTGAGAATAAATTTGTCGATCGATTTTCTGTCTAATATATTTACATCAGACTTTTAAACTTTCCAAACCAGGTAAGTTGTTCAACGAAGCAATGACCAGCCGTTGTAAGCAGCAGATGAGAGAATTCATCAAAAGCTATCCACATATGTTTGATGGATTAAATAGTCTAGTGGATGTAGGCGGCAACACTGGAACTGCAGTGAAAATAATAGCAGAAGGCTTTCCATTTTTGAAATGCACAGTGCTTGACCTTCCCCATGTCGTTGCGGAGGCTTCAAAAGATGACTCGTTCGATGTGGTTCCAGGAGATATGTTCGAAAAGATACCTCATGCTGAGGCATTTTCTAATTAAGGTAAGTAGTTTTCTCTGTCTCAAAACTTTTCTTGATTAGTTTTTCTTTTCCTTACCTAATATATATATACTTATTTCCTGTAATTAGTGTGAAAAAAATTTAATTTGTTAAGCAATTAATTATAATAACCATTTCATTTCATCATGTATCTCAGAATGTTCTCCACGATTGGCGTGACGAGGATTGTATTCGAATACTGAAGCGATGCAAAGAAGCAATTGAACCAAGAAAAGATGGTAGCAAGGTTATCATCGTGGATATTATTCAAGACTTCGAAAGTAATAATCCAAAGGCAACTGAGACAGGGCTTTTATTTGATATGCTTATGATGTGCTCTCATGGATCCAAGGAACGTAACAAGCAGGAATGGCATGATATTATTTTAGGTGCAGGCTATTCTGATTACAAAATATATCCTACTCATTTAGGTGTTGAGTGTGTTATGGAACTCTATCCATGAATGCTATTGACAATGTTCGGCTGCTTGGATATCTTAAATTAAGCATATGAGCGAAGAATTTATGGGATGTTGCATGAAAATAATAATGATTATACATAATAATCCAAATTGCTACTTGGACCAGAGAACTATGTATCTTTTATGTTGTTGTTATTTGTTAATATTATTCTAAGAGATAATCAATTATAAAAAATAAGTTTACTCTCTATTGTCTCTTTCTATCTTTCTCATTCATCTATGGTCGACCAAACCCTAACAATAACAAAAAAAAACAATTAATTTAAGTACTGTGTATTAAATTAACTGAAATTGTGTATAATCAATTATAACAGAAGTTGTTGAAATTTTTTATGTATGTGTCAATTTGTTTGAATCTGTGTATTAACTTTTGAGTTCATTTCAATTCATAATTTATAATTGTTATAAGATTAATTTATGTCTATTTATAACTAAGCAAATTGTCTTTGGTTGCGGCGTGGCTCAGTCAATGACAAGCACAGCCAATTTATTTATTTTTTTTTTTTTTTTTTTTGTGAGGTGATGTGACTGCTAGACCAAATGTTTAGTCTAGAGGCCTAATTCGTCTCTGTGCTTCAGTAAATTAATACTAGAGGGATGTCAAAGTTATCCTACAAGATCCAAGCCCTCCTCTACTGGTTCTTTTATTGGGGATCACCTCTATAAATTTTCTAAACATCTCTTTCCTTGGCCCCAAGTGCCAATTTTTCAATTTGCAGTGGAAGGTTCAGCTTTTTGTCAGAACACTATATTGTTATTGTTGTTGTTGTTGTTGTTGTTGTTGTTGTTGTTGTTGTTGTTGTTGTTATAGTTATAGTTATAGTTATAGTTATAGTTATAGTTATTGTTATTGTTATTGTTATTGTTATTGTTATTATCAGAGTTATTATGAGAGTTACCTATAGTTACAGACAAAAAAGGGCGAAATAACAAAAAATTTGCAGACCATAAAAATACACTGTAATAATCAAATTGTCACCTTGAATACAATAATATATTCTCTAAGCAACTCAAACATAAGAATACAATAATATACAATTCAACAATTAATTTATAGTATTGACTTAAGTAACAAGTTCAAACCAAACAACAATAGTTTAAGCCATGATTTTAAGTCACAACCTAACCAAACAAGAATATCTTATACCATCTTATGAACTTGAAGCAAACAACTTATTTCACCTTCATTTTAGCCCAAAATCAAGCAAGACCCATGAGAATTGGGAAAATGAAAGAACACACGCAAAATACCAAGAACTATCAAGATATATTTATTTTTTGGACTGACACTCCATGGTACGGCATGGCACAATTTAGTTTGCGTTCACAAACTTGACTGATGGACTCGACGGATGACTAATACAGCACCTGATTTCATATCTTGCCCAACTCCCCGGCGAGTTTTTGCAACTGAACATATGACACACCATCTATTTGCAACGCCTTTCTGCACGCCAAGCTCATCTCCTCTGCTCGGTCCCGGGCTCTCCTCCCTTCCCCAGAGCCCGCATCCATCAACTGCTTGATTGATTGTTCGAGATCCATTGCAGTCACGAATCCATTGTTCTTTCTATCAAACTTTAATGCAACCGCAACCTGCATCTCGTTCACCAATTCGAATGCAGTCAGGTGCTGGTCCGCATACAATGGCCACGGAATTATCGGCACACCAAACCAAAGGCTCTCTAAAATTGAGTTCCAGCCACAATGCATCACAAATGCTCCAATTGTTTGGTGTGACAGGATATCGATTTGCGAGACACAGTGGGGCCACACCATCCCCGTTTCCTTGGTTCTCTCTAAGAACCCTTCTGGCAGATGCTCTTCCAAGTTTGCATGAATTGGACCCCTGTTATGAAAGAATAAATTAAACATCAAGAAAAAATAATGTTTTAAATTTAATGGAAGCTTCGTGGAACATATTTATAAGTCAAAAATACCAACTTGCATGAGTGTGATTGGTATATTTTGTGATAATGTTTGCGTGATAGTTAATTAATATGAAGACACAACTTGTTTTTGTCTAAAATAATATCTTCATAGTTCCGTTCTCGAGGAACTTTAAATTTAAAAAACAAAATAAAGATCAATTGTGCAAGAGAATATATAACTGGGTACATTGACAAATTATAAAATGATATATATATGATGTACCTATCGGCTATTGACCGGGGGAAATATAATTAAACTATCAAAGCAAAATCAGAAACCAATTATGATAATTACCTAAGAAACTCTGTGCTAGGCACGCGTAAAACCCACAAGAAGCGATGCCCGCTTTGTTCAAGACCAGTTGCGATCTGCCGGACCTGCAAAGCATTGAGAGCTCCCGTGATTTCAAAAGACAAAAAGACAACCGATTTCACAGGCTGCTTGTCGAGCCACTCCAAACACTCATGCTCTTGCCTGTTGTTTTTTCCAAAAGCGATAACTGGTCCGATTGGGTACATTTCAGGAAGCATGCTGCCCGGTGTAAGGTGAGTTACAAGACCATGAGCCAAGGCCTCGACCGCTTTCGTCTCAATGTGAACATTGGAATTGAAGATTACGCCCTTGGCTTCCATGTAGCGGTGTACAAGGTAAACAAAGGATCTATAAGATGTAGATTTCATGTCCACAAGAGGGTTCGGCATAGAGATTGATGGTATGGGTGTGAGGCCGGGGACACATATCTCCTCGTGAACCTCCGGAAATTCTACTTGATCATTTTTGCCATGTGGAAGAGAGATATGAAACAAGAGAGAGAGGAAAGTTGCAGTTGTAGTAAAGTATATGTAGCTTGGTATGTTAAGTTCCTTGGCAACATCTATAACATCAGCAGCAAAGAAGTCGACAACAAGACCAGAAACAGGCAAAGGGGAGGCCAGCAGAGCATCCTTGATATTCGGCAAATTCAATCGCATGTACTGAATGGTGAAATCCTCGTTGCCGTCACAATTTTGAGGTGGTGGGACGGAAGGGAGTATATGGAAGTGAATTGGAAGGTTCTGGGCTTGGATGGATTGAAGATAAGAATAGGTATGAGGAAAAGACTTCTCTGGGTTGTCTGGTTGGATAAGAAGGAAGTGGATGGAAAATGAGTTGCTGGAGTTGGAATTACATTGCAAGAGGCTCTTGGCCGTCTCTACCACGGGGATGAGGTGGCCTGGTGAATAGATGGGAAGGAAGTATACACATGACTTGTTATTTTCAGCCATTAATTTGAGCTTCAGTTAATGGTGTTTTGTTGTGTGTACTTGTGTTGTCTGTTGACACCTTTATATATATTAAGAGACATGGAAGTAGTGTTCTAATTTCTACCCACGACCCGCCGCCCGGTCCGGTTCGCCCGTGACCCGGGTTCCGCCCGGTCCGGTCCGTCCACGGGTTTGGGGGGTTCGGAGGTTTGGACGGACCGGGTAAAAATACGGATAAGAGTCAAGTTTTTGAAACCAAAATCAAAGAGCTGACACGATTTCCAATAACAGTTTTTAGCTTATTAATTATGATTTATGAAAAGATTCCTGATAGCTCAAGTTCCAAAATATTTCAAATCTTACCAACTCATTGACATTTGAAAAGGCGGGAAAGCCACCTCGTCACTTCCCAGATTTAATTAATGGAATGATTCTTTGTTTTCAAACAAAGAAAAAACTTTATTAAGGAACCAATTCGGCCCAAAACATAAAATTTTTAAAGGGTTGTAAAGAAAGCTTTAATTAGCACATCATGACCAAGGTGAACTGATTTCGATCAGCATGAAGAAAAACCAAATTGGAAATGCTATGGGCCAGAATGAAGGATCAACTCTAGCCTATGCAAAGATGAACTACTTGAGGGCTCACCTGCCTGGATTTCCTGGGCCACCGAAGTACAAGATGGAAACTGTGAGAAGGAGCCCAAGGTTATTGTTAAAGGGAAATGGAGGATATGAGAGCTAGGGGTATTCAAACACTCGTTTCGGTTAAAACCGAACTAAAATAATTAAATAAAAAAAAATTCGATTTTCAAAAATAGAACCAAACCGAACCGATCAAACTTATAAACTAATTAAGAACCTAACTGTACAAACCGAAGTAAATTTCGGTTTGTTCGGTTCAAACCAAAGTAAAACTATTGCTGTCATTATTAATGAAAATTACACATGTTCATACACAAGTATACAAAATGTATAGATGTTCTAAAATATTTAAACTAAAATTAAAGAAATAAAACAAAGATTGAATCAAACAAAATATAAATCATACTTGAACCAATATAATTCAGTCGGTTCGGTTTAATTGGTTTTGAAAAGTCTATACCAGACCGATCCATTTAAACTGAAATAATTCAAAAATTCAACTGAGCCGATCAATTTAAACTGAAAACCTATCCATTTAAACCGAAAAACCGAATCATTTAAACCAAAAAATTCGGTTCGGTTGAAAACCGAACCGTTTGAACACCCCTAATGAGAGCTCCATAGAGAAGGCCAGACTCTTGACTGTGCTTTGAAGAGGAAGAAAAAAGGTGTTACAAATGGAATATATAATAAATATAAAGTTGATTAGATGTAAGGGACTGAACGAAAGAGAGAGAAAAATTGGTTGTGAGACAACTTTTTTTTTCTTTTGAGAAGCTGGATATAATTTGTTTGAAAGAAATAAAATTGGATGACATAAATGACATGATGAATTAAAAGGGAGATTTGTGGAAGAAGATTGGATGAAATGGTAATATTAAAAGCACAATATACAAGTGATTGAATTATCATTGCATGGAGGGAGAAGAGATACCGGTACATTGGACATACTGAACAAGTCTGCTGCATTTCTGTGAGGATTGAGGACACTTTCATAGGTCTTAAGATGGTACTCACGCGAGATTATGGCCCTTCCATCTCGACTTTGATGCAACATTTTTTCAACGTGCATGTTGAAAGGAGGCGAGACCAATTGATGATTTGCCGGAGCACTGGATTTCATAGCAATAGTCGCGTCAATCAATGTAAGCCTCGAGCAAGTGATCATTTTCAAAGCTAGATGTAATCAGGATCACTCCCACAATTAAATCCCTCTTTAACCACTTTCTTTAATTCTTCAATCACAAGAGGATGCACAACACATGAGGAAGGGGTGCACATCGGTCATAGGGTGGTGAAGCAGCAATAGGCCGAGAGGAGGAGAGCCAAACGGACCCAGATCTAACCGCATCAAGTCGGAGAAGGAAGAGACTTGGTATCAAGTTGAAACCGAGAGGGAGGGGAGCGCTAGCGATAGGTGTGACCGAGCCTGAGAAAAACCCTAGGACATTGGGAAAATCAGAATTGCAAAAAAAAAAAAATTCATTTGGGGTCTCAAAACTTCAGTTGAAGTTTATTCTAATTCTACAATCACTTAATTATTTATGGGAAAAATCTATTTCTACAATAATAAATATTCTAGAATTGAGTATCAATATTACAAAAAATGAGGAGCATCATGTTTTTTTTTTTTTTTTACTTGAACAATGTTTATGTTTTCTTTCAAATGTTTAAATAGTGTTTATCGCGTTATAGCGGAGCAGCTCAAAAAACGACGCTAAGTCATATAGCGCTGCTATAGCGCGATATAGCGTGCAATAGTGTCAATAGTTTCATAGCTTTTATAGTCCGAAATAGCTATATAGTGCGCTATTTAGAACCTTGTTTTCTTCTGTCATGCATATTGTAGGGTCGATATTCATCTTTAAAAAAATTAATTGGTGTATATTTTTACTTCTCAATTAATCCTCCATCTATATGGTATTGTTTAAGAATCTTCCAAAAAAAAAAAAAATATACCGTTGGCATTGCCAGTGATAGAAGACAAAGTCTACTGCTAGCAATGCCAATGGTAAATGGTAAGAGCTTTTTTTTTTAATTTTGAAAAAAAATCCAGGGCAAGAGTTGGAATATTTTTTGTAGGATATTGAATAAAAAATTTCGGTGCATATACCGTTAATTTTAAAAATTAGTGCTCCTATTTTGTAGGACTTTATAAGCTATGCATTGGGCTTCGGCTGAATTCATCTTGACAATGCATGTAAATTGTAAAGAAATTATGTAATGCCTAGCTTTAATAATATATAACCCACAAGACTTAACAACTTTAGTATTTAAATTTACATTCCCTATTTTATTCCATATATTTACTGTTTTATACGAATAATTTGTTTACTGTTTTATACGAATAATTTGTTCAAAGTAGAGTTAAAATGTACCATTGATTTTATACCTTAATTATATTCCACATCTCTCCATCTCCGTTTTTAAAGTTGAAACAGTCAATTTCTAAGCACATTTTAAAATGAAAATTATGTTGAACAATTTAGATTAACTATTTAAATTTTGAAAATAAAAATAGAGATATAGTGTATGGTTGAGACACAAAACCAATTATACATTTTAACAAACTCATTTATTCATTTAAACCAATTGCAATTAAACCCCTTGTTGGGCATAGAAAAGGAAAAGCACATCTTTGTTTTTGGGTTGCTTGATATCAAATTGTACAAAATATGATGAAACGCTCAAAGATAATGTCTTCCCAGGGCTAACCTTCACCAGATCCTACTCTAATCCACATTTAGAGAAGGAAATTTATCAAGATTTGACTAGTCACATTACGGAACGTCACGTCACGTGTGTCGATTACATGAAGTGACTCACGTGTCGCGTGATGTGACCGCATTCAAGCAAAAATTATACGTCACGTCACGCCAAAAATTACACGTACGTATAGAGTATTCAGATTTTTCTTTTAGTGTAGATTCAGTGATACTGGTATTCATGTGGTACTGATTTTTATTTTCTCTAGTTTAGTCTAATAAATATTTGTAATTTGAATTTTTAAAGTAATATCAAATTTCCAACAGTCTTGTAAAAAAATTAATAATCTTTGCAACATTATTTACTTAATTTAGATTTTTTCACAATTTTTTATATTTTTTTAAATTTTAATTTAAATTAAAATATAAAATTTTTTTTCGTCCTCTAAAAATATTTCACGTCACGTCACGTGTATCTCGTGTTTCACGTCACGTCACGGCATGTCACGTATTTTCTTCTCGGACCACATCCTTATTGCTTTCTTAGATTTCCAATTCTCCATTGCACAACAAAGTAACACTTCGTGTGGTATGTACCTGACAAGCTAAGATCACGAATAAAACTTTGTAGGTGAGGCCATAGTGACAAATGAATAGTTCGGATTCGATTCGACAGTATTAAAAATTCATAGTTCAGATATAATTTAGATATAATTTGGGAATAATTCGATACAACAAGAAAGCAAAATAGAAAAACCCAAAAAATTAATAAAAGAAGGTTTTGTGTTTTTTTCGCGAATAATTTGTGATTCGCATTTTATTCGCGAATAAAATATATTATATATTTTTATGTATTTTATTCAGAGTTCAGTTCGGACATAAAAAAAAAAAAAAAACGAATAAAACGTAAATTATTCGCCAATTTATCGCGTATATTGTCAGATAAAACCGTGTAGGTCGCATCTCTCCACTCGCTTTATAATTAATACACGCAGGAATAAACATAGAGGATCTAAACTCCTCTCTTCTTTTTCATCTTTCCAATTAACCGTGGCTCAACAGAATGTACTACTTCCTGTGGCAGGAGAGACATCTCCATGAATACTCTGTAGGTCCCATCTTGCGACATGCTCTACATTTAAGCACATAGGTTTCATCATAGAGGATCCAAACCCTCTCCCTTTCTCCTCCTCTCCTCTCTCTTCTCACCTCCAAATCTCGACAAAACACTTCTCAAATGGAGACCGAGAAATCTGAAACGCCAATCCAAACCGCCACCAAATCGAGCACCAGATCAAAACCCAAAACTCGAAATCCGAAATCCAAATTCAAGAAATCGAAATCCGATGCTGCATCTGCTGCTACGATAATCTACGTGCCAGTGCTGGTACAGAGCCTCCCGTCGGACACCTCCACCACCGCCGCCGCCACCACCACCACCACCACCGGGAAGTCGAGGAAGGCGGCGCAACCAGTGCTGAATGAACAACAGATGAAGGACTGGCGGTGCCAGGCCGACGATTGTACGGCTGATGCGACGGCTGTTGGAAGGTACTATCAGAGGCACCGGATTTGCCCGGAGCACTCAAAGGCACCGTCAGTGCTCTTCAATGGGACCCAACAACGATACTGTCAGCAATGCAGCCGGTATCATATCTTGATCTCTGTAATTTTATTTTTAATAGTATGGTATTAGTTTTCTGGTATATAATTTACTGGTATATAATTTTTAATAGTAACGGTACTGTCAGCAATGCCCCATTATCTACTGGTATATAGTTTAAGAATTTAATAGATTATGAGTAATTATCTACTAGGCAGGTCAGGTCAGGGAATATATAATTTAAGGATTTAAGATATGATATGTAATTATCTACTGGTATGCTGATCAGTATTATCTGAGAATCAATTTGATTCATTTTAAATGATGCTATGTGTCAATATTTATTTTGTGAGCTTGTGTTTATATAGTTCTCTTATTAGGTAAGATATATATTTGCATAGGGGATGGTTAAATGCATATGTTTATTCTTAAAACATTGGTGTGGTGACATATTTCGGGGAAATTAATCGCAAAACTATTCGACATAATATATTTGAAAAAACTTGGGATGCAACATGGAAATGATTTTTTTTTTATTTGTGGGATTACATTTAGATTTAGAAGTAAAAATTAGGTTTTGGCAAAACATGCTAGTTTTACATGCATTGACCTATAAAAGCAGAATCATGCAACATGGTATTAAACAAACAAAAATAAATATTTTAATAATTGGAGTAGGACTAGGGTGTTCTTAAACTCACCAAGCCTTTTGGTGAGCTTAACTCCAAAACCTATCGGATTAATTTCAAATGATGAATCCAAACCGTTGATATCGATCTACTTCATGAGTGATGCGTTTACATATCAAATTTATAAATTATTTAATTAATTCGGCATAAAGTCAAACGATAAAAAAAGATAAAAAAAAAATGATTTTTTTTAAATTAATTTATAAACCTTCTTTTTTATATACCACTTGACTTTATGCTAAATTAATTCAAAAATTTATAAAATCTGACATGTTAATGCATCACTCATATAATGGATTGGTTTCAACGGTTTCGATTCATCATTTGAAGGCATTATGATAGGTTTTGAACTTAAGAATACCCTAGTTCTACTCTAAGAATTGTTTCTAAGTTTCCTTTACATTTGATATTAAAATATTGGAGAACATGAAATGGGCAGCTTTCATGAATTGACGGAATTTGACGGGTCAAGGAGGAGTTGTCGGCGCCAGTTGTGCCGCCGACGCCTCCTCCGCACTCTCAACACATTATCCAGTGAAGAGGCGGAGCAGCTCTAATATCTTTCATAGCCACTCGGGTCTCTTCATCTTACCATGCATATCAGGTACATATCTAACATTTTCTTTTATTTTCTTTCCTCAAATGGATTTATCATTCTGTAGGATTCACCATTTTTTTTTTATTAGTTGTAATAGAATTATATGTGGATTATGCTTTTGTACCTGACTTGACTAGTATCAGGCACCTGTATCGTATTCAATAAGAAGGATATGGATAAGATTTTATTTTTGATTAGCAAATCGGGGTACTAGTAAGGGTAAAGTTTTTGTCTGTTGAACTTAACAGGTGAGGGTATGGAAATGCCTCTACCCGACTCATTTTGTACCCGATGACACCCCTGTCTTGCCTTAGATTTTCCTTCCATTATAAATTAAAATTAGCATTCCTCATCATTGCAGATATGTGCTTCACTTCAAAGCAAACCAGTGCAGCACAGTAAAAAGAAGAGAGAAATTTCTAGGGTACTAAGGATGAGCAAAGAAAGGGTATCAGTAAGAAAAACAAAAAATAAATGCTCAACTATGATTAATCCACCTCCATTTACAATATTTTTTGTATTTAACTAATGCAAAATCAATGCTCCCTCTCTTCTGTCATTACTTGCTCTCTCTGTTTTTCTACTGATTGGTGTAAATGTAGTTGACTAGTTGGCACTTGGCAAATGCAAAATGTTGTTGCATTTGTAATCTATGAAACTGGAGTTTTTGCAAAATTAGGCCTAAATGAATATTGGGCCTTTTAAGGCCCAATTTTATTCCAATTTATAGTTGGTTTTGGTCTCGTTTAGCATAGTGGATAATTTTAGCCAGGACTAAATAGCTTAATATATATTGTAGCTGTTCAATCCATAATAAAATTCGTATGCATTCAATCATCACGAATTTTAAAGTTGCATGTACGAATTCCGATACAAATTGTATTGTTTTGATCATCGGATCAAATTTGGTCTAATGCCCATCCGACGATCTCCGCTTGCAATATATTAAATATGTTGCACCGAGTGAGATGAGATTATGTTACTTTGCAATGTGCACATTAGTGATGTGTATTTAAATTTATATCTTTGTTTTAAAAATTGAAACAGTTCATTTAAATCATTCAACATGATTCATATATAAAAATGTTCTAGCAGACTAAATTTTAGATGAAATAATTTTCATACCTATCCAATAAAATATTCAAAATCGCTACTTTTGTCACTACCAAACAGCACTTAATTGAGATATTTATGGTTCATTGTTTAACACTTTAACAGTTGTATTTGAAAAAAATATCTCTACTTGTTGTTAGTCCAACCCTGTGGGGGCCATGTACAAGTGTCAATCTGATAACGATTATATGTGGCACATTCATACTAGTCAGTTGTCAGTACTGCGCAGGAATGAGATATTTAGCAATTTTCTACGTGGGGCCCACTTATCCTTCTCATCCTTATCCACCACGTACTACTACCTGTTTCCCTCTTAGTCTTTACTCTGTCATCAAGGCAGCTATGCTGCGCCAAAGCTTCACACTTGCCTCGTCTCCAAAAGGATATTTCACCTCATCAGTTTTCTATTATTAATTATATCGTTACTAGGGGTGAAATCACTCAGAACTCGTAATTCGTTGGTAACTCACTTGTTAATAATTCGCTCATTATTAACTCACTCAAAACTCGTAATTCGTTCGTAACTCGCTTGTTAATAACTCGCTCATTATTAACTTACTTGTTAACTTAATGAACCGGACATAAGTATTCCTCAACTCGCTCATTAAGAACTGAGTTACATAAAATTGCGCCATATCCAATTCCAAGTAGTTACCAATCGAATCCAAATCCAAATTAAATTAAGTCTGGTTGTACAAATAGGCATGTTAGTATGCCAATTTTTTTTATTGGAGGAATTAGCTATCACTTATTAGTTTGTCTAATTTTGAAGCAAAAAAAAAACTAAAAATTGCCTACAAGTTTGATTTCTTAATGAGTCGCTTAATGAGCACAAGTCAACTTTAGCATTTAACGAGTTGAGTACGAGCACAAGTGTCAACTTAGTACTGTTTTCTTAACTCGAGTTGACTCACTCATTAACTTAATGAACCGAGCACAATCATACCCCAACTCGTTCGAACTCAGATCATTAACAAGTTAACTCTAATTGTTACTTACAAAAGAATAATACGAAGGTGTATAATATTTTAGACATTATTATAAAATTATTGGACTAACAATTGGTGCATTGATGCCTGAAATAGGTGTGCAAGTTGGAGCAGTGCAACATACTGTTAATTATCGACTAGCTGGATAAGTTCACCTCCAAGTGAGGGTATTTAATGTTGGTCACCACTAAGTAGGTGAATAATCATGCTGTTATCTCTAATTCTCTACAAAGTTCTAAACTTATTGTCAATAGCAGGAGCGGATTTACATTCATCCGTACGGGTGCTAAGTCACTCTATAATTTTAAAATTATAGTTATATATATTGAAATTTAATTGAAAACTATTATTTTTAAAAAATTTACCGAAATTTTTATAAATACACAAAATCCTAATTATATTTAACAATCTATACAAATTTTGATTATATTTCAAAAAATACCCACCCCGATGCTAGGCTGAGCGGTTTCATAGCCTGAAACCACTGACATGGTGATCCCTCCTAGAACTGCTCACTATGTTATCCTTCCTAGGAATGATGACTATGTCATCAATCCTAGAACCGCTAACATAGTCATCGGTTTCAGGTTAAGAAACCGATTATTTAGTCATCGGTTCTGGATGCTATATATACCCCCGAACTCACTCTCCCCTTCCCACTTCTTCAGCTCCACAGCCTCAGATCAATGTAAGTTGTTTAATTATATTTATAATTAGTTTAAATTAATTAATTAAATTTAGATTAATTTAAATTAATTTTGATTAATTAAATTTAAATAATTTTGATTAATTAAATTTAATTAATTTTGTTTAATTAAATTTAATTAATTTTGATTAATTAAATTTAATTAATTTGGTTTAATTAAATTTAATTAATGTTGATTAATTAAATTAAATTCATTTTGATTAATTATTTTAATTCATTTTGATTAATTATTTTAATTCATTTTGATTAATGATTTTAATTCATTTTGATTTTTTAATTCATTTTGATTAATTAAATTTAATTAATATTGATTAATTATTTTAATTAATTAATTCGGAATAATTATTTTTTAATTAATTGAAATTTAATTAATTTTGATAAATTAAATTTAATTAATGTTGATTCATTAAATTTAATTCATTTTGATTAATTAAATATTAATTATTTTAATTCATTTTGATTAATTATTTTAATTAATTAATTCAGAATAATTATTTTTTAATTAATTCAGAATAATTATTTTTTAATTAATTGAAATTAATTAATTTTATTTAACTTCAGTTAACTTAGATTAATTTTAATTAATTTCATTTTGAAAGTTTAATTTTGATGTAAGTTATTTTATTTTTTGTTTGTACATTGTTAGTTTTTTAATTAATTTTGTAACGTTAATTTTTTTTTAAACCAATGTGAGTGGCCTATATACGAAGGTCCGACGATCAAACCAAACCGTAAACTGATTAAGAAAGGGATGAGAAGACACAATCGCATTGTTATGGAAATGGACCGAATGGAAGATCGGAGACTCGGACATCGGAATGCCACAGGTATAATTCAAAACACATGTATTTTTTAATTTATTTTTGGAACTACAGCATATTTCCTATTTTATTTGTTTTGTAAAAAAAGCAGCATGACAAGTAGACACTGGTTCATCGTCTTCTAGAAGATCGACAAGCAGGCGCTCAACCAGCAGGCGTTAATTTTTTTGGTAGTTTTCACTTGTATTTTCTAGTTTATGTTTATTGTATTATATTGAAGTTTTCATATGTAATTTGTTTAACATTCGCAGTGGACATCGTGGACTTTTATTATGTATGTTTTTTCTTTTATTATGTTTTTATTTCTATTACGTATGTTCTATTCTACACATTCAACGTATCAAGTATTGTTTCAAAAAAATTAACACACAAATGTAATTTATCACTCAAAATATAAAAACAAATTACATATGAAAACTTCAATATAATACAATAAACATAAATGAATTAATTTCAATTAATTAAAAAATAATTATTCCAAATTAATTGATTAAAATAATTAATCAAAATGAATTAAGATAATTAATCAACATTAATTAAATTTAATTAATCAAAATGAATTAAAATAATTAATCAAAATGAATTAAATTTAATTAATCAAAATTAATTTAATTATTTAAATTAATCTATATTTAATTAATTAATAAACTAATTAATTAAATTTAAATTTAATTAATTAAATATAATTACATATCCATCCTAGAACCGCTGACTATGTCATCATTCCTAGAATGAATCATACATAATGAGCGGTTCTATGATGGATCACCATGTCAGCGGTTTCAGGCTATGAAACCGCTGAGCCTGTCATTGGGGTGGGTATTTTTTGAAATCTGATCAAAATTTGTATAGATTGTTAAATATAATTAGGATTTTGTATATTTATAAAAATTTTGGAAAAATTTATATAGTCTAGCTCCCTCATAAAATATAATATGTTCACTTATAATTTAGTGATTAGAACTTATCTTATGGTTGTGGAGAACTTGAGTTCAATTTTCACCAACAACATATTTTATTTTTAAATTTTATCACTCTTTATTATGATTTTCTAATTCCGCCCTGATCAATGATACTGATTAGAACAAATCAATGGAGCTCGTCAAAAGTCTCTTAACCATGACAGAGCACCCCCTAGTAATGTACCTATTATGTATATCTTTTTTGTTGTTTTTATAAAACTATTAATTTAAATTTATTTTAGTTACATATTTACTTTCCACCATGCACGTAGACATGAATACATCTATTTCATAATTACCAAAAAAAAAAACATTCTTCTGTTTATGATAAGATGCTAATTAAAATAAAAAATAAAAACCAATAAAATCATAAGAATAAATGGAGGGGTGAAAAAAATATTGTATAATTCACTACAGCAGAATATTTTTACTGCGACCGGTATCAGAGACCGGTGCCGACGCCGGTCGCAAATAGGTCATTTTACTCCAAAAAAAAAAGAAAAACGAAAATCACATGCGACGAGGACTTTCGGCGAGGACATTTGGCCGGCGCCGGTCGCGATCATTTTTCTAAAAAAAAAAAAAAAAAAAAGAAAAACGAAAATCATATGGGACGAGGACTTTCGGCGAGGACATTTGCGACCGGCGCCTTCGCCGGTCGCAGATGGTCATTTTATAAAAAAAAAAAAAAAAAAAAAACCAAAATCATATGGGACGAGGACTTTCGGCGGGGACATCGCGGCCGGCGCTTCCGGTCGCTAATAGTATTTTTTTTTTTTAAATGGCCCGAATTTATTCTGCAAAATTTCGCCCAAAAACCCTTATTCGCGCCAGAACCCCAAAAATTTTCACCCCAGAGCCACATTTCGCCCCAAAATTTTGCTCCCTTCCGCCGTTCTCCGCCCTTGCTCGTGTCTCAGCCCAGAACGACGATCTCCCAGCAGAACCCTTGCTCGTGTCTCCGCCCAAAACGACAGTCTCTCTGTCGCCGTTCTCCACCAAATGTGAAATTTTGCTCCCTGCGCTCGTAACAGGTTTGTGAAAATCAACTCGCGCCACTGTCAAAGAACCAACTCGGGTACTTAGTAGCATCTGACATTTTAGTTATAAGTTTAGTTATAGTTTCGTTTTTTGTATTTTTTTCTGTTTTTTGGTACTGTTTTTTTTTCTTCTTTTTTTCTGTTTTTAATTTTCTGTTTTTAAGCCGTTTTTTTCTTCTGTTTTTTGTATTATTACTGTTTTTTTCTTTTTATTTTTTCGTTTTTATTTTCCGTTTTTAGTCTTTTTTTTATTTTTTATTTTCTGTTTTTTTTTTTGAAATTTGCTCCAATTTCCTCCATTTTTAGTTAGTTTGTTTAAGTTTAGTTAGTTTTTTTTAGTTTGTTTAGTTAGTTTTTTTTCCTGATTTTTCTCCATTTTTTTGTTTTTTTCCGAAATTTGCTCCAATTTTCTCCATTTTTAGTTAGTTTGTTTAAGTTTAGTTAATTTTTTTTTTCCTGTTTTTTTTCCATTTTTTTTTTCTGTTTTGTTTAATTTGTTATTTTCAAGTTTAGATATGTAATTAGTGTTTCTGTTTTTTAGGATAAAATTATTCGATGAGAGCAATAGTTGGGAGCTATGTCTTTGTTTGTTTTTGGTGAGCATTTCCTTTAATTTTGGTACCATTGTACCAACGGATTGGTACCTTACAAATGCGAAATGCGGGGATAGGTTTTGTTTTGCCCAATTTATACCTCATGAGACACCATATTATTAGAAATGAATGTTGTACATTTACTTGGGACCAACTAATTAATTTAGTACATCTCAAGTGGAGCCGTTCGAAAAGTAATACCATTCTATTTTAGGGTTTTTTTTTGGCCAAAATTATTAATTCATCTAAGTATACATTATCAACTAAAATAGCAAAGCTTTCAAATTGTTTTTTAATTCATCTAAGTATACATTATGCATATAAACCCTTTATTCAAATTTTGAAACCCACAACCTCCCAACACATCACATTATATTGTTATGTAGTAAATCCTCTTTCTGTTGTTTTCATATAGGTCCTAGGTTGAAAGTGGCTCAAAGAGAGGTCGAAGAAGCGAAGAATTGCTTGTAGTCGGGCAAGTTTTCTCCTCTCTCAATGAAGTGGTAGTTAATTACATTATATTGTGCGTACGGTTAGTTAGTTATCGGTATAGTATTGTTTTTATGATCCAACAAAACCGGAACATTTAGTATGCTCGTTAGATTCATACCGTTCAAAATTAATCCAATAGGGATTAATTTTGAATAGTCCTTTTGACTGCTCTTTGAATACTTTGTCTCATTTAGGATGTGAAGAAATGTTTGTGGATTTAGTATTTTAGAAAGATTCGGTGTCATTTTTCCTTGTTGTTCCTACGAGTACGTATTGAAGCATGTCCGAATGATGTGTTTCTAATGCGTACTCGGGAACAGAGGGGAAATGTTATTTTTTCTTAAATACTAAATCCATAGATATTTCTTCACTATTGAGACATAGTTTATTCAAAGAGGGGGAAGATTGTACACCGGCCCTTTGTAAGCCTCAAAAGACTAACCATTTTGGACCTATTTATATTTGATGTTATTATTTCATTGAAGTGTTAGAATATAAGGAAGGCATAACTTCAAGTTCAGTTTTGACCTTGTATGCATTTAATTTTATGTAGACCTAATCAAAGCAAAGCAAGGCAAGGCAAGCGGGCGTTCTCTCTTTATCGGTACGTATGTTTAAATTCATAGTTTATGTAGTGTAGATGCCGCTTGTATGGCTGTATACAAGTCATGTTGCATGGATGATGCAACAATTGATTGTGATTTCAATTTTTGAATTGTGATTTTTTTCCATGATTTGCTTTAGAGGGTCCATTATCAATTGATGATATCTGGAGGGTCTAAAGTATAGATATGGACTTTTGGTTTGTTTGAGTCAAAAATTTCGTGTGAGTAAAGTAATAGAATTTCTTGTTATTTTAAATTGAATGAAGTAAGGTGTAGTTAAAAAACCTAAGCAATCAAGAATGTCATCTATTAATTGTTGCATTTAGGTCATGTTATACAATGTATTAATTATAAATGTGTATGTCATGATTAGGAGAAATGGAGAGTTATCGTAGTTGGATGTACGGTCCTCGTTACGTCAACAAGAGAATGAATCCCACATTTGTTGAGGGTGTTCGGGTTTTTTTAATATGCATTTAGTATTCAAGAAAATGTAATTAGTGGTGATCGCATTAGGTGTCGTGTGCCAAGTGTGGGTGTCCGATGGTTGGATGAGGAAACTATCGGAAAACACCCGATGAAATCGGGTTTTCGACCTTTCTACAATAATTGGTTCATGCATGGTGAGGCTCATAGTCAAGTGGCACGAGCCAACCCGAACGAGCCAACCCGAGGTGGAGTCGCCAAATGCTATGGTGGACATTCTTCTTGATGCCGCAGTCGTCTTTTGAATGGACTGCGGACGAACCCCGAATCAACAAGCTCAAGAGTTTTATAACATGATGAAGCGGGATGGCCGCTATGGGATGGTTGTGATAAGGAACATACTGTCCTTGCATGTGTTTATGAACTCCTCGGCATTAAAGCCGCGTGGCATAACCAAGGAGGGATTCAATCGCATCGTATCGGCTGTGAAGAAGTGGCTTCCGAAAGAGAATAGGTTGCCTCCAAATCAATATCAATGCAGGAAATTGGTGAAGGGGTTGGGACTAAGCCACGTGAAGATCCATGCTTGTCCGAATGATTGCATGTTATACTACGATGATGATAATATTTCTAAAGAAAAGGGTGGATGTCCTGTCGACATAATCGTTTCAAACAAGACAACCAGGAAAACACAACGAAACGCTTGCCGTATAAAGAAGTGCGGTATCTTCCAATCGGTCCGAGGTTGCTAAGGCTCTTTTTGACTTCTACAACAGCTGAACAAATGCGTTGGCATAAAGAAGGAAAGCGGGAAGAGGAAGGAGTCATGGTTCATCTCCCGCGATGGTGAAGCATGGAAAGAGTTCAATCGTTCGAACCCGGATTTTGCGGCAGACCCAAGAAATGTGTTTCTCGGGTTTTCTTGGATGGTTTCTCTCCTTTCAATATAGGGGGTCGGTCTTACAGCAATTGGCCGGTATTTCTTGTCGTTTATAACCTTCCTCCAACTCTGGTGATGGGTGACAACAACATATTCCTGTCCCTGTTGATACCAGGGCCCAATAGTCCTACTAGAAGCATAGACATCTACCTGCAGCCTCTCGTGGATGAGCTGAATAAATTGTGGAATGATGGAGCGCTAGCCTATGATAAATTCAAGAAACAAAATTTCACAATGAAGGCTGCCCTAATGGGGACTATTAGTGGTTATCCGGCCTTAAGTATGCTCTTAGGGTGGTCGACGAAGGGAAAACTAGGTTGTCATGTATACATGGAAGATACAAAGGCTTTCCAACTTAAGGAGGGAGGCAAGACCTCATTTTTTGTTGATCACAGAAGGATGCTGCCTCCTGATCACAGAAGGAGGGAGACAGCGGCATCTGGTACTCTACGGGCATTGATGATCAGAATGTCCACGGAGATAACTATGGTCTCGGTGCTCTAGGTAAAATAAACATTCTTTCAAATTTGAAAGTTATTTTTAATTTTGTTAGATAATACTAATTGTCTTACTTTTAATGTTTCAGCTAGCACGAGACGCCTATTTCGCTCCAGTGGGTCCAGCGGTACTCAATCGCATTCGTCACAATCATATTCTTCTAGGCCGCCAGCTCGCAACTCACGAAGAAGATATCGACGGGATATCGCTCGGGTGGCGGAGAGGTTGGAGGCTCGGATGGGGCTCGGTTGGGCGCCGGTACGAAATTCGATATTTCAGTATTTTTAATTGTGAACCCTAAACAGTAAATCATTATTATCTCAAATATTTCTTACAACTTCACAGGGAGGTTCGAGCTCGCACCAGGTCCCGCCGCCTGCTCAGGATGACAAGGATGATGACGATGATGATGACGAGGGGCAGTGGTCGGATGTTGGCGGTGATGGTACTGCTTAGGACTTTTTTATATATTTATATCTTGTCAGATGGTATTGTTTAGATTTCCTGATTTAAATGTTACTTGACACTTACTTATCTGTTACTTGATGTTATTCGACATTTATGTTTATGTTACTTGACAGTTTTTTGATATATATGATTATATCTGTTTTGTATGTATTGATGTCTTCTATGTGTATTATATTCTATGTTGATATGTGTCATACCAATTATTAAATGGTGCAAATTTAAATAATAAAAAATTCTAAAAACGGCATAAGACTTTTCGACCGGTTTTTATCGAGCCGTTTTTTCCTCTCGGATGCTCTTTTATGACGTCATCATAAATTATCCGACCGTTTTAAACTATCGAGACCGGTTAATTTGGTCGCAAATACATTTTGACGTCACCAAAAATATAACCGTTTTTAAAGTATCGAAATCGTTAATTTTTAAATAAATGGATCGGCGGCCAAAAAATCGGTCGCGAAAAAGTAACCGGATGACGTCATTGTATAATGCCATAATGTGCATGAGAGAGGCGGCGCCACTATCGAGACCAATATGCATGAGAGAATAAAAAGTATTAATGCATAAAAAAAATACAAAATCTGACGAATAAAATTACAACTTTTAATCTATTCCGCCCATCTATAATTAATTAACATTGGTAATTAATATAGTAATCTTAATACATTACTTCAACTTGAGCTCTTAATAAAATGAAATATGATCAGACATAACTCTCATATAGAGAAGCTAAAAAGATATGTGAATAGCATAATTAATCAAAATCGAAATTAGGTTTTATGCGTGGGAAAAATATAAAAGTTAAAATGAACAATAATAACAACAACAAAATAAAGCAAATGACGTAATAACAATAATATAATAATAATTTATAAATTACTAATGATTAATAAGAAATACACCATAATTTTTGTTATTATAATTTGAGAATAAAAAACAATAACATGGCATTTTTCTTTCAAAAATCTAAATTTTAATTTGATCTTATTTAGGAGAAAATTTTGAGTAATTAATTAACAAATACACATCAAAAGAAAAAGAAAAAAATATTTTTGAGAAAAAAGTAGTTAGTCAAATTTGTCATATATATCTTAATTTTCTCTAATCATTTATGACCTTCAATTTCAAAAAATTACACCTTTTAAGTCACCATTTTTTTTTCTTTAGCATTGTAATTTTCAAAACTATATTAAAAAAAAACATATGTAATATTTTCAAATAAAAATTACCCATATCTTAACTGAAGTCCATATATAGAATGTAGAATAAAATTCCAACCGTTCGTTTTAATATGATCCGATTGTAAAAAAATCCAATAAATCTTAGACAGATCTATATAAAATTTATTGAATTGAACTTAATTATTTGTATAAAATTTAATTCGATTGAGATCAGAGTTCTAAATAGCTAGCTATAGGCCTATAACTATGCAATAGCTGTGCTATAGTTTTTTCAGACCTCAAAAGCTATAACGCTATTAACCGTTTTTCTTTTATAATGATTCTAAATAGCTAACTATGGTTGTGTTATAGTTTTTTCGGACACTTAAAAATTACAGTGCTATAATCGCTATTTAGAACCTTAATTGAGACTTATTCTATCCTATACTAGTTGAATATATCTAATATATCCATGTCCCCGCATAAAATTAATTTAATTCAATTGAGACTTTTCTACTATTAGGCAATGAAAGCTAACAATCTCACCATGAGGTGATCATATCTACCTTGCCACCTCTTTATAAGACACTTATCAGCTACCTTCTTTACTACCGTATAAAGATAAACAAAAAGAGACATCTTTCTCTCTTATCAGTATCATCACCCAACAAGCAAACCCTAATAGCATAGTTAGGTAATTAACCATGGTACTACTAGAGAAGCTTTGGGATGATGTAGTGGCGGGTCCACAACCTGACAACGGTCTCGGCCGCCTCCGCAAGATCACCTCCCGTCCTTTAACCGTCAACACCGGTACATATATCTATATATATTTATAATACATATACTCAAATTAACGTACATCATGTAAATTTTGTAACATATATTATATGATTTTGTGAAGATATATTGGGAGAAAGTAGCAATAGCAAGTTCAAGAAATCGGCATCGATGCCGGGGACACCAACGACACCTATTACACCGGGAAGTACACCATCTACACTACAGAAGACTAACGTGTGGCGTAGCGTGTTCCACCCAGGAAGTAACCTTGCGACACGGGGCCTCGGTGCCAACGTCTTCGACCGGCCTCAGCCAAACTCACCTACTGTCTATGACTGGTACCATTTATTAGATCTCTGCCTTGTAATTCCCTACTTTTAGTTTGATTTTGTTATTATTGTTTTAGATAATAAGACCAAATAGAACATTTGGTTTAATGGTAGAGGTCCGAGTTTGATTCTCGGAATGCCTTTTTTTTAATTCTTTGTTAATTTTTTGTGACCAGTTTGAACCAACAATTTTCGTTTGTTGTCAGATGTAGTCAGGGTGCAAACGGATCAGATATTATCCGTATGAATTTGGTTTGAATTCAAAAATTAAATATGAATATCCGATATCTAATATCTGTGTGGTATATAGTTTAATATATATTATAAAAAAAATTATATTATTTATTATTATAATTAGATAAATATTATAAATCTTATTTTTATTAATAATATTTATAGTTTTTTTAATAAATATTCGATCAAATTTATATCTATATATGAACTATATATTATACAAAAATTATATTTTTTTACTATTATAATTAGATAAATATCATAAACTTTATTTTTGTAATAATATTTATATATTTTTTTAATAAATATTCGATCAAATTAATCTATATTTGTATATGTCTAGTATAAGATCTGTATCCGTATTTAAAAAATAAATACGATTCATATACGTTCTGTTTTCACCCTTAGGTTAAACTCTTGTAGAGGTTATTTGTACTTAAATTAGATTTTTAATAGTGATTATTTTCTCTAATCCACAGGATGTATAGCCACGAGACAAAATCAAATCACCGTTAATGGAGATCTCCAGTTAAGTTCCTGTTGTAATAGTGGTGACTTTCTTGTAAAAGTAATGGAGGTGTTCGTTTCTTCACTTGTTTTACTGTTTTCTGTTTTAATGTTTGTAAAAAAAATCACTGCAAGGTATAATGTTATATTCTATTTATAATTTGAATCAACCATCAATATATAATCCAATGGAATGCATGTTCGTTCTAAAATCATGTTGTCCAGGGTTATTTTTTTTTTACTTTGAGCGATATCGAGATTAATTAGTTATTTCAATTTTGTGACATTAAATATAATTTCCTTATGGATGAGGAGGGTTAAAATGCATTCAAATTTCTATGCTCTCATTTGTTTTTAATTATTTATCTCATTTATCTTCATTTTCAAAGTCTAAATAGTCGATCCGAACCGTTCAACATGATTATCATAATAAAATATGCTTGGAGACCAAATTTTATATTTTTTGAAATTTTTTTATTATTTTTTAATATAGGTACAAAATCATTGTTTTAAGGAGATTTTGGACCATCCGATAAAGTGATTTTGTACCTATCTTAAAAAATAGTAAATAAATTTCAAAAAATATAAAATTTGATCTTCAAGCATATTTTATTATGATAATCTTGTTGAACGGTTCGAATCAACTATTCGGACTTTGAAAATTAAGATAAAGGATGGGAAGCAAATGGAAAAAATGCTATTTTGGGTGCATTGGAACCTCCTCATGGAACATATTATTTGCAGAAAAGCAAGACCTGAATAGAGGAGAGAAGCAGATATTTTTAATTGTTCAAATTAATTAACATAACTAGCAGAAAATTTCATAGATTATTATTGAAAATAAAATAAAAAGCAAGGAGGCACAAGCCTGAATGGTCACTAATTCAGCAAAATTCCAATATTTTTTTTATTAATTAACACTTCCATTTTATTCTTGCAAAGTAAGACTCTAAGTACTAAACCAAAATGGCAAATATATACAGTCATGAGAAACAGGTTGGTACTAGTATTTTATTCTTGGTTCTCTTAACCATGTTTTTAAATGAAATGTTTGACATGTAGATCTACAGGCACTTGCCTGCTCTTATTATTGCGAAGTAAAAACCACACTATATTTATTCCAGGAAGAAACATAGGAGAAAAAAACAAAACAAAACCACACGAATTAAATTTATTTCATAAGCTTAGTTCTTTGGTGCCAGCATCTTCTTGAACCAGTAAGCTGACATTTTTGGATACCGCTTGAGGGTCTTGAAATACACAGACTATACCAAAGCCGGATGTATACCCCGACTTCCACTCGAAGTTATCGAGGAGTGACCATGCAGAGTAGCCGATCACATTTGCACCGACGTCGTCTATAGCCCTCTTCAACTCGGGAGCAGCTTGGGTCCGATGGATTCCAAAACCATCCGATCCGCTTTAAGATCTCTGTGCACGGATATTAAAGCGAACACGCACAGATATTAAATTGGATCGGATCGGACCAAGCTGCTCCCCTTCAACTCATGACTTATGTAGCTCCTATAATAATTCACCCTCTTGTGTTGTGCACGCCTGGATAATCCATGCCGGCCGAGTGGTGAAATATAATCTGATACCATATAAGAAATGTAATTAAGAGAGAATTTGAGTGAATTGAATTTGTTTCATTAACCAAACTGTGTTACGGTGATATGGTCCTTATATAGACCTGTTGCCTATTTTACACTGGAAGCTTCCAGTAGCGCTGGAGTAACTAACTAATCAACATAACTAATTAACTATATCACAGTGTTAGCTGTAATAACACTAATTGTAATCCTCTGTCTAATAGATATTAAAGAATCAAAGTTCATTTGTATATTTAAGATTCATGATATATATAAGAATTTTTTTTTTTAATTGGTACCATTCTCAGACAATATTACAGTAGGATTGCCATACCTCTCCTTCACATGATTAACGGCTATGTACACCCCTCATGGTGCAATGTACAACCACACCGAGTGTGCCTGAAAGATAAAATAAACTTATCATTAAATTTTGACTATCAAGCTTTTGAACAAGAAAGCATGTACAGCCACAAAGCATTAGGGAATCTATCAGTAAATAGTTGAAGTATAGTTCTGGTTCAACCCAGTTTCTTTCTGCTATGACATTTATTCCAGTTTTAAATAATTCCCACTCCCTCTGCACTTAGCCTTTCTCAAGCTAATTTGACATAAGAGCATCTGTAATGGATTGCAAATGGAATCGCAAATTGCCCTAGCGTCTGATGTGAAAATTTCATTTAATCAATTAGCGATGCAGAAAGAGTAGAAAATATGCAAGCTTTCAAAAAATGAAAGTTTTCATTTTCCTTTCATTTCGCTAATGTTCCGCGGAGAATAGATCGAGCTCTTGTTCCTCTTCCCCCTTACTCTCACAAACGCCTTCATCTCCCCTTCATTTGGCTTACTGTCTTCACGATGGCGAACAAGAACCAATCAAATTCGTCGCTCCATCACCCAGCTAAAATACTTCTTCCCCCTTGCTGAACCCATCGACAGCTTCTCACGCGCGATCTCTCCCATCGAGTGCTCAACCTACTCGCACTGACCTCTTTCCCTCGGCGCTGTCGATTCCCACCAAGTTGTTTGGTTTCACACTTGCCTCATCTCCAAAAGGATGTTATTATAACATCTCAATAAAATTATGATGGCCAAAAATGTGCATAATTTAGATGTATATATATATATCCAAGATGTTTATATCACTGAAAACAAGACATTGTGAAAGAATAAACAAAATAGCATCATCTAACTTTATTCATATTAAAGACCTATCACTTATACCTAGTCTCCTTAATTAGCTCAACAATACCATCAGTCATCATTCAAAAAAAAAAAAAAAATTTAAGCTTCCTTTGATACAATTCAATATGTATATTGGCTGCCATTAGACTTGCCAATGAGAAAGAGGATAAGAAGAACAAGAACAGGGCAAAATGAGGCTCTCATGGCTAGGGCTGTAAATGAGCTGGTTCGGGCCGAGCTGGGCCTTAACTCAGCTCGTTAATTTTGGACCGAGCTGTTATTTAACAGCTCGCGAGCTAAAATCTTAGCTCAAATTCATGATGAGCCAGCTCGCGAGCCACGAGCTGGCTCACTGGGTTTGGTTGGACCTTGTTTTAAGAAGAAAATAAATTTTACAAACATTTTTGGACCGAGCTGGACCAAACTTGACAGTATAAAATATACACAAATTCATACAAATTCACAAATTGATGCCTAGCAGAGCTAGCTCGTGAGCTGACGAGCGAGCTAAGACCTTAGCTCAGCTCGTTGATTTTGACCCGAGCTGTTAGCGAGCCAGCTCGTTAACAGTTCAGTCCACTATCAAACGAGCTGTTACCGATCGAGTCATATGTGAGTCACGAGCGAGCCACGAGCTACGAGTTTTTTTGACAGCCCTACTCATGGCTTAATTAGAGAGGTGCAGGGCTGTGTGAGAGTTAGTGGAGCTTGAAACAAAAAGATGCTGTTACTGTGTTTGATTTTGGATTTTTATAGCAGTAGCAAAGGTATGGATGGGGTCGGAATAGTCCAATATTGGCCCATATTGGTCCATATACTCCGGTCTGCGATATTGGGCCATGTTCACGTGTCAATTTGATAACGATTATATGTGGCACATTCATACTAGTAAGTTGTAAGTACTTAGTACCACAGTGTCAAATTAATTATTCGGATTCAGTTCGATAAGGTCAAAAAGTCATAATTTGAGAATAATTGGATATAATTCGGAAATAGTTCGGTATTATTTAGATCAGAGATCTCAATTCTGTGAGAGAAAAATAAAAAAAAAAAAAAAAAAAAATTATGAGAAAAATTCGAAATAATTCGGACAAAATTCGTAAAATTTGGAAAAAATTCATAAAATTTGCGAATTATTCTGAAATTATTCCATCAAAATTCGGTCAACCAAATAATTCGATATTCAATTCGGCATCACAAAAAAACCAAATAATTAACAAATTTTGTCACTATGCTCAGTACTGTGCTGGAAACTGGAAAGAGATATTTTTAGCTATTTTCTACGTGGGGCCCACTAATTCCTTCTCATTCTTATGATCTTATCATCCCACGCCTACTCCATGTTTCACTCTTCAAGGCTGCTATGCAGCTCCAAAGCTTCACACTAGCCTCATCTCCAAAAGGATATTTCAGCTCATTGGGTTTTTTTATTACGAATTATTGATTTATTCTCTCATTACTCATAAAAAAATAATACGAAATTGAATAATATTTTAAATGTTATTATGGAAGAATTGAGATGACTTTAGTGACTTACGTTTCAGAGAAAACAGTAATATATTTAATGACAAAATCATAAAGATAAAATATATAAATAGATCCAATTAATAATATTTTAATTAATTGAATTAATTATTCTTAACTTTATCGAATTTAATTGTGAACATATAGAAATGTTAACCCCACCCCCTTTCCCTCCACCATACCAAAAAAAAAAAAAAGAAAGGCAAATTCCATTTTAGAGTAAATTGAAAATTCAAGTACTGATTTGCAAAAAAAAAAAAGTTGACAAAAAAGTAACTCTACATCAATTTATACAAGTTTTCTCATTTCTTAGTGAAGGGACTTAGAAAATATATATGGACAAAATTGCGGAGAGACTTAGACTAATAAGAAGAATGCAATTAGAATGAACTATTTATTGTTTTTAATTGTGACTGTGATTTCCACGAAAAACTTATCTAGTTAAATTGTTAAAGTATTGAGTATTGCCTGCTGCTTTTATTTATTAAATGTTTACAAACAAAAAAAAGAAACTAACATATATATACACACACACGCGCGCGCGCACACACACACACACATATAGGAAATTGCTAATATGCTACACGTAGCATAGAGGGCCTCTGTGCAACGGCTCAATATTTGAGTTTTCAAAATCTTAATGGTCGATCCAAACCGTTCAACATGTAATCCATATGAATATGTACTTGAAAACCAAATTTTATATTTTTTAGAATTTTTTTACTATTTATTAAGTATTTTACAAAACAGCTGTTTTTAGATAATTCTGAATCACTGAAATAGCGGTTTTGTAAAATACTTAATAAATAGTAAAAGAATCCTAAAAAAATGTAAAATTTTTCTTTGCAAATACATATTCATATGGATTACATGTTGAACGGTTCAGATCGACCATTAAAATTTTAAAACTCAAATATTAAGCCGTTGCATGGAGGCTCTCTATGCTACGCATAGCATCGTAGGCACTTCCATATTGTGTTCATAACTTTATAATAATATTGTGCATTAAATGTGCCATTTTTGCATTGAATTACTAATTATAAGGATAATATTTGAAAAAATTATTTAATTAAAAAAATATTGGTGTGCAAGTTGGAGCAGTACAACATAGTATTAATTTAGACTAGCTGGATATGTTCACCTCCAAGTGAGTGTTAATGTTTCTCACCACTATGAGAATAATCATGCTGTTATTTCTACAAAATTCTATACTTATCTATTGTCAATTAATGGACTGATTATAAATATGCACGTGTAACAAAGGCGAGCCACAATTAAGAAATGAGATCAATTAATTTTTATTTATTTTAAAAAAATTTGTACTTTATATAATTTTTTTTATATTTTAGAATAAAATGCTATAGATACCGAAATATTGATTCTTATTCGTAGCATAAAAATTATATATGATTGATCTCATTCACATTTGATCTTCATAACTTAAAAGTCTGGCTCTGCCCCTACACGTATATGACAAGAAAAATATTTTATTTAAATAATAATGCTTAAAAAAACCATTGTTATCAAGTTGCATTTTATAATTTTATGCTACTTCTAATAAATTAACATCAGTTATGGGGAGAGGGCGGCCACCAATTCCTCCACCTCCCCAGATGGGGAGCCAACACTCTCGAAGAAAACGCCTCCAGTGTCGAGTTTTCATACTTTGATAGTTTGTTTAGAGGTTCATTTGAGTCTTGGGATCTAAAGGTATTTGTTGTTATTATTGTTGTTGTTGTTAAAGAGACTCCTACTTGAAGTAGGTTGCGAAACTAAGAGGTAAGAAACTCCCAAATCTCCCACGCTTTCAAAGAGAAAACAGTTCATGAGATGTTGGGTATCCCTTTACTGAGACCCACTGTTATCGGAGGTGCAAGTAGCGAGCCATAGCGGCGATTGAGCGTAGTGACGGGAGAAACAAACGCTTAGAGAGAACCAGAGCATTCCGGAATACATCACTTTAACTTTTAGCTCTAATGAAATGAATATGAGACAACCCTTAGAGAGAAACTAAAAAGATAATGAATAGCACAATCAAAATTGACAACTATCAAATGTACATACAAGGCATTCATTAAGGAAGATCATTTTAATTGATCTTAATTTATAATAAATTATATTATGTTGATCTCTACTCAAGTTTTGTAACCATAATGCCAGGAATAATAAGAATTATACATATATAAATATCAATTCAAATACTTAGGTTTTTTTTAAGGTTATAGGGCAAACTGCCCACTAACTATTGCATTAATAAGATAAATATTTACAAGAAAATACTTAGGTTTATGCGTGGAAAAAAATACAAGTTAAAATGAACAAAAATACTTAGAATTTGAAAAAAAAAAAAAAAAAAAAAACATGATTCAAATACATGTTAGTATAAAATTTGACTCCAATTAAAACTTATTGTATCCTTACCAATACTAATTCCATAAATTTAGGGGAAATTTCATCTATCCCCTCAAAAAATTTAATATTACGTATTATTCACTCAAATCTTCACATCAATTCCAGAACTTTACCTATGATAAGTGTGATTGGGAAAGCTACATTAGTAGAAGCTTTATTTAATTTCTTTTAGTACTTATAAGGATAAAATATAAATTATGAATTTAGAACGTCAATGGATTTAAAATTAATGAAAAAGTTAATGAATTGAATAAATACATGAGTTTTTATAATTTTGAGACTTTTTTTTTTTGCATAATATTGAAATTTTGAGGAGGATACATGAAATTCCCCTATAAATATAATACAAGTTAATATGTATAAAATTTAATTTGATTGAAACATATTCTATCCTATACTAGTTGCATAAATCTAATGCATGTCCCCTTATATATATATAAATTAATTTAATTCGATTGGGACTTATTATTCTATCTCACAATGACTTTTATGCAATATAATTAAGCTAATAATCTCACCATGGGGTAATCATATCTACCTTGCCACCTCTTTATAAGACACTTATCAGCTACCTTCTTTATTACCAGATAAAGATAAACAAAAAGAGTGAGATATCTTTATCTCTTCTCACTTATCATCACTAGTATATACTAGTTAGGTAATATTAACCATGGTGCTACTAGAGAAGCTGTGGGATGATGTGGTAGCAGGCCCACAACCTGACAAGGGTCTCGGCCGCCTCCGCAAGGTCACCTCCCGGCCCCCTCTAACCGTCGACACCGGTACATATATACATATATACACATAACTAATTATATATATACATCTCTAACAAATTAATATACATGATGTAAATTTTGTAACATATATTATATGATTTTGTGAAGATATTGTGGGTGAAAGTAGTAACAGCAAGTACAAGAGATCGGCGTCGATGCCGGGGACACCGACGACACCTGGTACACCGGGAAGTACACCATCTACGCCACAAAAGACTAACGTGTGGCGTAGCGTGTTCCACCCGGGAAGTAACCTTGCGACCCGTGGCCTCGGTGCAAACATCTTCGATCGGCCTCAGCCAAACACACCTACTGTCTATGACTGGTACCATTTATTAGATCTCTGCCTTGTAATTTTCTACTTTTAGTTTCATTATGTTTATCATTATTTTGAAGAATTGTACCAACTGGGCATTTGGTCTAGTGGTATGATTCTCGCTTTGGGTGCGAGAGGTCCCGAGTTCGATTCTCGGAATGCCCCAATTTTTTATTTATTCTTTGTTTGTTGATTTTTTTTGACGAGTTTGAACTTTGAACCCAATATTTTTGGGTTATTTTTATTTGGCAATATTGGTACTACTGGTTTGTTGTCAGTTGTAGTTAAAGAGGTGCAAACGGATTGGATATTATCCATCCAGATCTATTCGCATTCGGATTAAAAAATTAAATACGATGTGGATACAGAAACAAAAACAGATGTGATTTAATTTTTTATTAGTTGTATCTTATAATAGTAATATTAAAAAAATATATATAGTTTAATATATATTATGAAAAAAATTGTGTTATATGTATAATGATAAATATTAGGATTTTTTATTTTTATTTAAAACATTTATATATGTTTTTTTTTAATAAATATTCGATCTGATCTATGTCCGTATATGTCTAGTATTAGATCTATATTTGTATTCAAAAAATAAAACCAAATACAAATATGGTTTTACCTGTATCCAATATGTTTTTAACCTCTAGGTCAAACCCTTGTAAAGTGTTATTTGTATTTAAATTAGATTTTAATGGTGATTTATCTTCTCTAATTAACAGGATGTATAGCCATGAGACCAAATCAAACCACCGCTAATGGAGAGATCCAGTTCAGTTCCTGTTGTAAAAGTGGCGACTTTCTTCTAAAAGTAATGGAGGTGTCCCTTCCTTCTCATATTTTACTGCTTTCTGTATTAATGTTTGCTTGCTAGCTTTGATTATATGAGAGAATCTTTGGAATAGTTTGGAGTGGGTTTAATTAATTATGTGTTATGTATATATTTGTATCTTGTGTATTTTTCTACGTATGTTTAATGGGGAATATTTTGGGTCTCATGTAAGCTAGCGTATGATGAAAATGTATTAATATTTGTAGAATTTGTTGGTGGATTAATCAAGGATGTTTAATTAACTTCTCTAATTGTTTAAAATTCATTTTATTTTTATTTTGCAGAAATTTATCGTCAAGGAAATCCAAATTCCTTTAAATTGTATAAACATTTTTTTTAAACTCTGCTATAATTTAAAAGCTTGGATATAACATCAATAAGAAAACAATATAAATTGCCCAAATTTTTTTTTTAAGAGGTGGTTTCTTAAGGTCATATTTTATTTTGATCATGCATCAGATGTATATGTCACTAGGGCTGTAAATGAGCTGGCTCGGGCCGAGTTGGGTCTTAGCTCAGCTCGTTAATTCTGGACCGAGCTATTAGCGAGCCGATTGCGAGCTAAAATCTCAGCTCAAACTCGTGACGAGCCAGCTCACGAGCCACGAGCTGGCTCACTGGGTTTGATTGGACCTTGTTTTAAGAAGAAAATAAATTTTACAAACCATTTTGGACCGAGCTGAACCGAGTTGGACCAAACTTGACAGTATAAAATATACACAAATTCATACAAATTCACAAATTGATGTCTAGCTGAGCTAGCTCGTGAGCTGGCAAGCGAGCTAAAGCCTTAGCTCAGCTCGTTAATTTTGCCCTGAGTTGTTAGCGAGCCAGCTCGTTAACAGTTCGGTCCACTATTGAATGAGTTGTTACTGATTGAGCCAGATGTGAGTCACGAGCGAGCCACGAGCTACGAGCTTTTTTGACAGCCATATATGTCACAAGCGAATTTAACATATATATTAAAAAGAAGTTCAAAAATTTTAATCTGCTTCGTTTGCATAGGTGCATTAATTTTTCAATTCAATTATTACTGATACAGTGAGAAAGTGAAGAAAGTCAAATATATTATTTTCATAGGTGCATTGTTTGAAGATTTTTATTAACAAATTAATAAAACAAAATACAGGCTAAGTCACATATGACCCACCACACACTAATAATTTCCCAAATGATGCGTGTTAGGATGGTAATTTGAATAAATCATGATGCACATAATCTGGAAACTAAGTGGATGTCTTTGTCATTTCTTCATTTATATTTCTTTTCTCATTTTATAATGGGATTTTTGTCCTTGTTGCTGTATGCTGATACATGAATCTACCATGTCATTGTTGAAGTTTAAAAAAAAACCATAATTATTAAAAGTAAATTTAAAAAAATATATAATTTTTTCATAGTTTCTATCAAGTGAAAGAGTGAAAGTAGGTGTACCAAATACTAAATACTGAATTGGTTATAGTTACTAATTCGGATTAGCACTATTCCGAGTTACTATTTTACGTTTCATATTTGAATTACAATAATCATTATTATTTATTTGTCTTTTGTGAATTTTCTTATTATTCTACAAATTCTACAAAATATTGGAATAACTACTATTCTCAAAATTGAGATTAGCTCAATTCTTGATTCATCCAGACGCACCAACAAAAATAAGAGGCACCGAATAGCCTATTCAGTACTAAAAAAACCAATCAAAGTTGGTAACTTAAATTCAGTGTTTTAAAATTCGGTTTTTTCGAATATTCCTTTCGTTGGTATAGAAAATCTATATTCTCAATATGAATTTTAGAGTATATTATTGGTTTTGAGTATTTAATAGTATAAACTATTTTCAAAATTAAGATTAACTCAATTTTTGCTCTATTTTTAATTCATCCAAATGCACCAACTTTTTTATATATAAGAAGTTCTCATTTAAAATCCGCTATATAAATCCAATAAAACCAATCAAGTTGGTAACTTAAATTGGTCATTATTAGCTAAAAACACAGGAATCATATTTAATTAAAATAGTTATCTGATATGGACTTCGATTTGGATAGGCAATACCAAAAATATAGTAGAAAAGTCAAAAGTTACCAATAAAAAAGGGGCATTCCGAGAATCGAACTCGGGACCTCTCGCACCCAAAGCGAGAATCATACCACTAGACCAAATGCCCTTGTGTTTATAATTTCTGTTTATTCTTATAAATACTAATTATATAATAACTTTCATAAATTATGCAGATATTGTGATTGGCGCATTACTAATTTAATTTGACCAAATTCCCTGTGTTTATATTTTAAGTAGGATGAGAGATTATAATTGAGTTTTTAATCAGCTTTGTCTGTCAATAAATATCCAGTTTTCCACTGATAAAAACAAATATTACATATATAGTACTTGACGTATTACTAATTTAATATGCCCTAATTCATACATTATATATGGAACTTTAGATACATAATAATAATAATAAAAAATGCATGGGAGCTTTCTTATTGTTTGACATTATAATTATTAGAGTTTGTAAAAAAAAAAAACTTGTCTTTGATTCAATGAATTTTGAGGTATTTATAATGAATTTTGAATTCGGATTGTATCGTATTTTTTGTGAGACTAATATTGATCAAAATCAAACAATAAGAGTGTCCAAATAAAAAAGAAAGAATACAAAACACAAAAGCAGTGAGACAATTACTCTATACATACTAAATAATTTATTAAAAAAATATAACAAATCATTTCATAGTGGAATGGTTTGCTTTTAAAAAATAAAAAAAATTCATAATAAATTGCTCAACTGTGAGGTTGTTAAGTCATTTTTGAAAATATATAAAAAATATTTTATATATGACAGTAGATTTGCTATTTTTTGTAATGAGGATGTTAATAAAAAAAATGGACATCTGGAACCAATGAACACTTTTTTTTTTTAAAACAAATTATTAATACACTTTTTTTTTTTTTGTCTAAATTGTTTATTTTCTTATCAAAACAATGAAATTTCTCACTTCTCAATTTTAAATTAGTGCTTTGAAATTCGTGCATAAAAGATTTAAACGGTCTAGATTCCCCCCAGAACAACTCTCAGATATTTCATTCACTGCCACTGTCGCTGTCACCATCTCTCTCTTTCTCTCTCTCAGGCGAGATGGCTCTCCTCCTCCGACCATCTCCCTCTCTGCATCTCCCCACCCCTCTCCACCGTTCCAGGTCAACCCACCACCACTCATTCGGACTCAAAAGCAAAACATCACACATCAATCTTACATTGTCAAGATCACCCGCCAGATCGAGGTTCCTCGTTACACGCGCCTCAGCTGATCCGGCTGCGCTTGGCGGAGAAGGAGAAGGAGAAGGTGAAGGGAAAGGGAGAGTTTCTGGAAGGGATCTGGTTGTACGGATCGGGGAAGTGCTTTCTCTGGGTTTCCCCTTTTGGGTGGGATCCGCTTGTGCTCTTGCTCTGTGGCGACCGCCGGCGTTTCTTTGGGTTGGCCGTGGGGCCCAGATTGTCGGGATCACTCTCACTATGCTCGGTACAATCCAATACACTTATCTTTTGTTTTTGTTGTTATATATAAATTTAAGATGAGTTTTAATATGAAAAACAATGAATTGGGTCAATTTTTGAGTTATTGAAATTTAGATGGGTAGAAATGATAATATGAATTTTAGAAGGGGAGATACGTAATTTAGAGGTTTTTGAGGGGTATACGTGAAATTCCCCCTAATTTAATAGCAAATGTTATATTTGTAAACATAAATCTGAGATTGGAATTTCTACAAATTATAATACAATGTTGCTGTTATAATTTGATCTGTGCCTACTGGCAAGAGCAAATGTGGTCTATGTCTACTGTGCTACATATATATAGGTGTATATATATTATGTTAATAAAGGGTTAATGAGAACTTTATAAATTTAAGATGGGTTTTAATAGAAAAGATAATAACATGGGTAGATTTGTGAGTTTTTGAAATTTTGAGGGGTAGAAATGATATTATGAATTTTAGAAGGTGAAATGCGTAATTTAGAGGTTTTTGAGGGGTATACATGAAATTGCCTTCTAATTTAATAGCAAATGTTATATTTGTAAACATAAATCTGACATTGTGGTTTTCATAATTTATAATACAATGTTGCTGTTAGAATTTGATCTGTGTCTACTGGCAAGAGCAAATGTATAGATGTGTTGTTGAATAAGAGTGGTTAAATCTAAAGAACTTGTCTTTGGTCTAGTGACAAAGGCACATGGCTCTCACATGAGAGGTTATGAGTTCGAAACCCACAAAGTAGGAAAAACTTCTATAATATACATAGGAGTTTGAAAGTGTGTTGGGTGGCTTGACCCCTATCCCATGATTTCAAAAAAGAGTGGTTAAATCTCTTATATACCCTTGCAAAATTTTAATATTGCACCTTTTCAGGAATGGGGATGACACTTACCCTTGAAGACCTTCGATCGGCACTTTTAATGCCCAAGGAATTGGCAGCTGGTTTTGTGCTTCAATACACGGTTTGTGTTCAAGGGCAGAATTAGAAAATTTAGATTTGGGAGGACTGAAGCGTAAAATGCATAATGTGCGGTAGATGGGATTCAAACCGAAGTTTTAAGCTACAAGCACACATGTCGCAATTTATGAGAGCGGTTGAGCCATATAAACACTTTTAAAAAAAATTCAATATTAATCATTACAATTTAAACAATTATGGGGGGTTTTAGTGCATTATCCCTTTATTGGTATTTTGATCATAACTCAAATAAGATCAATATTTTTTTTTATGAATATCAGATAATGCCATTATCGGGATTTTTCATTAGCAAGCTGTTAAATTTGCCGTCACACTATGCAGCCGGGTTGATTTTAGTAGCATGCTGTCCTGGAGGTGAGTTTATATAATTTTTTCGCATTCACCTGTTATAACTTTGCTGGTAAAATTATCATAACAATATTTTATTTTCCTGTTGTTTTCATTATCTCTAGGTACTGCAAGTAATATTGTCACCTATCTTGCAAAGTAAGCAGAAGTAATTATTCAGGCAAAATTACATAGTTGGTACCTCAACTTTCATCCTTGTATATTGTTCAATTTGGTCCCTGAATTATTTTTCTTTTTTAAATAAGTCCTTCAGTTAGTTTGACCATGAAATATAGGAGATGTGACCAATAATTAGTAGTGAACGTAACTAATTATATCCCTTAAAATATCTCAAATTTTGAGTTGATCCATACAAAATCTGAACCATTCATTATGAATCTTGAAGAAACACATTTTTCAAATAAGTCCTTCAGTTAGTTTGACCATTAAATATAAGAGATGTGACCAATAATTAGTAGTGAACCTAACTGGAATTTGTACCCCTAAGATATCTCAAATTTTGAGTTGAGCACAAATCTTAAAGCAACCCATTTTTTATGAATACTGCCTGTGCATCTAAATAGGCACTGAAAATACTTTTAAACCCGGTTTTGACATTAACTGAAAAGTAGAGATAACTCAGAGGATATGGACCCACATAACTGATACTCTTTGACTATATTAATTTCAAGCAAATATGAGATAATTGTTTTTTATTTTGTTATATTAAAGAGGAAATGTTGCGCTCTCAGTGCTAATGACAGCTGCAAGTACCTTTGCTGCTGCTGTAAGTATGCACCTGACCTGAATTCTATCTTTGCTTTATTTTCTTAACTTAATTTGCAACTAATGAGTTATTCTGGTATATGTTTTACTGCATTTTTTATTTTGGAAAAATGCAGGTAATGACTCCATTTCTCACATCAAAACTTGCCGGTCAATTTGTAGCAGTTGATCCTAAAGGTCTCTTTATGTCTACTGTTCAGGTAAGTTGCCAATTTGTACTATCTTTCTTTTGAAAAAGTTCATAACAAACAACATCTATATATATTAATGCCCCTACATACCATTGTAGAAGTGATTCTTGAACTATGAAAGCATTTCAGTTATGCTTCTTTTTTAAAATAAATGCCTAAACTACCCCTTATTCTTACAATCTTGCTAGATAATTAGAGATACTTAGGCCAGTTTGCCATTTATTTTTTCCAAAATAGGGAAGTAATAATAAAGTGGTTTACATTTTTGTTTTTCTATTTTCTATGTTGTATTGTTATCTTAGTTTATACAGGTTCTCTATTATTTATATATGCATGTTCATCTATGGACTATGAAAACATATCAGTTATGCTACTTTTAGAAAAAAAAAAGATGCCTAAACTACCCCTTATTCTTACAATCTCGCTAGATAAATCTTAGACCAGTTTGCCATCTCCTTTTTCGAAATAAGAAGCAGCAATAAAAAAATGTATATGAGATATCTTTTTCTATTTGTATAGTTATCTTAGTTTATATGGGTATTATTATTATTTATATATGCAGGTTGTGCTTGCACCTGTTCTTGCTGGTGCACTTCTAAACCAGTATTGCAACAGCTTGGTGCACATAGTCTCTCCTCTAATGCCGTTTGTAGCCGTTGCCACAGTGGCGCTCCTCTGTGGCAGTGCCATTGCACAGAATGCCACAGCCATACTGTCAAGCGGGTCACTAGTTGTTACAGCTGTTTGCTGTCTGCATGCTTCTGGCTTCTTCTTTGGTTATACCCTGGCAAGAATACTTGGCATCGATGATTCTTCTTCGAGAACTATTTCCATTGAAGTTGGCATGCAGGTATCATTACTTTCAATTTTTCATTTAGGTCCTCTGATACTTTTCTGGTGTACCTATTTTTCTAGGAGAAAAATAATATATTATTTCTAAACAGTAATAAAAAAGAATCGTATTTATGTCCCCTGATTCTTTGATGTTAATAATCCTGGTAAAGTATCATTAATTTATGTTTATCAGGTTTATTTAGTGTTACGGTTGATATGTATGTAATGACAGAAAAGAACCATTTATTTACATGTCTAATTTGTTAGTTATGAAATGATATGTGTTTCAATGTAAAATTAAATTTTGTAATGGGAATGATGCTGTTATTACTTAACTGAATAAAACCCACTTCATGTTTCTTCTGAAAAATTTAATGTGGGCTATGGTACTATGCCTAGGTAGAAAATTCACTACTTTTGAATGGTCTAGAATTTTTAAATCAAGTGATATTCTACCTATCTAAAAATATACTAAATTTCTTTAAAAAAATGTAAAATTATATCTCCAAGTACAGTTACATATGGAGTTCATGTTGAATGGTTCAGATCGATTGTTTGAACTTAGAAAATTGAGATATTTATAATTTTTTTACTATTTTTTAACCAATCCGCATTATGCATAGTATCGTAGACTCACTCTAATAATATTGGTTTTAAATGTGATACATCTATGTTTATTTTCTTATTGTAGAATTCAGTGCTTGGGGTAGTTCTAGCAACAGAGCATTTTGGCAATCCTCTGACAGCTGTTCCCTGTGCTGTTTCGAGCATATGTCACTCGGTTTTTGGTAGTATTTTAGCGGGAATTTGGAGAAGCATGCCTCCAAAAACAATGACAAAGGACTAAAATGTAAAATGTTAGTTGGAGAAATAAGTGTAGAAAGGAATAGAACACTTGCCATTTTTTTAATGTGTATTTTTCTGGTACTGCAATTCTTTCTTTCTTTATCAGTTGTAGAATGTAGACTAGCAATAACAGGAGATGCGAAAAACATACTTATTTTTCATTGTTTTCGGGTACTGCTATACTCATAATTGATTGTACTGGTGTACTCCTGTAGGTTACAGCGATTATCTGATTTCTAGCCTTGTAAATATGTTAGGCTTCACCGATCAAAATATTACTGGTATATTTTTCCTTTCGTTTCAAATCTAATGGTCCATATCTGTCTGATCAGTTATAAAAAAAAATTGACATATCCAATTTTATCAGTACCAACTGGATTTGATAGTTCTTAATTACTGGTTAATTTTCTCCAAAAGAACCAGCCATTGCACAGAAGCAACCATCATTTAAATTATGATTGACAACTATTAAATTTTAATAAATCACACACATAATCTAGAAATAACTAGAATTGGTACACACATTATTCTTGCCAAACCAAACTTCATAGAGTTTCAGGCATTACTATTACAACTTCATAAACCTCATCACTTGAGTATCAATCCAGTGATGCTAACAAGTTCAATCAATATACTTTTAAACAGAAATTTCATTTATTCTCAAAATCTAACTTCCCAATTTGATCCAAAAGTTGTTCCAAATAAGCATAAGAGGTCCCTCCTTTCTCCACTGCCTTCCTAAATTCCCTTTTTACCTCTTCTGTTTTTGCCCTGACACTCTTCACTTCATCAGAACCTTCCATCAGAGATCGAACGGCTCTCTCGAGTTCATCAGCAGTCACAAAATTGTTATTTTTTACATCCAAATTTAGAACCAATGCAACACCCATTTCTTTAACCATAACAAATGCATTCAAACTCTGCTCTGCATAAAGTGGCCAAGGTATCATTGGTACACCGTAAAAAAGGCTCTCTTGGATGGAGTTCCAGCCGCAATGTGTCACAAATCCCCCCACTGACGGGTGGGCCAGGATCTCTGTTTGCGGGACCGAACTAGGCCACACCAATCCCTTACCCTTTGTTCTCTCTATAAAGCCTTCTGGTAATATCTCATCCAAGTTTGCATGTGCAGTGAAGCTGTCAAAATACATAATTTATTTATATGAAAATCATGTCTATGTTAGAAGTTTCATTTGAAGAAAACACTCTTTTTATCCATACAGGGGGCAGATCCTAAAAGATAATTGTAATTTTTATATCCTCACAGAAAGAGAAATATATATATATATAGAGTACGGCTAACATGCTTCCTCTAGCATATCGACAATATGCTTCCGGCCTCCAAAACCTATCGAATTGGTTTCAAATGACAAATCCAAACCGTTCAAACCAATCTCCTTAACGAGAACTTCGTTTCTATATAAAAAAAATTTATTTTTCGAACTTATTTACTATCAAGTCAAGCGGTAAAAAAAATGAAGGATATAGTGCATTAAAATGTGCACAAAATCATTTATATTTTGACCGCTTGACTTGATGGTAATAAATTCAAAAATTAAAAATAAATTATATGGAAACAAAGCTCTCATTAAAGAGATTGGTTTGAACGGTTTGGATTTGTCGTTTGAAGCCGATTTGATAGGTTTTAGAGACCGGAAGCATATTGTCGATATGCTAGAGGAAGCATGTTAGCCGTACTCTCTCTCTCTCTATATATATATAAATAGGAAAATTCCTAGGGCCTTTTATGTACCTGATTTAAAAATTTATCTAATAAAAAAAATCCATATGAATGAAGTTGTTGTCAAGAGAAAAGACAAAAGTTATGTGCTATCAGAATTCAGAATAGGCTGCCAAGACCATCAGTCCCCAAGATACATGTAATTTGAGTATTAAGCAATATAAATTTTAAATAATATTACATGAAAATTAGATCATAGGTTCAAAAATTTACTTGATTCCAGTGCTTGGTGCTCGAACAGCCCACAAGAACCGGTGCCCGCTGCGTTCCAATCCAATCGCCATCTCCTTGATTTGTGGCAACTTGAAGCCTCCTCTACTCCCAAAGCACAAGAAAATTACCGATTTAGGCTGCTGCAAATCGAGCCATTTTATGCACTCGTGCTGTTCCGGTCCCGCTTTTGGGATCGATATAATAGGCCCAATTGGGTATATCTCTGGTGCCGGTTTGCCAGGTGCACACTGACCTTGTTCTACAACTTTTAGAACTTTTGCCTCGAGAGCTATACTGGAATTTACTATAATTCCCTTGGCCTCCATGTACCGTCGTCCTTGGTAAAGAAAAGATTTGTAAGAACCCGATTTCTTGTTCATAAGGATCGGTGGCATGAAATGTGATGGTACGGGTGAAATTCCCGGGATGTTTATCGGCCCGTCGATCTCTGAGAATTCTTGTTTAATTTTTTCATCTAAAATTGGGAGATGAAGTACCAAAGAAAGGAAAGCTGCATTTGAAGTGTGAAAGATGTAACAAGGGATGTTGAGTTCATTTCCGAGGTCAATAAGCGATGTAGCGAACGGGTCAAGAACCAATGCCGCCACACGGGATCCGGAGGTTGCGATTGCATCTCTGACATGTGGCAAATGGAGTTGCACATAAATGGTGATAAATTCCTCCGGATCGTCAAATTGGGCTGGCGGTTTAACAACAGGAAGTTGTTGGAAATTAATAGGGAGGTGAAGAGAATCAACCGATCGGAGGTATGATTCGGTGATGCTCGACATCGAGTCGGCAGTGGGGGTTTGCATGAGGAGGAAGGTGATGGAAAGAGAGTTGCTGGAAGTGGAGTTGCACAATTGCAAGAGCCTCTTTGCTGCCTCTACCATTGGAATAGTGTGGCCTGGTGGCCATATTGGCATGAAGAAGAGGCACCACCTATTATTGCTCATTGAAATTGATAGTATGCTTAGAAATCAGGGATCTTTCTCCTTTGAAGAAAAATGGGGGAAATGGGTAGTGAAGTCGCAAGTCAAGTTAATGGTGGGGTCATTAATTGCTCCCAATTATTGGAAGTTATTTATGTCGATCCTTTGACAAAATGTAACGGGCATTTTTTTTAAAATTTAAGGAAAGACTTTGATGTATATCCTTACAAAATTTAACATTATGTATTTTTTCTTCTTTCTGAAATTGGTAATATTATATTTATTCTTCTAAATTTTAAAAACTAACACACTAACCCAAATTTATTACTTTTTCAATTAAACCTCATTTTAAATTTATAAAGTTTTCATTTTATTGTTTATTAAAAAGGATATATAGTATATGTATGAAAAATATTTAGTTCTTTTAATTGGCGGATTTGTGAGAAAAAAATATTTTATTTCTCTAATTGTGATGCACACACAATCATATGTCTGAATCATATGTCAAGATTACCATGCATGCGTCACATATAGAAAAATGTACAATTAGAAGAGTGAACAATTCTCTTACACGACCAACACTTTTTTAAATAATGTTTTTGGGTTTTAAAATTTTTAGAAAGGAAAAAAAACTAATTTCAAAATTTCTGAAAATACATATATTTCCTTCTCCAATGAATGATCCAAAAAGTGTATTTGGACAGTGCAAAAAGTGACAGTGGTAATGCTTTGTTTGGTTGGGATCTTATAGTCCAAAAGACAGTAGAGCCCAACTAACATTATTAGTACAATGATTAGAAAATATCTGAAGAAAACCCATAAAAGAAATAACAGAAATAACAGAAATACCCACTAATTTTTTTTTATAATAACTTCAACAAATCAAAATTAATTTGTGTTAATTAAAAAATGCTATTGCAAGTTGCAAGGTTCAAGTCATGAGCTATATATAAATCCTTCTTTAATTTTTGAAATAAGTTTTAATAAACCATGAAATAAATATCACCCTTGTCCTATATATCTAATCTGCCAATTAAGCATATATAGCGGCTAATAATATGTGAATTTTTTATTTTTCAAAGTTAGTGGCTTTAATGCCTACTAACAATTCGATTGATAAAAAATGTATTTACAACGAGTCAAGTGACTCTAATTCCAAAATCTATTCCTTTATTCCCACAAAATCATCTAAATTACTCAAAATTAATCTAATCACCCTCTAAATTCACTCATAATCACCCTCTAAATTCTTAGATATACTTTTTAACTAGATCTACTCTTCTAATCCTACTTATAAACACTTATAATCACTCTAATACCTTAATTCCAATCTCGTTTAACAACCGGATATGCTATTCCGACCGCCGTTGCGCTCCAATGATCGGATCAACTCACCATCGTGCTTCGATCGAGATGGGAACTCTACTCTCCGAACTCTGACAATACTGCAAACTTGACTCCAGTTGGCTCCGCTTGGCTTGGTTTCCTCTCCTCTCTCTCATTCTTCTCTCCGCTCAAAGAATTAGAGCCGGACGAGAGAGAAGGGAGGATGATGTTTCAGAGATGAGATCTAGAAGTAGCGGATAAAACGGATAGACGGATGTTGAATGGTGGTAGTTTTGAGCAAGAGAGGAAGGGGGGCTGGTGGCTCTAGGATTTGTTACTTGGGGTTTTTGGGATAGAGCGAAAATCGCCAATGAAAAAAGATGAATGTTACACCGCTTCAGTTCCGGTTTATATGTGGTTTTTTTAAGGGTCTGCTTCATAATCGCATGCATGGAGGAAGGGATAGCTTCCGGAAGAAATGGGAGGAAATGCACGAAAGGGTTCACCTGCTCTACACTCCATTTTGGAGGTGAACAAAAGCGACAAATTATACACTCAGTGTAAATGAGGGTCAATTGACTCCTATTTATTTACATTTTTTTTTGTTTATTAGTGAATTTTCTATATAGTACTCTGTGTTATACTGGTAATAGCCTTCTGTGTTGTATTTGGATAAAGCTTTTGCGCATGTTTCAGAGATTAAGAATGAATCTAACCTTGCAAAAGAAGGTGTTTTTCTTTCATTTGACTATGTAAATTGCCTGCCTTGTGATCTTAAGTCAATCAGTTTGAGCATATCTATGAGGAATTTGACCAGAAGAGGAGGCACTCAGTGTAAATGAGAGTCAATTGTCCAAGTTATTTACAATTTTTATTTTGTTTATTAGTAAGTTTATATATAGCCCTCTGTGTTATACTGGTAATAGCCCTCTGTGTTGTATTTGAATAAGCTTTTGCCCATGTTATAGTGAGATTAGAATCTATCTAATCTTGCAACGGAAGGTGTTTCTCTTTCATTTGATCATGTAAATTACCTGCCTTGCAATCTTAAGTCAATAAGTTTGAGTATACTAATGAGGAATTTGAATCTGTTGATGTATTGGAGATTTGGAGTCGTAGAGAGAGGAACATAGTTTTAGATCTTGCATGTTAAAATATAAACCGAGTTGATAAATGGGACCAACATAGTTTTTCTTATCAAGTAACCTACCACATGAAGAACTGCACTCTGTTGAGGCACAGAGAATTCAAAATCTGGGAATCAATATTTTTGGGTGGAGATTTTCAAAACCCCCGGAATTGAATGGGTATTTGTGCAAATGTCCAACAGTTCGGCCCATCATGTCTCGCTGTTACTACTACTGTGTCTTTTTTTCCATTCAGATCCGCAATTAATGGGTATTTATTGGACATTTGCTGGGCTTAATCTTAAAAAAAAATTAAACAATTTAAGAGCAACCAACACAAATGCAGAGATGGGCTTTTCCGTTTGAGACCTCAGCGGTCACCATTTATTAATTGAGATGCATGGTCAAGATTAATTCTTTTATTGTCTTCCTTTTGCATGCACGTGGGAATAAAGAGCCTGGCTTCTTTTAACCGAAATTTTTATAAATATACAAAAATCGATTTTTATTTAACAATCTATACAAAATTTGGACGGAATTTTAAATCTGTCCTTACCGCTTACAAAGTTGCCGGTTTCAGAGCCCAAAACCGCTCAGCTTGTTGCCAGTTCCAGGAAGCCAAAACCGGCAACCTTGTTGCCAATCCTGGAACCTGCAACCTTGTTGCCAATCCCAGACTATATACTCGGCAACAAATTTGTCGGTTCTGGAAAATTGAATATTTAATTAATTATTTTTAATTAACTTAAATTAATATTTAATTAATTATTTTAATTCATTTTGAATAATTATTTTAATTAATTAATTCAGAATAATTAATATTTAATTAATTAATTCGGAACAATTAATATTTAATTAATTAATTCGGAACAATTAATTTTTAATTAATTAATTCGGAACAATTAATTTTTAATTAATTAATTCGGAACAATTAATTTTTAATTAATTAAAATTAATTAATTTCATTTTGAACATTCAATTTTGATGTGAGTTATTTTATTTTTTGTTTGTACATTGTTAGTTAATTTTAATTCTAATAAATTTTGTAACGTTAATTTTTTTAAATGTTTGTAACAATTAATTCTCCGGATGCTCCTGGATTACCTGAAAAATAAACATATTTACTTTCAATTAGTAAGCGACGATCATTGAAATAACGTTAAACACATGTAACATACCTGTTCGGCGTCATATGCTGACCCATGCGGTCCACCGAACAGATTTTGAATAAAATATGATGCGTTAACATCCTGCTGCTGCGCCTGCACCTCTTGTGACATCTGAAAAGGTTCGTGTAATTTTGTAAAAATTAATTTTAATTAATTAAAAATTAATTGTTGCGAATTAATTAATTAAAAATTAATTGTTCCGAATTAATTAATTAAATATTAATTATTCCGAATTAATTAATTAAAATAATTATTCAAAATGAATTAAAATAATTAAAATAATTAATTAAATATTAATCTAAGTTAATTAAAAATAATTAATTAAATATTAAATTATCCAGAACCGGCAAATTTGTTGCCGGGTATATAGTCTGGGATTGGCAACAAGGTTGTAGGTTCCAGGATTGGCAACAAGGTTGCTGGTTTTGGCTTCCTGGAACCGGCAACAAGCTGAGCGGTTTTGGGCTCTGAAACCGGCAACTTTGTAAGCGGTAAGGACAGATTTAAAATTCCATCCAAATTTTGTATAGATTGTTAAATAAAAATCAATTTTTGTATATTTATAAAAATTTCGGTTCTTTTAATGTCTTCCTTTTGCATGGATTATGTTTCTTTAATTAAGATTAATTACTTATTTAATTAGAGTTGAAAAAGGCAGAGAGAGAGATAGAGAGAGTCCAGATGTCCTATATATGTTCAAGCAATACCAATTTAACTTGCTTTGACCTTAGAATATAATAATGCCTTTGCTTGTGAAGTAGGTTAGAGATATCCAGTTAATATTATTCAAAATTTAATGAATATTTCTGCAAATGGCCCAACATATCTCGTCACTGCTGTTACTGGAATAATCTGATGTCGATTAAATGTTCCGAATAACGTTTACATTTCAAATTTACGGCACACATACGTACATGCCAGAATAAAGAGACTAGTTCTTTTCCTTGTATTCCATTGGAAATTTAGAATGGAATATGTAGGTTTCTTTAGTTAAGATGCATAGTCTAATTGAAGCGATAAAAAAAAGCAGAGAGAGAGAATCCAGATGTCCTATATATCTTCAAGCAATGCCAATTTCACTTACTTTTACCTTAGAATATAATAATGCCTTTGCTTGGGAAGTAGGTTAGGGACATATTATTATTCCCAATGTATCATATATATAAGGGTGACTACCTTACCTGGGTGTATATATAGCCTAATATAATATATATCTCCACTTGTAATATATAACATCAATTATATTTTCGGAAGAGCTTGAGCTTGTTTGTTTATTTGAGGATTGATTGATTAATCGGGAAGAGGAAATTAGGAGTGTTTGTTTGTGGATCTTCGTTGATTCTCTGAACAGTAAGTTTTACCTCTGTAAATTGATCAGTTTTCACGTCAAACTTTGATTAGCATCTGTATTTAATATTTAATTTCCGTTGAATTTGTGTAGATCATTTTAAGATTGAATGATGATTAGCATCTGTCATCTCATATTGCTATAGCCTTTATTATTTACGTGGGAATTATCTATGAAGTTCTCTTTACAGTGTTTCTGTTTTTATCTAGGATGTAAATGGAGCCCTTTAATTTATGCGTTTATCCGATTCATATCGTATTTGATAAGATGAATATGGGTAAGAACATTTTTTTTAATTTAACGAGTATGGATACGGGCAAGAAAAAATGTTCATTATTAGATTATCAGTTAAGGATATGGATAGGAGTTATTTGATACCCGTTACAATATTAAGTTAATTGACAAAATAAAATTATATATGATATTTTTTTCTTTGTATCTATAACTGTATAATTTTTATTATCATGATTAGTTTGATTTATACAACATTATATCTGTTTAATTATTTGAACATAATGTATTATTTTTATATTTTATGATATTGCATACATGATCGATGTATTTAATAGATGTATTTATTTATTATATTTTTAATTAAATTATATAAGTTATCAATTTATTCAATAATTATTCATTATTCATTTTATTAACTGCTATATTTTAATACTTAACAGGTAATGATAATTTTACATTGATATAAGTATGCATATGTCTCCACTCAATCCGTATCTAACACATACACACGATTAGTTTCGTCGTCAAAGTGACAAATTATCTAATCAAGCCTTTACTTTCGATTAACCTGGATGTGGTTTTTCCGTGCTAGTTTCTTCGATTAGCTTATTTCTGTTCAATATTTAATCACATTCCACATTATTTTCAGAACAGCTTGTTTGTGGATTTATCTCGGGAAGAGTGTCAGAAATGCGTAATGATGGATCCCCAGATTTTTGAAGAATGGGTTTTGGATCTAGGAGATATAGTACAGAACGTGCCATTCCCCGGTATTCCCACCGAACCATTGCAAGCATCAACAGTCGGTGAAGAAAAGCCATCAATATTTTTTGATGATTATCCACTTTTGTTTTATTTTGAGGAAGATTATACGCGGCGCAGTCGAAAACACGGTGGATGGCAATTTGTTGCATTTATGAGGCGGTGGTTTGATCTCGATGTACGTTCATACCTTGAATACGTCCAAGAGAAGCAACATCTAGCCCTAGGTTACTATCACGGCAATTATTATGATATTGGTCACAAAGTACTTTTCCTAGAATACCTCCTAATCAATAGTTGCATCGTTTTATTTGCCATTCTTTTATTCCAAAATGTTGGGGACGGAATAGAAATTTTGAGTGGAACAAAAGAGAAAAAGAGGGTTCCAGGTCAAAGGTCCAGTGAGTTTTATATATTATACCAATATATAACGAAAAACCCGATGAAGATCAAACTTCAGATGTTGACCACGGGCTACCAGATTCCGTGGTTTGTTGTTGAGTGTGTATATAAAAACCATTCCAACTTAAGCAAGCTTGTTGGTACCCCAATCGACAAACTTGCTCTCTCATGCTTTGACGACCTCTATCCGGGAGTGCACAAATCTAAAGTGCATGGCGGTACCGTTACTCTTCCCCCTGGTGGCTTCAAACATCTACTGCACATGTTCCATTGGAGTCGAACCCCTGAAGGGAAGTTTATGGTAGAAGCGAGATCATTGGAACCTGTAAAGAATATGGGCGACTTCTATATACCTAGTGCGATGGACCTGAAATTGTCTGCAACTGTTTTCAAAAAGCAAGCCAGTATTGATGTGTGTTTCCGTGACAGGAGTTTATCTGGCGTGATGGAAATAGCACCCTTGCACATTTTCAAATACAGCATTGGAATCTATGAACAACTTCTATCATTTGAACGGCAATACATGGACTGTGGGTTCCCCGTCACAGCCTATGTTGCATGCATTGTGAACTTATTACAAACAGAAGAAGATGTTAAACTATTGCGAGCAAATGGTATCGTCCCAAACACGGGGAATGATGAAAAGGCAGTTTTGAGCTTTGTACAATCACTCAAAACTTTACTTTCTAATGATGTCTGTATGCCGCATGACCTTAACATTCTGTCGGAGAGGGTTAGGGAACATCATGAAAGAAGTTATAGTAGATCCTACGCAGAGCTGAAGAGCAGCTACTTCGCGAATCCATGGATAACCATCTCCGTCATTGGGGGGATCTGTTTGTTTGTCCTTACTTTTATTCAAACTGTAGTTAGTATTCTTAGCTTAAAGAAACAATGATTGCCCTAAGCTAAGTATAAACATATATTTATACATCATCTTGTATCCTCAGTTGATTTTCTTTTATTTCATTATATCATGTATGCAACTTAAATTGTGTGTGTACCGGTGGTTTATATTTATTCAATTCACTGTGCTGTGCTATCATGTATGTTGTACCTTAATTTCAATGTAATTCATTTGTCATTTTTATGTGCTTATGTGGGACCATGTGTCATTTTTATCATTTTTCTTGTCGTACAATATTAATTATTATGTATAAATCTTTCTTTATTAATTTTGAACTTTTCTTATGAGGGTATATACTTCCTCCTGCTGATTTTTTTCCTCCAAAGTTCTAATTTGTGATATTATACAATTTCCTCACATGCCAATAATCAATAAATCTATCCTCTAAATTATCCATTATTTTAAATTGATTTTTTCTGAAGACATCCCATCAATCAAAAATGAAAAAGAAAAAAAAAACTACACAAAAAGAAAAAAAAATGTAGTTTCTTGTACAATTACAGCCCTGCAGCCAGGGGCTGACCCAGTGTATTCCAGGGGGGGAGGGCAGCCGACCCCCCTGGATTTTGAGTATTAGTGGGGATTTATTAGTTCCGACTGACTTTGCCTCCCTGGAAATTTTTTGCCCCGTTCTGAATGTTTAATTGGTAATTCGGATTAAATTCATAGTTAAAATTAAAATAAATTTCTTGAAATATGATTGATAATTATAATTATAAGTCAGAATATCATAAATTACAAGTCAGAGTATTATAAAGTATAAGTTAAAGCATTATTTTTTATCAAATACCCAATTAGTTAATGGGTTTAAATCTGATTAGCTATTTAAACCCGATTCGATAGTTTTTTGCCCCCCCGCGAAAACCCAGCCTGGATCCGCCCCTGCCTGCAACAATTATATAATAATTGCAACATGTATTTTGATATTTCTCACACAAATATGTAGTTTTTGATTGTCAACATAGACTCACCCGTGTTGCAATTATAATATTATACCGACAGTACCAGTATGCAATATGCATAATCCTATTAACTAGAATTGGAAATCAATTATGGCCCCATCTAATTGTCATTAATTTATTAATCAATTAAGGCCCAAGAATTCCTTACTGGGCCCAACCCACTTTTGCATGCCATGAATAGAACGGACTTTTGATCAGGGGTAAAATTGACACTTCACACACAAGACTAGAAAATGAAAATGTTTAAGGGAAAAGAATTGAAGCAGCATTGTCTCAGCTTTGTTAATTATCTGATCCGCATCCTCTCAGGTAACTTAATATTTTATCTTACATCTGAGCTGTTCGATCAGAATCTGGACATCCGTTCTGAGGTGTTAAGAAATATCGGACACTCCAGATCAAAACTCAAAATTTGAGTTACTTTAAAGAATCTGAATTTGGCGTTGTTATCCCCAGATATGTATCTTTTATTGATTCTATCTCTTTCTCTCTTCTCAATCTCACTTTCCGTCTATCCTTTTGTATGCAATTAATACAGCCATAGGTACGCATAATACCGGTGAAGTTTTGTAGAGAGTAATTGATATAAGCTATCAATTTACCCATTATTTGTTTCATTACACATTATCATTATGGATAAGTGTAGTGTATGTGTAAGGTAAATATAACGATAACGGATAAGGGTATCCATGTGGGTGACAAACTTTTATGTTTGCTTATCGGATAATTAGGATATGAATAAGAACCATTTTTTTTTTTTTTTATCTATTATAGGGTAATTGATAAAATAAAATTGCACATGAATATTTCTTATTTGTACATATAACTGTATAAATTTTATTATTATGATTACATTAGTTATACAACATTTTATATAATATTATTTTAGTAAATTATGATAAAATTAATTTGTCCAAAAATTAGTACCATTGTATTTAATTAATCATGTACATTTTAAAATAATGTTACAAAAATAAGAATTTATATATTAAATTTAAATATTTATTTGTTAAATTTTTTAACTAAATTATATAAGCTATCAATTTATTTGTTAATTACCAATCATTTGTTTCGTTACCTGTTGTCTTAACAGATAAGTGTAGAGTATGTGTATGGGTAATTGCGTGGATAAGACTAGTTTAATATGGGTATGAAAATGAGCTCACCGATTCTTAATTAGTTTTACTCATTTGACACCCCCCTGTTTTACTTCTGTAAATTGATCAATTTTCACGTGAAAGCAACAAATTATCTAAAGAAACTTTCACTTTTGATTAACCTGGATATGGTTTTGCCATGCATCTTCGATTAGCAACCTTATGTATTCAATATTTAATCACGTTCCACATTATTTCAGAAAAGCTCGTTCGTGAATCAATCGGGAAGAGAGTCAGAAATGAGTAACAATGACATACAACTGGTAGATAAAATAACCCCATCAACAGAAACGAGTAATAAAATGGATGAAATGGATGAATGGGTTGTGGATATAGAAGGTCGATTAGAGCACCCCGACATCTTCCAAGCACCCAGACAATCAATGGATGGCGACAATAGCGACAGTGAAGAAAAACCATCAATATTTGGTAAATGGGAATCTTGGGATGATTTTGGGGCCTCTTGCATACCTGAAACCCATAAGTGGAAATATGTTGCATGTATGACTCACTGGTATGGTCTCAACGTAAAATCATTCCTTAAATACATGCAAGGGAAGGTAGACCTAGCATGGAGCTACTATCACGGGGTTGATGAACAATTTCGGACAGCTGAAAATAACAAACGTTTCATAGAACACCTACTGGCCAGTAGTTGCTTGTTAATATTTTTGATTGTTTACTCATCAGAGGGAGAATACGAAAAGGTTATTACGGATAAAATGGATGACCAAACTAGTTTTCCGAAAAGTCTAACACGTAAAGACATTGGTAATTTATTTACCATTTTTGAAGAAGATCCAGAGAAGTATGTACTTTACACGTTGAACATCAACTACCAGATACCTTGGTTTGTTATCGAAGCTGTGTATACAAAGCTTTCCAACATAGGAAGCCTTTTAGATACCCCCATCCACAAACTAGCAGTCTCACTCTTTGAAGAAAATCTGACAGCTCGTGCATCTAAAGTGGATGGTGGTACTGTTCCTCGAGGAGGCTTCAAACATCTACTACACATCTTTCATTGGTCTCGAGCCACCGATGGGAAGTATCTGGTGTATTCAACTAGGGTTATTCGCAAATTCCATATACCTACTGCAACAGAATTGAAATTAGCTCAAACGGCTTTCGTAAAAGATGAGGGTGGCTTCATTGATGTTTCTTACTCTCAGAACAGGAGATTATCTGGAGTGATGCAATTAACAACGTGGTCCTTTTTCAAACACTTCACTAAAGTCGTTGAAAGTGTTTTAATATTTGAACATATGTACGAGAAATGTGGAATCCCCTTCACGGCCTATGTTGCATGCATGTCATGCTTGTTAAGAAGAGAAGAAGATGTTAGAGTGTTGCGACAGAGTGGTGTCATCCCAAGCACAACGTTTGACGATAAGGATATTTTGCACTATTTACAAGAGCTCAAAACTTTTATTCCCGGTAATCTCAGAACACCGAGTGAGCTGATCACTTTGGAGGAAAAGGTGATGGAACATTATCAAAGAAGCGCCTATAGAGTATATGGAGAATTCAAGAAACGCTACTGCTCGAATCCATGGATAACCCTCTCTGTCGTGGGTGGCATCTTATTATTTATCCTTACTTTTATTCAAACTGTACTTTCTTTTATTCAAACCAAATATAGTGTGCTTAGCTACAAAAACCAATGATTGCGCTAAGCTAAGTGTGCACCTATATTTATACATCATTTTGTATCCTTAATTCATTTTCTTTTATTTCATAATATCATGTTGTGGTGTCATGAAAGTTGTATCTTTTTTTCAGTGTAATTCATTTGTCATTTTTATGTGCTTATGGGGAACCATGAGTGATTTTTATCTGTTCTCTTTCTGTACAATATTAATTCACGAAACAATTCAAGTATTTAACTACTAATTGAGTTTATATTAATGTGTTTTAATTAATTTTGAACTTTTATTATGAGGGTATATATTTTTTTTCCTCCAGAGTATTTCTCCCAAAGTTCTAATTTGTGATATTATTCAATTTACTCCCATGCCAATAATCAATAAATCTATCCTTTAAGCAATCCATAATTTTAAGATTGAATTTTTATTTAGGACCTCTCCTCGATCAATAAAAAGGAAAAAAAAAAAGTAAACAGGGAAAAAATTAAAATATGCAGTTTCTCGTACAATTACAGCCCTGCAACAATTATATTATAATTGCAACATGTATTTGATATATCTCTTACAAATATGCAGTTTCTGATTGTCAACAAATTAAACAGAAATTCACCAAAATCCCAAAAACTACTGTTGCAATTCTAATATACCGACAGTATCAGTATACTAAACCTCTTAACTAGAATGGGAAATCCATTATGGACTCCATCTAATTGTAATTAATTTATAAATTAACTAAAGCCCAAAAATTCCTCCTTGAGCGCAACCCACTTTTGCTGCCATGAATGAACCGGACCGGATCTGGTTCTAAAACTTTTAATGAGGGATAAATTTGACACTTGGCACACAAGAAATGAAAAAGAAAATTGAAAGGGAAAAGAATTGAAGCAGCATGGTCGGCTTTGTTATCCCCAAATCAGTATCTTCAAATTTCATATCATAAAACAGATTAGGGGCCGGATCCTAATAATGTTACATTTCCATATATGAATCTGTTGGGAATTAATAAATGAAGCCTATCAACATTCAAAATAAATTAAAAAAATGGCGAATAGAACTTCAAATAGTGAATTTGTACACTCTAGTTCGTTATGTATTATTCAAGATTGCTTTCCAAATTTACGTCAAAAGATCCATTATAGAAAATTGAAGCATATATCTCATTATAAGTACTATCTTTAGAAAATATTGTTTCGATATGGTTCAGCATACTCACCGCCATCTCCTCTCAAAGGACTTTCATGTGACAACTAATGAGAAATAAATAAATAATTAAATAACACACAACTCCTGAGAAAACTCTCTTCCCATTCTTGTTTTATTTCATTTGTGAAATCTGAGTACCTTTTTTACAAGGGAGAACATCCTCCTCTTATATCAGAGATTATGGTGGCTAGGTAATCTACCTTATTATTGTACATATTTTCTTCTATAAGCTAGCATAAAAGGTAAGAGATGCATCTACATTCGAAACATAACAATTACATAATAATAGTTGACGGAGTACAGCTCTGCAACAATTACATAATAATTGAAACCTGTATTTTGGAATGTCTCAAATATAATGTAGTTTCTGATTGTCAACCAAGACGCAGTCTAGTACTAATTTAAGCAAAAATTCAGCTAGCATTGTGCCAAATCCCAAAAATCCAGTGTTGCAATTCTAATATACGTACGTAACTGCATGTATGCTAAACCAATTAAGGCTATCTAATGAATATCCATTATGGGCCCCATCTAATTGTAATTAATTTATAAATTAATTAAGGCCCAACAATTCCTCATTGGGCCCAACCCATTTGTGTATGCCATGGAAATATGTAATGGACCGGACCGTATACTCTTCTAAAACTTTATTGAAGCAGCATGGTCGGCTTTGTTATTCCCAATCCAGTGTTCCTTGTTAATTATCTCGATTAGAGATATTTAAAGTTCATTACTTTTATTGATGCAGTGCTTCACAATCTAATGTCCTCAACTTTAGATGAACCAACATGTAGATGATACTCAAGGAACAATTGAACAATTCCATCATAGATGAACAAAATAACAAACAAAATGTTTACTCTACAACACTAAGTCTATCAAGAAAACACCGAAACAAGTAATTTAAAACCACGAGTGAGGCTATGGTGCTATTCATAGTGCGGATTGGTCATTATATATTGATCAATATCTCTGTTTTCAAATTAAGTTTAAATAGTCAATCTAAATTTTTCAACATGATATCCATATGAAAATCTACATGTAGAACAAATTACTTTTTTTTTAAAACAGGTGTACTGGTCAAGGGTTCGGTACCCAGATTTTATGTAGACTGCCTATTGCAGAGGGGTACAAAGAGCTGCACCGAATGAACAATGAACAACTTTTGTTATATTTTTTTATTTTTAATTACATTTTATAAAAAAAGTTCCTGCTCCTTTGTCATTTTTACATTTAGGTCCGCAATTAATGTCAATTAATGTAATATTTGGATGATAAAATGAATGGATATGGATTAATTGGTCTCGATAACGCCTCCATTTCAGGGCTCTATAAAGAAAATTTGGAGTGTCGCTAATTTGTACTTGTATAATTGCTGGGCTTAATCTTAAAAAAATATTGTTCAATTTTGCAGAGATGGGCTTTTCTATGCCCAACAAGGGCTTTAATTACCAAATTCATAACTCACTGGTTACCATTTATAAGATAAAATTTCCATATATGAATCCGTTAAAAATTAATAAATTATTACTATAAACAGTAAATATATAGAATATAATAGGGAATATAAATTTCAATAGTAAACTTTTCAAGTCTTGTCGGTTATATATTATTCTATCTAGTCCATAATTGCATCAAAATTGAGATGCTTTGCCAAGATGAATTCAGCCAAAGCCCAATGTATGGCTTATAAAGTCCTACAAAATAGGAGCATTATTTTAAAATTTACAGTACATGACACATGTGCGAATAAAGTTCCTCCCAGCATTTTTTTTCCATAACCAAAAAATTAAATAATGTAATATTAATAATCAAATTTTGAAAAAAATTTCAATCCTAACCAGACCGCCCCCCCATTGAGCGGTCTGCCCTACCCACAAAACCGCCCCCCACCCAGCGGTCTACACACCCAATCAGACCGCCCCCCCACCCGGCGGTCTGAATTTTTTTATTTTATTTTATATTGTATTTTATATTGTATTTTATGTAATTGCTTGTAATTTATATTATATTTTATTTATTTTGTTGTGATTATATGATTGTATTTCCTTGTGAACAAAATAACGACGAATTTGGTCGAGTGAACAAAATAACCAAATAACGTTTAGTCAACATAAAAAATATTTAGTTTTACAAAAAAAAAATTATCAGATGCGTTCTAATAATAATAATAATAATAAGAATAATAATAATAATAATAATAATAACAATAATAATTACTATTATAATAATTAAAATAAGAAGAATAATAATTAAAAAAATAATAATGATAATGATAATGATAATAATAATGATAATAATAATAATAATAATAATAATAATAATAATAATAATAATAATAATAATAATAATAACAACAACAACAACAACAACAATAACAATTACTATTATAATAATTAAAATAAGAAGAATAATAATTAAAAAAATAATAATGATAATGATGATAATAATAATAATAATAATAATAATAATAATAATAATAATAATAATAATAATAATAATAATAATAATAATAATTACTATAATAATAATTAAAATAAGAATAATAACAAGAAAATAATAATAATAATAATAATAATATCTAACAATTCCAAACCAATCAAACAATTCTAACAATTCGAATATTTCTAACAATTTCAATCAACAATTTCTAACAATTCCAATCAAACAATTTCTAACCATTTCAATAAAATAATATCTAACAATTCAAACCCAATCAAACAATTCTAACAATTCGAATATTTCTAACAATTTCAATCAACAATTTCTAACAATTCCAATCAAACAATTTCTAACCATTTCAATAAAATAATATCTAACAATTCAAACCCAATCAAACAATTCTAACAATTCTAATATTTATAACAATTCCAATCAACAATTTCTAACAAATCCAATCAAACAATTTCTAATTATTTCAATCAAATAATATGTAACAATTCAAATCCAATCAAACAATTCTAACAATTCTAATATTTATAACAATTCCAATCAAACAATTTCTACCTAATTTATAACAATTCCAATCAACAATTTCTAACGATTCGAAACAATTTATAAAAATTCGCAAAAAATTTCGTACCCGAAAACAGAAGCGGAGAGGGGTCGAAAATGCAACGCAGGTGCGAAATATCGCGTTCGGGACGACAAAACGAAGTTTCCGGCGGTTTCGACACAAAAAACGGTGGAGGTGTGGAGAGGGACGGCTAGGGTTTGGTGTGGGTGGGGGGAGGGGAGAGGGGTTTTTATAGGAAAAAAAAAAAAAATCAGACCGTCGGGTGGGGGGCGGTCTGATGGGTGTGTAGACCGCTGGGTGGGGGGGCGATTTTGTGGGTAGGGCAGACCGCCCAATGGGAGGGCGGTCTGGTTAAAATTGAATTTTTTTTCAAAATTTGATTATTAATATTATATTATTTAATTTTTTCAAAAAAATGCCGGAAGTTCCTCGCTTCTTTATTATTACATGCAATATGTTTCTTTAATTAAGATGCATTAATGGTCTTATCAAAGTGAGAAGAAGAGAGAGAAAGAATCTAAATGTCCTGTACATCTTCAAGGAATACCAATTTAACTTGCTTTGACTTAGAATATAATAATGCCTTTGCTTGTGAAGTGGGTTAGAGACATGCAGTTAATATTATTCCAAATTTAATAAATCAATATTTCTACAAATGGCCCAACATATATCTCGCTGTTGATACTGTTTTTTTACATCCAGGTACGCAATTAATGGAATAATATGATATATATTAATTTGAATCAAAATGTCCACTAAATTGTACAATTTAGGAGCAACCATTGCAAACGCAGAGATAGGTCTTTCTATGCCGAACAAGGTCCTTAACTGCTGAATTTATACCTCATCAGACACCATATTATAGATTAGGGCCGGATCCTATCAGATTAAAATTCTCATATATGAATCCGTTGGAAATTAAAAAGTTAATCCTATAAAAACAATAAAGAAATAATTAATTAAAATAGGGAATAGAAATTTAAATAGTGAAGTTGTGAAGTCTTGTCGGCTGTTTATATATTATTCAATCTAGCATTACAAAATTTCATCAAAATGAACTATGCATTAATTATAGAAACTTGAACTATGCTAATATATTATTCAATCTAGCATTACAAAATTTCATCAAAATGAACCGTTAATTATAGAAATTTGAAGCATACTCATAATGTCAAGATTAATCTCAACCGTACCCAAGCGAAATGTATAACCTATAAACTCCTACAAATAGCAAGGAGTATTAATTAATTTTCAAATTGACGGTACAAACACATGCGTCAATAAGGAGACTTTGTTATTTTCGGATTCCATTTACATTGAATATATAGCTAGGTTTCTTTAACTAAGATACATTGTCTAATTGAAGTGAGAAAAAGGCAGAGAGAGAATCCATATGTCCTATATATCTTCAAGCAATACCAATCCTACTTGCTTTATCTTAGAATATATTAATGTCTTTGCTTGTGAAGTAGGTTAGGGACATGCAGTTAATATATAAGATAATTGGCAACCTCACCTGAGTGTTTCCTTGTTCCCAAACAAAATAAACTACGATCGAACACTGTCGTCCTCTCCTCTTTGGTACTTCTCTCTACATATTTTCCTATCTTATTATAAACATATTTTATTTAATACTAATTCTTATTTCTCCAAATCGTAATTGGAATACCCAGATCTTAGTGGATCGATCTGTTTGTGAATTGTTGTGTTGGGAGATTTGTACGTTAGTTTCATATCCACACTATTTTGTTTTTTCTCAATTTTTGGAGATGATATATAGTAATTTGTTACTTTAGACCTGTTTCTTCAAAAGTCCCAATTTCTCATATTAATTAAGTGTAACATCTCATTTTTTTTAAAATGTCCAAAAACTTATTTGACTTGGAGAAATTCGTATAACATTAATTCTCGTAACTTGTTTAGACTCATATTGAATTTAAAATAATAATAATAATAATAATAATAATAATAATAATAATAATAATAATAATAATAATAATAATAATAATAATAATAATAATAATAATAATAATAATAATAATAATAATAATAATAATAATAATAATAATAATAATAATAATAATAATAATAATAATAATAATAATAATAATAATAATAATAATAATAATAATAATAATAATAATAATAATAATAATAATAATAATAATAATAATAATAATAATAATAATAATAATAATAATAATAATAATAATAATAATAATAATAATAATAATAATAATAATAATAATATGAAAAATTATCTAGTATATTTACAAACTGGTGTATTTTGGAAAAATAGAAAATTAATATATTTACACATACATAGAAGTAATTATGTAACATTCTATTAATTATGAAAAATATTTAATTATAAAATCACACAAGTGATAATAGATGACTTCTTTTCACATTAGTATATATTAAACTTGTTTAATCGATTGCAATGAAATACTTAATATTTATATGTCAAGTTTTATTTCTAAAGTAATAAGGAGTATAGTGAAAATTAGTTAATTAACTATTAGGTAACAAGAAAAATAAGTCAACATCTTTTTATAATAATATTTGCATGAACAGGGCACGTGTTACCATCTTGACAACCATTTTTTTTCAACCTAACTCCACTTAATTATTTCTCCAAAGTTGGTTAAAGTTAATTGAGGTTATTTGCTTCTTTCTTATACGGTGCACAGTCATTGCTTTTGGGGAAAAAATAAAAAAAATAGAACCGTTCTTTTCTTTTCAATTGGCTTACACATATATTATGAAACTTAAAAGAAAAGTTTTATCATGTATTGCGGCTCTTGTCTTGTTATTGATAATTACCTGGTGAAGTTTTATCATGAAACTTAAGTTACACCCATGCCAATTAATAATCTACAATTACTTTAACAGTTGATAATTTGTTGTCAAATTTACCTGGTGAAGTTTCCGTCAACTACGGATCTAATCATATGGCTCATCGTTGTCAAATTAAGTCCTGAGTTCTCCAATTCGCATCCTCGTCACAGAAAGAGCTGGAGAGAGGAGAAAAGCGTGCTTTCATCTTCGGTATAGTTCTCTCTATATTTTCTCTCTAATTAATTATCAGCATCTTTACAATTTTTATACTAATTTCTATTTCTATTGTGGATCCTCCGATCAGTATGTTTTCACAACAGGTTCAGTGTTTATATGATTACTATATGTCTTTCTGAATAGATGTGTTGGGAGAATGTGTGCCTTTTGTTTTGTTTTCTTTGTTTTCTGGTCAACTTTTTAATCTCATATATGGTTCATTTAGATCTGCTACTGATCAGTCTGTTATCTATTAACTTGCAAGTTTTATTAGTTTGCGGTAGATTTCTGAAGTATTAGGGAGAGTGTATCGTTTGTAACAATTTTGATATATCTAGGCTTAACGCTACGCTTCAATAACACAATTTGAACTGAAATATTTAATAACACAATTTGGGCAATGGAAAATAGTACTAACATTTATAAGTTGTATTTTACATAGTAAAATGTGGCTGAAGTTTTAAATTAGTGTATACATAAAAGAAAGGTATATCAGTGTCTAATTAATTATATATATGATTTGTTATCTCATGCATATTGACCATAAGTGGGAATTATCTACGAACTTTTATTTTTAGTGTTTTTTAACTTATTTGTTTACCAGATCCAGATCGTATTTGATAAAACTGTATGATCGAGTATGATTGAGTAATGTTTTTTCTCGTTAATTTAACTATTATGGATACCGGTAAGAAACTTTTTTGTTAGCTTATCATATAAAAATATGGATAAGAGCTATTTTGTACTCGTTAGAGAATAATTGATAAAATAAATTATATATGATAATTTTTTAGTTGTATGCATAATTATACAAGTATTATTATTACGACTACATTGATTTTACAACATTTTATATAACAATTTTCTATTATGACAAAATAATTTGTGCAATATTTTATATATTTTTATTTAATATAAAATTTATATCATTTTATTTAATTGATAATTTACATTTTAAAATAATGTTATACAAAAAATATTTTTTATATTTAATATAAATATGTATTTGTTGTATTTTTTATTACAATTATATAAGCTATCAAATTTATATGGGTATGAAAATGTCCGTAGTTTTACCCATTTGAAAGCCCCAATTTTACTTGTTCTAATTGATCAGTTTCCACGGGAAAGCATAATTATATAACGAATCACCTTAATTAGCTTTTAATATAACCTGGATAATTGATAAAATAATATTTACTCGTTTGTTTTTCCATTCTTCTTCGATTTCATCCGTACGTATTAAATAATATTTATTCACATTATATATTATTTCAAAACAGCTTATTTGTGGATATATCTAGAAGAGGGTCAGAAATGAGTGATGATTTCGAAGAAATATCTACATCAACAGAAAAGAGTAATGATGAAATAAATGAGTGGGTTGTGGAGATAGAAGGCCGAGTAGAGAACCTGGACATCTCCCATGCACCATCAATGGATAGCGACAGTAGCAACATTGAAAAATATCCATCAATATTTGGTAATTGGCAATGTTGGGATGATTTTGAGGACTCTTTCATACCTGAAACCAAAAAGTGGCAACTTGTTGCATGTATGATGCACTTTTTTGGTCTCAACGTACATTCATATCTTGAATACATGCAAGAGAAGGAAGATCTAGCCTGGAGCTACTATGATGGGATCGATGAACAATTCCGTGCTAGAAATAGAAAAAGTTTCATAGAATATCTATTGGTCAAAAGTTGTTTCCTAATACTTGGGATGGCTTGGTTATCAGACCATTACACGGAGGTTATTGTGGATGAAATAAATGACCAAAATAGTATTCCAGAAGGCACAACGGTTAAATACCTTCGAAATTTATTAAACTTTTTAGTGGTAGATTCAATGAGGACCCAAGATTACATGTTGACCATGAACTACCAGATACCGTTGTTTGTCGTCGAAACTGTATATATAAAGTTTTCCAACATAGGTAAGCGTTTAAATACCCCAATCCACAAAATTGCACTCTCAAGCTTTCCACTATATCCGATAGTTGATAGGTCTAAAGTGGATGGTGATACTTTCCCTGAAGGTGGCTTCAAACACCTACTACACATTTTTTATTGGTCTCGAACCGCCCATGGGAAGTATAAGCCAAATACTTCATTGTCAAATAAGTGGATTAGCAACTTTCATATACCTAGTGCAACAGAATTGAAATTATCTCAAATTGTATTTGTAAAGGATGAGGGTGGCTCCATTAATGTGTCTTACTCTGACAAAAGGAGATTATGTGGAGTAATGAAATTAACACCCTGGCACCTTTTCAAATACAAGACTGAACTCTATGAAAATCTTTTAATATTCGAACGGGAGTACGAAGGCGATTGTGGGCTCTCCTTCACAGCCTATGTTGCATGCATGGCGTGCTTATTAAAAACAGATGCAGACGTCAGAGTATTGCGAGCGTGTGACATCATCCCAAGCTCGAGCTTTAACGACAATGATGTTTTGCGCTGTGTACAAGAGCTCAAGAGTAAGCTTTTTGATAATCTCGCTATTCCGAATGAACTGGTCATTTTGGAGGAGGAGGTGATGGCACATTATCAAAGAAGTGCCTACAGAGTATACGGAGGGTTCAAGAAACGTTACTGCTCAAATCCATGGATAACTATCTCTGTCATTGCCGGCATCTTATTGTTTATTCTTACTTTTATTCAAACCATACTTTCTTTTATTCAAACAAAATATAGTGTGCTTAGCTACCAAAAACAATGATTGCGTTAAGCTAAGTATACACCTATATTCATATATCATCTTGCACCCTTAATTCATTTTGTTTCGTTTCATAATAGCATGTATCCAATTTAAATTGTGTATGGGTGGTTTATCTTTATTCAGTTCACTGTGTTGTGCTATCATTTATGATGTACCTTATTTTCAATGTAATTCATTTGTCATTTTTATGTGCTATCATGTATGTTGTGCTATGATGTACCTTATTAATTTTGAACTTGTTTTATCGGATGGTATAAACTTCCTCCTCCTGAGTGTTGATTTCTCCAGCTGTGTACGTTGCCAATAATCATTAAATCTATCCTTTAAGCAATCCAAAATTTTAAGATTGATTTTTTTTTTGGACCTCTCCTCAATCAATCAAAAGAAAAACAATACACAAAGAAAAAATAAAAATATGTAGTTTGTCATGAAATTACTGCCCTGCAACAATTCTATAATAATTGCAACATGTATTTTGATATTTCTCATACAAAATGTAGTTGCTGATTGTCAACAAAGACTCAGTCTAGCACTAATCCAAACAGAAATTCACCTAGCATTAATTGTACCAAAGACCCAAAAGCTAGTGTTGTACTTCTAACATACCGACAAAATCAGTATGCTAAACCTCTTGACTAGAATGGGAAATCCATTATGGGCACCATCTAATTGTAATTCATTTATAAATTAATTAAAGCCCAAGAATTCCTCACTGGTCCCAACCTACTTTTGCATGCCATGATCTGCTTCTAAAACTTTTGATGACGGATAAATTTGACACTTTACACGCAAGAAAAATAAGAAAGTGGAAAGGGAAAATAATTGTAGCAGCATGCATGGTATCAGCTTTGTTATGAGGTTCACATCTTCTGAGGTAACATAATAATCTATCTTACATCCTGACCGTCATATTCAAAGTAAATGTATTGATCTCTTTAATATTTATGTCAAAACAGATCGCACGGTTGCTTTAGGGGATCGAAATTCTGCTTTGTTATCCCCAATTCAGTATCTTCCGATTTAACATCTTTCTGTTTGCAAGAACTGACTGCAAGTGGGCACACAAGATCACTTGCTAATTAGTAAATGGATATTTGCTGGGGTAATTAATGTTAAAGAAATTTTGTACAATTTTAGAGCAATCAACCTAAATGCAGATATGGGCTTTTCTAGGCCCAACAAGGGCTTCAATTGCCAAATTCGTACCTCACCGGCACCATTTATGAATTAGGGCCGCATCGTATCTGATAACATTTCCATATATGAATCCGTTAAAATTTAATAAATAATTCCTATAAACAGTAGTCTTATCGGTTATATATTATTCAAGCTAGCATTCCACAATTTCATCAAAATTGAGATGGATTTGTCAAGATGAAATGAATTCAGCTGAAGCCCAATTTATAGCTTATGAAGAGTGGGTACCGCCACAGGTACTGAGCCATAGGGCGATATACCGGAAGCCAAGTTGTGGCTCTAATGGAGATTGTATGTATGTAGTTAAATTATATAAGACTCAGGACCTGGAAACATTTGTATTGACAGCCACAGTCAAAGCATTAATTTTAAAATTAACAGTACATGCACGTGCGAATAAAGAGCCTGGCTTCTTTCATTGTCTTCCTTTTGCATGGAATATGTTTCTTTAATTAAGATGCATTAATTGTCTAATTAAAGTGAGAAAAAGAGAGAAAGAGAATCCAAATGTCCTATATATATATATATATATATATATATATATATATATATATATATAACTTGCTTTTACCTTGGAATATAATAATGCCTTTGGTTGTGAAGTAGGTTAGAGATATTTCAAATTTAACTAATATTTCAGCAAATGACCCAACATATCTCGTCGCTGCTGTTACTATCTTTTAACATCCAGGTCCGCAATTAATGGAATAATCCGATATATATTAATTGATCCCAATAATGTTTACATTTCAGGGCTCCACAAAGCAAATTTGTACAATTTAGTTGAAATTTGCTGGCCTTAATCTTAAAAAAAAAATTATTGTACAATTTAGGAGCAACCAACGCAAACGCAGAGATAGGTCTTTCTATGCCGAACTAGGTCTTTAATTGCCGAATTTATACCTCATCAGACACTATATTAAAATTTTCATATGTAAATCCGTTGGAAATTAAAAAAATTAATCCTATAAAAGCACTAAATAAATAATTAAAATCGGGAATAGAAATTTAAATAGTGAAGATGTGAAGTCTTGTCGGTTGTTTATATATTATTCAATCTAGCATTAAAAAATTTCATAAAAATGAACTATGCATTAATTATAGAAACTTGAAGCATACTCATAATGTCAAGATGCATCTCAACCGTACCCAAGCCAAACGTATAACCTATAAACTCCTACAAATGGCAAGGAGTATTAATTAATTTTCAAATTTACGATACAAACACGTGTCAATAAGGAGACCTCGTTCTTTTCTTGGATTCCATTTACATGGAATATATAGATAGGTTTCTTTAACTAATATGTATTGTCTAATTGAAGTGAGAAAAAGGCAGAGAGAATCCATATGTCCTATATATCTTCAAGCAATACCAATCCTAGTTGCTTTACCATAGAATATATTATGTCTTTGCTTGTGAAGTAGGTTAGGGACATGCAGTTAATATATAAAATAATTGACAACCTCACCAGGGTGTTTCCTCGTGCCCTAACAAAATAAACTACCAAGACTCTCGTCCTCTCCTCTTTGGTACTTCTCTCTACATATTTTATTTAATACTAATTCTTATTTCTTCAAATAATAATTGGAATACCCAGATCTTAGTGGACTAATCTTAGTACATCATTCTTAGATTGAATAGTGATTTGATTTCTAATTTAATTTTTTTTTCTCTAATTAAGTAGATCGGTATAGATGATTTGAGTTAGTCGTTTAAAGTATATCTGATATGTCTTTTAGTTAAGCTTATGAAGACTTTGATGAGCGTAAAAACACCCTAGTTCTACTTTTATATATATATATATAGAGAGAGAGAGAGTTGGGCTATGATGAGTTGCGAAGTAAGATCCTTGTTTTACTTCACACTCATATTTTTTACTTTTGAAAGTTCTAAAAGTTGATCCGAACCGCTAAACATTATCTACATATTGAAATATCATTGGAGACCAAAATTTACATTTTTGGAAATTTATTACTATTTGTTTAGAATTTTTTAAATCATTATTTTTTTACGGGCAAAAACAACAATTTTCTACCAATCTAAAAATAGTAAAAAAATCCCAAAAAAATGTGAAATTTGATCTCCAAGCACATTTCAATATAGAGATCATGTTGAGAGGTTTGGATCGGCTATTTAGACTTCAAAAATAGAAATATAAGCATGAAGTAAAATAAGAATCTTATTTCGCAACTCATCATAGCTCATCTCTCTCTATATATATATGCATGTATGATGTATGTACGTATGTATATATTTATGTAATTGTTCAAAATACTATAGGTGTTTGTATTTAGCTTTCCAACAACGTGTAATTGCTTTACTCAAATCATCTTGTTTTGCCAAAGCTTTTTCAATATTAAACCGAAGATAGAGTATAAATTTATTAGAAAATGAAGTATAATAAAGAAAAATATAAGGAACATTTTCTGACTATACCTATATAATGTCCAATACATACAGACTTCGAATGCGTAGCAGAGGATCTGCGTAGTCTTCTCTTGTCCACTTTGACCATTAACCTCTATAAATCTCCGAAGTTTTCTAATTCGCCTCCTCAGCATTTGGAGCGAGAGCCATAGAGATGAAGTTTTCGAATTCCTCTCCTCCTTGGTACTTATCTCTGCATTTTCTCTCTATTTCTCAGCTTCATAATTTTTTAGTTCTCATTTGTCTGATCAGTAAGTTCTCACAAAAGGTTCAGTGTGTGTATACATATGCTGACTAGATGTTATGAACAATATTTTATTGACTAATTGGCCTATTATTTCTGATTATAGCCGATTATTCCTAATTCCCGATTAATTACTTAACAGTAGCTTGTCCGTCCGACGACCGCATATCATTATTTACTACACTTGTCATGAATAGTTGTGTCTGGAGATTTGTTAGTTTTATATCCCACAGAATATGTAGATTGTGTTTTGGTAATTACTTTATCTATAAGTAAGATTTAGTTTGCAGTAGATTTGTGTAGATAATTTTATGACTGTACAGTGATCTGAATTCTCATTTTAAGTATTAAGAGTGCCTCGTTAATTTGTAACAATTTTTATATGTCGAGGGCAATTTGTAACAATTTGTATAGTGATCATACTGTACAGTGATCATGTTGTAACAATTTTTAAGACTGTACAGTGATCATTTAAGCGAGTATGTAACAATTAAGACTGTAACAATTTTTAAGAATTTTTTTTTGTTAACTTATAAATTAAAGATATGGACAAGATCTATTTCGTACTCATTAGAGTTAGAGTAATTAATAAAATAAAATTATATCGGATGATTTTTTAGTTGTACGTATAACTATATAAGTTTTATTATTATTATTACATTGATTTTACAACATTTTATATAATATTGTTTTTGTAAATTATGGTAAAATTAATTTGTCCAATATAATAAAAAAATTTAAGTTATGATTATCTAAATACAATATATAAAATAATAAAAGAATATGTAATAGACGTATCTTATTCATGATTTTTGAAAATTGATGTCTCGTCGTATCTCGTATCCGATATGATACCCATATCAGTATCCATGCAACATATAACTAGTGGAAAAAGTACTATCAGTGTCGGTTATAAAGGCCTATTAGTGTCGGACATCGGGGCGACACTGATTCAGGCGACACAAATTCCGGGACTAATCAGTGTCGGTTATAGAACCGATACAAAATCCAACAATTAGTATCGGTTATAAAGTACAACCGATACAAAGTTAGAATTTCCGATCAGGAAAAAATAATTTATAATTAATTTGTATCGGTTATTAACTAAGAACCGCTACAAAATATATTTTTGTATCGGTTAGTAATTAAGAACCGATACTAATTATGATTTTTGTATCGGTTATTACATAATAACCGACACTAAATGTTATAATTTGTATCGGGTATTTAGTAAGAACCGACACTAATAGTTATTCTGTGTCGGTTTTTCATTTGTCAACCGATACTGTTTTTTCTGGTATTATTATTATATTAATTTACCTTTTGTATCGATTTTGTCTACAGAACCGATACTGTTTATTATTTTATATTAAAAAAATTTATTTATTTTTGTGGCCAGCTCCCATATAATTGGCTGGCCTATATGAAAAACATGCATACAATCAAACCCTAAATTAAATTAATCAAATAAATTGTTCTTACAATTAGATTACACCTAAATTAATTGTTCTTACACACGGTCACATCAATCGATCCTAATTAAACTGTTATACTTGGTTGCGATATTTCACTTTTGAAAAACCTAACCCACTCGAAACGAATTGAATTGATCTCTGCCACAGAATATGGTGTTGCTTTCCAATCCTGCATTTTTTAATATAAAAAGAGTGCAATTAATTATTTATTTTATAAAAACTGAATTAACAACTACGGTTACATTTGAAAAATATAAATGCATATGTACCCCTGTATTGACGAAAAATTATCGAGAAAGTGATTAATTATGTCATTCATGAACATCATGACATAATATGCGCATTCCCAGCCGTCCTTTTGTTGCGGGCACTATATCAAAATTGTAGCAAAGCAAAAAGTTAACAATTTTTAGAAAATTCAATTCAACAATTCATAATAAACCGAAATATTTTTTTAAAAATAGTAAATTTTAGTCGTAAGCACCACATTACCTTGTTCTTTATAAGTTTCAACTTATCGCTTCTTCCGATTCCTCCGGTTGCCTTCTCGACGACCCAGGGACTGTTGAAATATCAGAGAAATTAGTAATTACAAGAGATATTGAAATAATTTAGCAGATTTAATTTGAAACACTTACTCCTTGAGTGCGTCGATGATCGCAAGATCTCTTACAAGTTTTTGCTTTTCATACTTTGCGCCGGATGAATCGAACAAGTGGAGCTCACTCTCATACGGCCGAAGCACGAACAATACCCAATGAGCGCTACATGTTAGGTTTATAGCATGTTATATTATATAATATATTTCTATGAAATGAAAAAAATTCAATAAAATAAGACTATATATATATAATAGCACCCACTCTTGAAAGTACGGTATGAAGATAAATTTCTTGTCCCGGTTTTCTCGCAGAGCTTTCCTCAGGTACGTATCGACATATTTCTTCTCGAGATCATCACCTTGCAAAAGATAGCCGAACGTCTTCTCGGGATTCATGAACCCTACAGGGATCTCTGGGAAGTTGTCCCTTTGGTATTTGAACATGAACCTGCAAAAAGACGTAGATGTGGTATAAATTTCTCTAAAACTCTAAATTAAAACTCTAAATTATGTCATTATTACGAATATAAACTCACAGCATGAAGATCTGCAAAAGTGGTACGGTGAGCCACTCTTGTGCGCTTGCACAAGTCCCTGTAGTCATCTCGATTGACTGTTATGACATACGGTTCATTGAAAAGCTCAAGCGGCGCTGGGACACCGATGAAGGGTTGACCTTGGCGCAGAAACTGATCACGAATAGTCTTGTACATGCCTCCCAGTCGGTTGAAATCGATGGTGTCGAAATCCTTGTAAGTTGAAATCGGAGAGGGCCGAAATCCTAGAGGTTGTTTGGGTTGTTCCTGCAGTTAGGACAAAAAAATCAGGCACAAATACTTGTAACTCTATAGGATGTATAGATGCAAATTTACAAGTAGAATAAGTTGTAATAATAACGTAAGTTTGTTACCTGATCCTCCATAGATATGAGCGCCATCGGCCACGCAATGTAACTGCCAATGGCGGAGCGAAGTGTCACGAGTTCGCCATTTGGCACGGGTAACGGAGTGTCATCTTCGTCAGGATGACACGCATCCACCGTTACCTTCGCATGATCATCCGGTACAGGCATACCGTGAATCACTATGCCTTTTTTTGACCGGAAGATTGATTTTTGCGATGGCTACTTCGTGCTTTACCCCGTCGCGAACCACCAGGAGTTTGCAGGTTCGTTCTGATTGCTGTACAAATATATTCTGCATTGAGGTTAACGAAATAACATTTACGAATTGTAAAAAAAGTAATGAAATTATTTTTCAATTGAATCAAATAACATTTACCTGGATCGGATCGAAATATGGCTGCGGTTGGACTGACTGGCAGCTGCTCTGGACCGCTCTCGGGCTTTCTTGTGCAATTGGTTCAGTCCGTTGGGCCATCATCTGTGCCAACTGTTCCTGAACCAATCTTTGTGTCTGCTCAGCCATTTCGGCCTTCAACCTCGCTGCCATTTCCTCGAAGTCCCTTTTTTGGGCTGCTACTCTCACAGCCACTTCTCTCTGTATCCTCTCTTCATTCTCAGCCTCAGACTCCACCATTCTGGGCCTCCTCTTACTTGGTTGACCGTCGTAGGCTGTCGTGATTCTCACATGGGATCCAATCCCTCGCACCCTCCCTGCATGCTCCCGATTTGGCAAGAGATTTCCCCAGAATATCGTCGTAACGCTCGACGGGAAGCAAGCCTCTATTGAATGCATCTTCATTTTCTTCCTGAAAATACACAGTTGACATGTTAGAGAAAAATAAATTCATGATTGAATTCGACAAATAAATATAGAATAGCACTCACAATTCTCTTGATGGCTTCTTCTATTGGCCCGTCCGGATAAAGAGACTCCTGGCCCTCCTGAAGCTTCTTCTGTCTTGCCAACTTCCATGCGATATGCCTATGCTGGACTGACATGTCGAGTATCTCCTTCTCTGACAGTGCTGTTGTTGACCCTTGGGAGGATGGCGAGCCACTCGATGCTTGTGAGTCCGCAATCCCCTGCAGAGCGCCTTTCAACTTGTTCTTGAATTTCTCACCAGCGTAGCCTCTGGATCCTAAGCGATGCGGATAGATGTTCTTCTTCTGATTCGCCCGCCCCTTCTCACTTAGCTCCTACAGTTTTAGAGAAACAATTGGATTTATAGAGAAGGGTCGAGATAAAGTATCTGTATATATTTATATATATATAGGAGAATAAACATACCTTGAAAGCTTCTGACTGACGGGACCCCACAAAGGCATCCCAATCTGCTTGACTGATTTGGTATTTCTTGAGGTTGGGCGTCTTACCCTTCAGCACAAATTTTGTCGTCATGTCGGTTCTGAACTTACGGTGTAGAGTGGCCATTTGGGAGAGAAGGCGCCTTTTCAACTTATCGTCATCAGGTATTTGCCAGTCCTCCTGCCAAAACAAATATACCAAGTTTGGAGTTATTCTAATATCAAATAAAAACTGGAGAAATAAAAAGATCATATATAGAGCTTACCGACAGAGTCGCCCATATCTTATCCTTCATGAGATCGTCAACCTCAGACCAATCATTTATAGTGATCGGGACATTCCTTTTGACCGAGAGACCCAACTGAGAGGAAAAACTTTTAGTATTGTGATCAATGACAGGCCTCCCAAACTTATCAAATGTCACCTTCTTCCCTTGGGTATTAATCACCCGAGTCAGCTGTGTGGGCCCCCTCCCTCGTTTCTTACCCGAGCCCTGCTCACCATCACTCGAGTGAGAGGATCTCTCACTATCACCACCAGAAGACATGGTAGGAACTGCAAAATTATAAATAACATGAGTTAGAAACCTAAAACCTAAACCCTAAACCCTAAATTACAAATAAACAAATAAACCCTAAACCCTAAATTATATTGATCATATTTCTCATTTACAACCACAATTTGCAATAAGCATAAATATTTCATAATTTGCAATAAGCAATAAGCATGCACATTTCGTCATATATCTCAATATATCACATATATCACATATATCACATAATACAATCTAACAAGCAACTAATTAATACAATCTAACAAGCAACTAACCAATTAAGCAATAATATCTCAACAATATTCCAACAATATTCCAACAATATTCCAGCATTAAGCAATAACCAATTAATACAATCTAATTAAACCAATTAAGCAACAACAATATTCCAACAATATTCGTCATATATCTCAATATATCACATATATCACATATATCACATATACCACACAACAATATTCTAGATTTCATCATATACCACACAACAATATATATTCCAACTAATTAAATTTTCCATATTTTAATAAATTTGAAAACCTAACCGGATTTTGGAGAGCAGTGCAGCAAAGAAGAAGAGGGGCGGCCACCACCGACCAAGTACCAACGCAGAGAAGTAGAGAAGTAGAGAAGTAGAGAAGCAGAGAAGAAGAGAAGAAGAGGGGTTGAGCGGCGACCAAGTACCAAGGAGGAGATCGAGGCGACCACTACTCTCGGCCGGCGCCGGTGTAGGAGGGAATGAGCAGAAACCCTAGACGAGAGACACTTGAACGGATCGAGGGAGGAGTGACAGAGGCAAACACACTAGGGCGGAGTGAGGCGGAGTGAGGGAGAAAAGGGCAGACTGAGAGAGAGAGGCCGGGTTTTGAAAGAAAAAATTATAAGTTAGAAAGTTAGATCAGAACGAGGGAGGAGGGAAAACCCGAAATTTTGTATCGGTTCCTTGTAAAGAACCGATACAAATTTATTTTTTGTGTCGGTTATTAACAAAGAACCGACACAAATTTTATTTTTGTATCGGTTATTATCAAAGAACCGACACAAATATCCATTTGTATCGGTTATTACCAGGAACCGACACAAACCTAATTTGTATCGGTTATTTACAAGGAACCGACACAAAATAAATTTGTATCGGTTATTTACAAGGAACCGACACAAAAATAAATTTGTATCGGTTATTTACAAGGAAGCGATACAAAAAGTGTTTGTATCGGTTATTTACAAGGAACCGATACAAAAACTTTTTGTATCGGTTATTACTAATGAAACGATACAATTATTTTTTGTGTCGGTTCTTTGGTAATAACCGATACAAATTACTAAAAAAATCTCTTCAAAAAATAATTTTTCAGTTGTCAGAAGTATTTGTATCGGTTAATAAAAAGAGGCGACACAGAAAATAAATTTGTATCGGTTCTTTGGTAAAAACCGACACAAAAAATTGTTGGTATCGGTTATTTCTAAAGAACCGATACAAAAAGTATTTTTTGTGTCGCTTCTTTTTGTTAACCGATACAAATCTTTCTGACTACTGAAAATTATTTTTTTGAAGAAATTAATTTTTTTTAGTAATAAATTTATAATAAAAATACTAATTAACATATAAAATGAACTTGCAATTTTTCTTATAAAATTTTAAATTCATTTCCTTATAAATTTAGTGATAACTTTAAAAAAAAACATAAAAAGAATAAATTACATATTGAATTAAAACAAAGCTACATGCAATAAAATAATTTGTGGATAGCTTTCGTGCGTCCCATCTTCTAGTAATGTAATGCATCCTGAAAGAAAAAAATAAACTCTTCTTAAGTACAGTTCTATCTTTTAATAATATAAATATTTTGATATTTGAAAAGATAAAAAAAAACTTACATACCAATAAAAAGTTAAACGTCGATCTTATTCTTGGACCCATTCTCCTTCGTTATGATCGCGGCGCTTGTGACTTGTTTCACTATCCGGAATGGTTGATGAAGATGCTATGCCTGTGGAAAATGGAGGTATCTCGTCAAAATGATCGAACGCTTCTTCATCATCCACGTTATCGACTCCAATGATCCGTCTTTTTCCGGATAAGACAACATGTTTTGAGCGATCCGCGGGGTCAATTATGTAGAACACTTGTGTGGCTTGTCTTGCAAGTATGAATGGATCGTCCTTATACCCAGCCTTACTGAAATCTACCAAAATAAAGCCATCATTGTCAACTTTAACCCCTCGACTGTTATCGATCCATTTACAACGAAATAACGGGATATTAAATTGTCTATAATCCATTTCCCAAATTTCTTCGACAAACCCGTAATATGACATTGATGCATGCGAGGGTCCGGCAGCTTTACCTCCTGAAAAATCATTAGAAATGGCTACTAATGTCACTCCACTATTCTGCACAGTACTTTTTAAATCTTGACTTTTCGTGTAAAATGTGTACCCGTTGATATCGTATCCTTCATAGGTCCTCACGACTTCTCTTGGGCCAAGAGCCAACATTCTGATGGTTTCCGAAATGCTTTCTCCTTTCGGAGCCTTCAAGACTCGACGAGTCAGCCAATCTTGGAACTTTTCTTTGTGTTTGCCAATCAACCACTTATCGGACCTCTTCGGGTTCTGTTCCCGCAACTCAGTCATATGCTCTTCAAAATATGGATAAACGTCTGTGAGGTGTTGTAGAACATGGAAATGTGCTAGCTTCATAATCTCTTTTTGGGGCAAGAATAATTTTGAACCGATTGTGCCTACACCGTGAAGTCTTCCCTCATGCCGAGATTTAGGAATGCCAACAGGTTTTAGATCCTCCAGATAATTAGTACAGTACTCAATCACCTCCTCGGCGGCATAGGATCTCACAATGCTGCCCTCAGGACGATACCGGTTTCTTACGTATCCCTTTAAAATTCCCATGTACCTCTCGAACGGATACATGTACCGCAAGAAAACTGGTCCACACATCTTAATTTCGTTAACCAGGTGGACAATCAGATGAACCATGATATCAAAAAAAGACGGCGGAAAATACATTTCGAGGTTACAGAGAGTGACAACAACCTCCTTCTGCAAATCATCTAACGTCTCTGGATCATTTACTTTGCAACAAATGGCGTTGAAGAAAAAACATAACTTCGTGATGGTCTGCCTAACACACGGTGGCAGTATGCCCCGAATTGCAACAGGAAGAAGCTGTGTCATTAAAACATGACAGTCGTGAGACTTCATACCCGTCAATTTTAATTTTTCCATTGAAACCAGGCTTTTAATGTTTGAAGAATATCCAGATGGAACTTTGACACCGTGAAGGCATTCGCATAGGCTTTTTTTTTCGTCACTCGACAACGTATGCATTGCGGGAGAAATATACCACCAGATTTTACCCTTCTCGGTCTTCTTCTCTGTGGGTTGTAGATCCTGCCGTATGTTCAACAACTGCATGTCTTTCCGAGCATTGATACCGTCCTTTGTCTTACCCGGAATATTCAACAATGTGCCGACTATGCTATCGCACACATTTTTAACAACATGCATCACATCAAGACAGTGTCGAACCTCTAAATTCTCCCAGTACGGTAAATCCCAAAATACCGACCTCTTATTCCACATAATTTTTGGATCCCCTTTCTTTCTTGCGGCCTTTTTCTTAAATTTTCCAAATTCTACCTTGATATCCCTCACTCGCGCATAAACTTCTCGACCGGTCAACGGGTATTTCACTCTCCCATTTTCGGTCTTTCCATTGAATTCTCTCTTTCTCTTTCTGTGGGCGTGATTGGCAGGAAGAAATCTACGATGACCCATGTACACATTTTTAGAGGAGTTAGGCAGATACAGATCAACTGTCCCGTCCATACAAATAGGGCACGCTTTCTCTCCTTTGACACTATAACCCGACAAATTACCGTAAGCCGGGAAATCATTGATGGTGCAAAAAATCATGGCATGTAGAGTGAAAATCTCCTTACTATATGCATCAAATATCTCCACTCCGGGAGCCCATAATTTTTTCAGGTCCTCAATCAATGGCGCTAGATATACATCTATGTCGTTTCCGGGCTGTTTAGGTCCTGATATCAGCAGGGTCATCATAATGTATTTGCGTTTCATACATAACCAAGGCGGAAGATTATAAATACACAGTAGAATCGGCCAACTGCTATGTTTACTACTCATGTTACTGTGCGGATTTATTCCATCGGCACTGAGCCCGAGCTTTAGGTTTCTTGGGTCACTGCCAAAGTCAGAAAACTTTCTGTCGATATTTCTCCACTGAGGAGAATCAGCGGGGTGCCGTAATTTCCCGTCTTTTTTCCGGCTATCGGCATGCCACCGCAATAATTTTGCATCTCTAGCATTGGAAAACAAACGTTTGAACCTCGGTATCACGGGGAGGTACCACATTACTTTTGCTGGAGGTTCTTTACTCGGTCTGTCTGTATCACTTTCATTGACGGTTGACTGCTTTCTACTGTAACGCGATGCACCACATTTCGGACACTCGTGATAATATTCGTACTCATTCCGGTACAATATACAGTCATTTGGACATGCATGTATTCTTTGAACTTCTAAATCCACTGGACACAATATTTTCTTCGCTTCATAAGCATTAGAGGGGATCTCGTTTCCATCCGGAAGAATTTCTTTTAAAGCTTGCAATAACGATGTAAAACTCTTATCAGTCCAACTATTAGATGCTTTCAGATTATACAATATTAATACACCTTTTAATTTTGAAAATTTAGCACATCCAGGATACAATTCCTTATTACAATCCTCGTATAAATTCTCAAATACACAGTACTGCTTATCATTACCGAAATCCTCTTCTAAATCACGTAGCATTTGATCAAAATTATCCACGACTTCATTTTCATTAACTGGCACATCGTCACTACCGTCATTTACATCAGTATGGTATTCCTGATGCTCAGAACTGGTACCTTTGTCCGTTTGCAAATTACTCTCACCGTGCCATATCCAACGCCTGTAATGGTGCTTGAATCCACGACGGATCAAATGGTTCCTCACTTGGATGGGTTTGGAAAATTTCTTCAGATTGTTACAATCACGGCAAGGACACAGCATCACACCATTCCCATCACCTGCCATATATTCCTCAGCAACTTTCATAAATTCATCAACACCTGTCATATATTCATCCGACAGACGTGATGCTTCATACATCCAACTACGGTCCATCTGCAATTAATTATAAGAAAACACAATTAATTAAGCACATGGTTGGGATTAATTGTTCACAGTAGGGCTTACACGGGCCGGTTACCATCTTATCCCACTCTTTGAATACTCTGTCTCAGCAGTAACCACTTATTAGCTAGTCGTGTTTTAGTATCTAGGAAAATTTCGACAGCATTTCCCCTTAGCTCCCCGAGTACTCGGGGAGCTAAGGGGAAATGCTGCCGAAATTTTCCTAGATACTAAAACACGACTAGCTAATAAGTGGTTACATCCTAATTGAGACAGAGTATTCAAAGAGCAGTCCCAAAATGGGGACTATTCAAAATTAATCCCTAGTGGATTCATTTTGAACGGGTATCATAACCTAAGGTATTAATTAATTCGGTTGTGGCACGTAAAACAATACTCTACCTAGCTAGCTATATACATATACCTACAATACATCGATAAAACATAATTAACTATACACACAATGCACAAAGTACGTACTAATTAAAAACAAGAGTTTTAGGTTATTTGGCTAGCTTACATTTGTTTGTATGTCGGATCGAGCGAGATAAAAATATCGTTGCACACACCAAATCTCTCAAAAAATTCAATTATCTACAAAATTAAGATTTTTGCGGGATTAAGGCAATGGCATGCTACATAATTAAAAATTTTACCTAATAAACAATTTTCCAACAATATTATGGCATACTTCCAAATCATTCCATCCATACTCTCAATGATTTCAACAATTTGGCTTTGAACCAAGCTAGAATGTTAATCAAAGAAATATAAAGGAGATCAAGGACTTACATGCAAAATTACCTCAATCCTCCTCTCCTAAACAATGCTTCCAGCCTTAGATCAGAGAAAAACAACTAATTTCGCAAAAAGAGAACAGAGAGAGCTGCTGAAAGATTCAGCCGTCGAAAACCTAGTTTTAATACAGTCTGATGGGAGTTATAGGAAGAAAGATAGATTCTGTATCGGTTAATAATAAAAAAAACGATACAAAATATATTTAGTATCGGTTCTCATAAAAATGCGACACAAAAAGGGGAAAATTTGTATCGGTTCCATGCTTCCTAACCGATACTGAATTTTTGTATCGGTTCCTAATATATAACCGATACTAAAATGGTATTATTTGTGTCGGTTTATAATTAGGGAACCGACACAAAAATTCAGTATCGGTTAGGAAGCATGGAACCGATACAAATTGGACCCTTTTTGTGTCGCATTTTTATGAGAACCGATACTAAAGGTATTTTGTATCGTTTTTTTATTATTAACCGATACAGAATATAGTTTGTATCGCTTGTTTCAAAGAACCGATACTATTGGGGCGACACTGAAAGTGTATTTTCCACTAGTGTATATAGTTTTAAAATAATGCTATAAAAATAATAATTTTTGTATTTAATATAAATATTTGTTTGTTATATTTGTTAATTATATTATATAAGCTATCAATTTATTTGATAATTATATATTATTTGTTTGGTTATCCGTTATCTTAATAGATAAGTGTAGGTTATGTGCAAGGTTAAATACTTAACGATAAGGATAATTGTGTGGGTAAGACTAATTTTATATGGTCATAAAATACCGTCATCGATCCGTACTTTTACTCATTTGATAAGACTAGTTTTACCTTTGTAAATCGATTAGTTTTTTACGTGAAAGCAACAAATTATCTGATGAGCCATAACTTCTAATTAATCTAGATATGGTTTTGCCATGCTTCTTAGATTAATATCCGTATGTATTCAATATTTAATCACGTTTCACATTATTTCAGAATAACTTGTTTCTGGATTAATCGAGAAGAGGATTAGAAATGAGTAATGATTCCCAAGAACTAGTAGATGAAATGGATCAGTTGATTGTGGAGATAGAAGGTCGACTAGATAACCGGTACATCTCCCATGCAACCATTGAAGAATGGCCATCAATATTTGGTAAATGGCAATGTTGGAATGATTTTGGGGCCTCTTTCTTACCTGAAACACAAAAGTGGCACTTTGTTGCATGTATGACGCACTACTTTGGTCTCAACGTAAAATCATTTGTTAAATATATGCAAGGGAAGGTAGATTTAGCCTGGAGCTACTATCATGGGGTCCATGAACAATTTCGGACTGCTGAAAATAACAAACGTTTCATAGAACACCTATTGGCCAGTAGTTGCTACTTAATATTTGCGATGGTTTACCTTTCAGAGGAAGGGTACCAAGAGGTTATTGAGGATAAAATGGATGACCAAACTTTATCAACCATTTTTAATGAAGATCCAGTGAAGCATCAAATTTACATGTTGACCATGAACCACCAGATACCTTTGTTTGTTCTCGAAGCTGTATATACAGACCTTTCCAACATAGGCACGCTGTTAGATATCTCAATCCCCAAACTTGAGCTTCCATGTTTCCAACATATTCACGTTTACCTATGTCTAAAGTGGATGGGGGTACCGTTCCTAAAGGTGGCTTCAAACATATACTACACATCATCCACTGGTCTCGAACCACTGATGGGAAGTATTTTCCGAAGGTGGATCCTTTAAGGGAAGTCGATTGGCAACTTCCATATACCTAGTGCAACAGAGTTGCAATTATCTCAAACTGTTTTCCTAAAGGATGAGGGTGGCTCCATTGATGTGTCCTACTCTGACAACATGAGATTATTAGGAGTGATGCAATTAACACCTTGGTTCCCTTTCCAATACAACATTAAATTATGTGAAAGTATGTTAAGATTTGAAATGCCGTACACGGCCTATATTACATGCATGGCGTCCTTGCTAAAAACAGAAGAAGATGTCAAATTATTGCGAGAGAATTACATCATCCTAAGCACGAGCTTTGACGACAATGATGTTTTGCACTGTGTACAAGAGCTCAAAACTTTAATTCCCGATAATCTCATAATGCCTGTTGAGCTTAAAATTTTGGAGGAGGAGGTGAATGCACACTATAAAAAAAGTGCCTATAGAGTATATGGAGAGTTCAAGAAAATTTACTGCACGAAACCATGGATTACTATCTCCGTCATTGCGGGCATCTTATTGTTTGTCCTTACTTTTCTTCAAACCTTATATGGTATGCTTAGCTACTACAATCAATGATTGCACAAAGTATACACCTATATTTATATATCGTCTTGTATCCTAATTTTCTTTTATTTCATTATATCATGTATACAGTTAAATTGTGTGTGTACTGGTGGTTTATCTTTATTCAATTCACTATGTTGTGCTATCATGTATGTTGTACCTTATTTTCAATATAATTCATTTGTCATTTTTATGTGCTTATGTGGGACCATTTGTGATTTTTATCTTCTCTTGTTGTACAATATTAATGAACCTAACAAACCAAGTATTCAACTATCAATTATGTATAAATCTTTCTTAATAATTTTGAACATTTTATTAGGATCTTGCTAGTTTTTTTAGGCGCTGATATGAAGCAATTGGATATTTAGGGATTTGTTCAAGTTTATGTTGCTTAGTTATTATTTTGGTCTATTGGTATTGTCTCAATGCCATATGTTTTGTTCTATTTCGGTACCAAGGTGGTGGTACCGGGCTCAAAAACAATGTAATGGATTTTCGTTATTCTAATAAAAATCGGTGGGATCAATCCCACTTGTCTCAAAAAAAAAAAAATTAATTTTGAACTTTTTATTATGAGGGTATATACTTCCTCCTCGTTAGTGTTTCTCCCAAGGTTATAATCTGTGATATTATTCAATTTACTCTCATGCCAATAATCAATAAATCTATCTTTTAAGCAATTCATAATTTTAAAGTTGATTTCTTTTTTCAGGACCTCTCCTCAATCAATAAAAAGAAAAAGAAAAATAAAAAAAAAAAGAAATATGTAGTTTATCATACAATTACAGCCCTGCAACAATTACATAATAAAAAAAGTACACAGGTTGATTTTTTTAACAGAACGTGGAAACATCACAATTACAGCCCTACAAGCAACAATTATATAATAATTACAAAAATGTATTTTGATGTCTCATCTAAAATGTTGTTTCTGATTGTCAACAAAGACTGAGTCTAGCACTAATCCAAACAGAAATTCACCTATTCGCTGCTGCTCCTATCTTTTATACATCCAGGTCCACAATTAATGTTGTCAATTTCAGATAATTAAATAACACCACACTCCCTCAAACCTCCCTCCCTTTCTTTTATATCATTCAATTATATTCTGTTACATTTTTCCTCTCTGTATAGAGATGATTTATACCCATCATAGAGGCGCACAGCTCACCTCTCTTAACTAGGAAATAAATCATAATTTTAATCTAACTTGGAAATAAATTTACACACAATGCAACTATGATAAATAAAGGAAATACACAAGATATGGTCCAGCCGTGTTAGCCAACAGATATATGTTGATTTTCTTCTTTATTCTCTTCTGGATCTTATGTGACGTGTTAGCTTGCAACTTCAACACCCTCCTTCAAGCTCATACGTAGATATCTTTCATACCTAATTTAGAGAGTGCTTCATTAAATGCTTTGCTTGATACTGCTTTTGTGAGTACATCTGCTAGTTGTTCGTGTGATCTTACGAATGGTGTTGAGATGATCTTAGAGTCCAACTTCTCCTTGATGAAATGCCTATCAACCTCAATATGTTTTGTCCTGTCATGCTGTACTGGATTATGAGATATATCAATAGCAGCTTTATTATCACAAAAAAGTTTCATTTCTGTACTAGGTTCGAAACCCAGTTCTGTCAGCAGTTTTCTTAACCACAATAGTTCACAAATACCTTTCACCATTCCTCGAAACTCAGCTTCTGCACTAGAGAGAGCCACAACATTTTGTTTTTTACTCTTCCAAGTTACCAAGTTCCCACCCACAAATGTAAAATATCCTGCAGTAGATCTTCGATCAGTTGCACATCCGGCCCAGTCTGCGTCACTATAACCGGTTATCTCCATGTGTTGGTTTTTCCGGAAGTATATACCTCTTCCAGGCGCACCCTTTAGGTATCTCAGTATTCTCATTACTGCCTCCATATGCTCTTCGTTTGGAGAATGCATAAACCGACTAACAACACTCACTGCGTAAGCTATGTCAGGTCTAGTATGGGACAAATAAATTAACTTACCCACCAACTTTTGGTACCTTTCTATGTTCTCAGTTATTTTATTCGGGTCTATATCCAATTTCAAATTTTGGATCATAGGTGTATCAGCTGGTTTACAATCCAACATCCCAACTTCAGCTAGAAAATCAAGTGTATACTTTCTTTGAGAGAGAAAAATACCTTCCTTATTACGGGATACTTCAATTCCAAGAAAATATTTTAAACCACCCAAATTCTTCATTTCGAATTCTTTTGATAGCCTTGCTTCTAATTCTTTAATTTCCATATGATCATCTCCTGTAATAATCATATCGTCAACATAAATTATTAACACAGCTATTTTACCTCGACTTTTCTTGAAGAACATTGTATGGTCTGATTCACTTTGAGTGTACCCATAACCCTTCATTGCTTGACAAAATCGACCGAACCATGCTCTTGGTGACTGTTTCAACCCATATAACGCCTTCTCCAACTTACACACTTTCATAGTCGTCTCTGGGTACCAATATCCTGGTGGAATGTCCATGTAAATTTCCTCCTTCAGATCACCATGTAAGAATGCATTTTTAACGTCGAATTGATGAAGTGGCCAATCTAAGTTTGCTGCAAGAGATAAAAGAACTCGAACAGAATTTAATTTCGCAACTGGTGAAAAGGTTTCTTGAAAATCAATGCCATAGGTTTGTGTATATCCTTTTGCAACTAACCTTGCTTTGTATCTCTCAATTTTCCCTTCTGCATTATATTTTATAGTATACACCCATTTACACCCGACTGTTTTCTTCCCTTCTGGTAATGTTACCAATTTCCATGTACCATTTTTTTCTAATGCATCCATTTCTAATTTCATTGCTCTTACCCAGTTATGGTCTTTTAAGGCTTCTTCCAATTTTTCTGGTACAGTTACTGATGATATTTGGTTCACAAAGCTTTTCAGAGGTTCTGATAATTTTTCAGTGGTTGTATAATTTGCAATCGGGTATCTTATTTCCTCACTCGTTCCATCCTCTGGAACATACCGTTTTGCTGGTTTTCCTCGGTTATTTCTAGATGGCAATCTATAGAGAGTGTTAGTAGTACTTACCTCAGGAATATCCTCAAGAGATCCCGGCCCATGTGATACTTGGTCGGATTGTATTACTGCATCATTCAGCTCTATCCAGAAATTAGGTTCACCTGCTGCAACTGGTCTAGATCGGACCTTTCAGCAAGGACTGGGTCAGGTAGGATGACCCGAGTTGGGTCAGGTAGGATGACCCGAGTTGGGTCAGGTTGGATGACCCGAATTGGGTCAGGTTGGATGACCCGAGTTGGATCAGTTGGGTCATGGTCTGGTTCGGTTTGGGTAGCTTGAGCTGAACCTGAATTCAATTCTGAATATTCTGGCTGGTTCTCATTTATAGGTATAGAATTTATTTTTTCCAAGTTTGCCTGATTTTCAATGGATTTAGATTCTTGGTTTACCTCATACTCTGGGCATTTTAAGAAACACAAATCAGAGAAATCCAATTCTACTCGATTCTCCTCCTGAATTGGACTTTCGGTTTTTTTTTAAAAAAATATTCACCTTCTAAAAAAGTGACATCCATGGTTGTAAAGAATTTCCTTGTGTTTGGATTATAACATTTATATCCTTTTTGATGTGTACCAAATCCTAAGAAAATACATTTATGTGCGCAAGGTTCTAATTTGGACCGAAAATTCTTTTGAACATGAACATATGCAATGCACCCGAAAATTTTAGGAGGTAAATTTAAAACTGACGGAATTCTGATATGAGAGGATAACATTTGAAGGGGAGTTTTGTAATCATTTACCCGAGTTGGTGTACGATTAATTACATAAATTGCAAAAGACACCGCATTATCCCAAAAAACTGGGGGCATATTACTCTCAAACAATATCGACCGAGCGGTTTCAAGAATATGCCTATTTTTTCGTTCTGCTACTCCATTTTGTTGAGGAGTTCCCACACACGAGGTCTCATGTATAATCCCTTTGTCTTTAAAAAACATATGCAAATTTTTATTTACATATTCGGTCCCATTATCACTTCTTACAATTTTTATTTCTTTTTCAAATTGGGTTTTTACCATGTTAAAAAAATCTAGAAACACTTTTGGCACTTCATCTTTAGTTTTAAGTAAGTAAAGCCATGTCATCCGTGTACAGTCATCGGTAAAAAGAATAAACCATCGACAACCAGACTTTGAGACAACCGGGGATGGTCCCCAAACATCAGTATGAACTAAATCAAAAGGAAGAAGTTTTTTATGACAACTTTCAAGATACGTTGTACGATGACTTTTTGCTTTGATACAAGTTTCACAAACAAATTGTTCACTGCTTAAACTAGAAAATAAATGAGGAGAGAGCTTTCTCATGTACCCAAATGAGGGATGCCCTAATCTCTTATGCCACAAGAAAACTTGCTCTCTCAATTTTTTTGAATCGGTTTTTGAAAAGAAAGAGTTTCCTGTCTTCATCTCCTCCAAGTAATACAATCCATCTCGCTTAGTACCACGGCCAATGATCTCCTTCGTGAGGATATCCTGAAAAACACAATGATTTGGAAACATGAGAGCTACACAATTTTGTTCTTCAGTTAGCTGTCCAACAGAAATCAATTTTGTAGATAGAGAGGGTACTAATAAGGTGTTTGTAAGGGTAAGTTTATTAGAAATAAGTACATCCCCTGCTCCATTTACTGGATACTCAATTCCGTTTGCATTAAGAATACCATCTTTTTGTGTATGTTTTCTTAACTTAAAGTCCTTTTCTGAGTAAGTCATGTGGTCCGTAGCTCCCGAGTCTATAACCCATTCTTTTTGTTTTTCAATATTACAAATGTCAAGAGAGTTACCTTGTTCTGAGTTATTCTGATTTCTAGAACTACCTGCTGCATGAAGAGCAACCGAACCTGTCCCATTGCCAACTTCGACCTGATCAGCACCTTGGACTTGAATCGCATTAGGTCCCTGCTGCCTCTCATCCACTGTTTCAGATGTTGCAACTGCTATCTTTCCCCTTCCTGTGACATGTTGTTTCCCTCCTTTTTTTCTCTCTTTGTACCAATCAGGATAACCAACAATTTGAAAGCACTGTTCTTTCACATGCCTTGTTTGACCACAAGTGAGTGCACTTCAACTTAGATTTATCAACAAACGAAGAGTTCTTATTCAGTGTTAGATATACCTCGGGAATTTTGGGCACCTTTGAGATCATGGCAGCCGACATTTCTCCTCCATCTTTTAGCATTATCTCTTGCCTCACTTGCCTCCTTTCTTACCCTTGCAAAGGCTTGTTCAACTGTGGGAAATGGTGTGAGTTGCAAGATATTTGCTCTCTCATTGTCCAACCGATCATCAAGCCCATCAAGAAAAGTATAAACCCTGGTTTCTTGAATAAAACTATTAAATTTCTTAATATCTTCTACATGAACCATGGGGTTAGGCCGGCGAAAATCAATTTCTTGCCATAGGCTTTGCAAATCATTATAGTATTCTTCTACAGATTTACCCGACTGTCTTAGTCGAGTTACCCTCCTATTTAAATCAAATACCTGAGCGGCATCGCTGCCATCATAAAACGTAGTAGAAAGAGCGTCCCATACTTCTTTTGCTGTTGGAAACCGGATGAACTTGTCCGTCAGATTTGATTCGAGAGAGTTGATTAACCATCCCTTCACCACTGTGTCATCAATGTCCCACTTCGGATATAGTGCATCTTGGGGATTTGGAGGAGACGGACTTCCTGTTATGTGCCGTAATTTATCTCGTCCCTTCACATACATCGTGACTACTTGGGACCATAAAGAGTAGTTTCTTCCATTGAGTTTCACAGAAATAGGGTTTGGGTGAATGAATGTTTCGGCTGCAGGTATGGTTATAGGTGGATTCGGATTCTGTTGAATAGCCATAATTTGGGTTTGTTGTAATGCAACAAGTTGGGTTAATTTTTCTAGCAAGGCTGCTGTGTTATCATCTTTGGAAGTATAGGAACTAGCTTCATTTTCACTCATGGTGGAAAGAAAAGATTATTGGTGAGGTCTTCGAGTTGGTAACGGATCGATCACCGCTCTGATACCATGTCAATTTCAGATAATTAAATAACACCACACTCCCTCAAACCTCCCTCCCTTTCTTTTATATCATTCAATTATATTCTGTTACATTTTTCCTCTCTTGTATAGAGATGATTTATACCCATCATAGAGGCGCACAGCTCACCTCTCTTAACTAGGAAATAAATCATAATTTTAATCTAACTTGGAAATAAATTTACACACAATGCAACTATGATAAATAAAGGAAATACACAAGATATGGTCCAGCCGTGTTAGCCAACAGATATATGTTGATTTTCTTCTTTATTCTCTTCTGGATCTTATGTGACGTGTTAGCTTGCAACTTCAACAAATGTAGTATTATTTGGTGGATTCATTGGTGAAGCATAACGCATACATTTCTGGGCTCAACATAACATATTGGAGCCTCGCTATTTAGTACGTGGATATCTGCTGGGCTTAATTTGTTTGATAGAGATGAGCACTTTTATGCCCAATTACAAGGGTTTTAATTGCCTAATTTATATATACCTCAACAGTTAATATATATATTATAGAGAAATTTATATATATGCCAATGATTATTTCTTCAATTTGATATTTACCCATCAAAATATGAAAATTAGTTATTTCCCCATCAAAATTCATTCATTTTGTTGATATCCCCTTTTTACATTTTAACAAGATTAATATAATAAAAAATACTAAGAAAAAATTATATAAAGAACATTTACTAATATTGTAATGTGTTGTGTTTTCTCAATGTTATGTGGCTGGTTCCTTGAACTAAGTTATTGATTTGATCCAATTATTGACATCCGCTGAACATGAAACCTGGTTTAGTGTTGAATCCAAAACAGACCGAAGCCTTGCTCAAATTACGACTTTTGAGGCCTTATTTGACTATTGATACAGCTAGCTTTTGAGTCAAGTATGCAGGAAGAGTTTATATGCGGAGGAATCAGATATCCAATTCAACATAATACATATGGGTAAAGGAAAAGAAAATGAAGAATAGGTTAGGAAGAAGAGACTAACACAGTATATTATGAAGGGAAAAATTGTCCAATTATTTTTTATTTTAATATTAATCTTATATTTAGGTGATTACAATGTAAAATGGGGATATTAATAAAATGAGTGAGTTTAAATGGGGAAATAAGGAAGTTCCATAAGTTTTACAGAATTGTGATTGGCACTGACGAGTACAATTGAGATAATTTATTTTAAGTAGGATGGTAGATTTTAATTGAATTTTTAATCAGATATGTCTGTCAATAAATATCCAGTTTTCCACTGATAGGAAATATATATATTACTTGACGCATTATTAATTTAATTTCCCCTAATTTATACATAGTATATGAGAGTTTACATACATAATAAAAATGCGCGCATATATACATCTTTAAATATCAACAAAAGATTGTCCTTTCAGATTTCAAACATGCTATTGCAAGTTGCAAGGTTCAAGTCAGCTATATATACATCTTTAATTTTGGAAATATGTTTTCATAAACATGAAATAAATTCTTGTCTTATATATCTAATATTAACGGCTAATCATATTTTGTTTTTTAAGGGTCTTCTTCATAATCGTATGCGTGGAGGAAGGACAGCTTCCGGAAGAAAAAGGGAGAAAATGCACGGAAGAGTTCACCTGCTCTACACTCCGTTCTGGAGGTGAACAAAAGCGACAAATTACACACACATAATCAGAGATGGAGGCACTCGGTGTAATTGGTGTCAATTGACCCCATTTATCTATAATATTTTTTATTAGTAAATTTCTATGTAGTTTGGTAGAAAATTCTTTCTTTCAGGTTGTGATTTACTTTGTGTGTGCTGTGAGCTTTTGGTATAACATAGCTAGAGTTGTGGCTGTGCTCTGTGCCATCCATGTTACATTTACCAATTGTTAAAATTGCACATCTTTAGGGAGGCATTCTCTATTTTGAAGATGGTTGAAATTGTAATTTTGTATGACACATGCAGATCAGTGGGCAATGGTCAGATTTTATGCTGGTAATAGCCCTCTGTGTTGAATTTGGATAAGCTTCTGCCCACGTTATAGAGAGTAAGAAGCCATCTAACCTTGCAACTGAAGGTGTATCTCTTTCATTTGATCATGTAAACTGCCTGCCTTACAATCTTAAGTCAATCAGTTTCAGTATATTTATGAGGAATTTGAATATGTTCATGTATTGGAGTCGGAGATTGAAATAGATTTCTCGGTCTCCATTGTGTTTTGTCAAGATTTGGAGGTCAAGAAGAAGTGAGGTGAGAGTGGAAAGCAGAGAAGGAGAGGATTGGATTTTCTATGGTCGACCATGCATGTTTCAATATAAAACGAGTTGCTAAATGGGACATACATAGTTTTCCTTGGAGATCTCAACTTATCAAGTAACCTACCACATGAAGAACTGCACTCCACAGAGAATTGGAAATCTGGGAATCAATATTGTTGGGTTGAGATTTTCAAAAGCGCAGAAATTGAATGGGTATTTGTGCAAATGTCCAACAGTGTTGGGTCCAATATCATGTCTTGCAGCTACTACTTCTGTGTCTTGTTTCCATCCAGGTCCGCAATTAATGGGTATTTATTGGACATTTGCTGGGCTTAATCTTAAAAAAAAAAAAATTAAACAATTTAAGAGCAATCAACACAAATGCAGAGATGGGCTTTTCCATTTTAGACCTCACCGGTCACCATTTATTAATTTAGATCCATGGTCAAGATTAATTCTTTTATTGTCTTCCTTTTGCTTGCACGTGGGAATAGAGAGCCTGGCTTCTTTTAATGTCTTCCTTTTGCATGGATTATCTTTCTTTAATTAATATGCATTACTTGTTTAATTAGAGTTAAAAAAGGCAGAGAGATAGAGAGAGAATCAAGATGTCCTATATATCTTCAAGCAATACCAATTTAACTTGCTTTGACCTTAGAATATAATAATGTCTTTGCTTGGTTAGAGACATGAAGTTGATATTATTCCAAATTAATGAATATTTCTGCAAATGGCCCAACATATCTCGTCACTGCTGTTACTAGAATAATCTGATGTGGTTTAATTGTTCCCAATAATGTTCACATTTCAAACTAACGGCACACAAACGTACATGCGAGAATAAAGAGACTATTTCTTTTCTTTGTATTCCATTGGAAATTTTGAATGGAATATATAGGTTTGCTGCATAGTCTAATTGAAGCGAGAAAAAGGCAGAGAGAGAGAATCCAGATGTCCTAAATATGTTCAAGCAAAACCAACTTCACTTGCTTTTACCTTAGAATATAATAATGCCTTTGCTTGTGAAGTAAGTTAGGGACATATTATTATTCCCATTGTATCATATATATAAGGGTGATTATCTTACCTGGGTGTATCCTCATATAACATATATCTCCACTTGTAATATATAACATCAATTATATTTTCGGAAGAGCTTGAGCTCGTTTGTTTATTTGTGGATTGATTAATCGGGAAGAGGAAATTAGGAGTGTTTGTTCGTGGATCTTCATTGATTCTCTGAACAGTAAGTTTTACCTCTGTAAATTGATCAGTTTTCACTTCAAACTTTCGATTAACCGGGATCTATATTTAATATTTAATTTCCGTTGAATGTGTGTAGATCATTTTAAGTGAATGATGATTATTTATATTTAGATTAAACAACAAAATTAATTTGGTCAAAATGAAAAGTAGTATTATTTACAAATTGTATTTTACTTACTAATTAAAATGTGACTCAATGGGATCTCATAGTCTAATGATATATATATAGCCTGGATGTGGTTTTGCCATGCTAGTTTCTTCGATTAGCTTATCTCTGTTCAATATTTAATCACATTCCACATTATTTTCAGAAGAGCTTGTTTGTGGATATATCTTGGGAAGAGTGTCAGAAATGAAAGATCCCCAGAATTTTGAAGAATGGGTTGTGGAGCTAGGAGATATAGTACAGAACGTGCCCTTCCCCCCCCGATATTCCCACCCAATCATTGCAAGCATCAACAGACAGTGAAGAAAAACCATCAATATTTTGTGATAAATATCCACTTTTGTTTTATTTTGCCAAACCTTATAATTATTATCCGGAACGTCGAGAAGACAGTGGATGGCAATTTGTTGCATTTATGAGGCAGTGGTTTGCTCTCGATGTACGTTCATACCTTGATTACGTCCAAGAGAAGCAACATCGAGCCCGGGGCTACTATCACCGCATTTTTTATGATATTGTTCATAATAATAAACACAAAGTACTTTTCCTAGAATACCTACTAATCAATAGTTGCATCCTTTTATTTGCCATTCTTTTATTCCAAAGTGTTCGGGACGGAATAGAAATTTTGAGTGGAACAAAAGAGAAAAAGAGGGTTCCAGGTGAAAGGTCCAGGCAGTTTTATATATTATACCAATATATAACGAAAAACCCGATGAAGATCAAACTTCAGATGTTGAGCATGCACTACCAATTACCGTGGTTTATTGTGGAGTGTATATATACAAACCATTCCAACTTAAGCAAGCTTGTTGGTACCCCAATCGACAAACTTTCTCTCTCATGCTTTGACGACCTCTATCCGGGAGTGCACAAGTCTAAAGTGCATGGTGGTACCGTTACTCTTCCCCCTCCCCAGGTGGCTTCAAACATCTACTACACATGTTCCATTGGAGCCGAACCCCCGAAGGGAAATTTGTGGTAGAAACGGGATCATTGCAGACAACAAAGAGCATGGGCAACTTCTATATACCAATTGCAACAGATTTGCAATTATCTGGTACAGTTTTCAAAAAACATACCGGTATTCATGTGTGTTTCCGTGACGGCAGATTATCTGGCGTGCTGGAAATAGCACCCTTGCACATTTTCAAATACAGCATTGAAATCTATGAAGAACTTTTATCATTTGAAAGGCGTTACATTGATTGTGGGTTCCCCGTCACAGCCTATGTTGGATGCATTGTGAAGTTATTACAAGCAGAAGAAGATGTTAAACTATTGCGAGGAAATGGTATCATCCAAAGCACGGGGAATGATGAAAAGGCTGTTTTGAGCTTTGTGCAAGAGTTTAAAACTATACTTCCCGATGATGTTCATATGTCAGATGACCTTTACAATTTGTCCAAGAAGGTGAGGGCACATCATGAAAGACCTTCCAGTAGATACTACGCAGAGTTCAAGAGCCGCTACTGTACGAATCCATGGATAGCCATCTCCGTTATTGCCGGCGTCTGCTTGTTTTTCCTTACTTTCATTCAAGCAGTTATTCAAGCTGTATTTGGTACGCTTAGCTACTACAAACATTGATTGTGCTAAACTATATATTTATATATCATCTTGTATCCTTTTCTTTTGTTTCACTTTCACAATATCATGTATGCAATTTAAATTGTGTGTACCGGTGGTTTATCTTTATTCAATGAACTATGTTTTTTTGTTGTGACATCGTTTATTTTTTGTAATCCTTTTTTCAATGTAATTCATTTATCCTTTTTTATGTGCCTATGTCAATGTGTAATTTTTAACTTTGGTTTCGTTGTACATATATATAATTTCTGAAACCCTGAAACCCCGAGTGTTTCTCAAAAAGTTTCAATTTCTGATATTATTTAATTTATTTCCATGTCAATTATCTACCAAGGACATATTTTAGTTCAACCATTTTTTTCATGGAATTAGACATGCTCAAAAGTATGCTTATAGTTGATAAAAAAGTTTTCTTTTAATTTGACGGAGTTCACATGGAAACATAACAATTACAGCTCTGCAACAATTACATAATTATTGAAACATGTATTTTGACCTCTTAACTAGAATTGGAAATCCAATATAGGCCTCATCTAATTGTAATATTTAATTTATAAATCTATGAAGGCCCAAGAATTCTTCACTGGGCCCAACTCATTTTTGCATACCATGGAATGGAATGGACCGGACGGAATCCCCTTCTAAAACTTTTAACAAGGGGTAAATACACTTAACAAAGCCGGACTAGATAACACATAAGAAAATAAAAAGAATAATTGGGACAGATACTTGTATTCTATGTTAAAAATTTCATTTGAAGAAAACTCTCTTTTTAACCATAAATGGGGCAGATACTTGTATTCAATGGATCCTAAAAGATAATTGTTTATCCTCACAGAAAGAAAATATAGATAGATAAAAAGGATAATTCCTCTGGCCTTTTTTGTACCTGACTTGAAAATTTTAGCCAAGGAAAAATCCATATGAATGAATTTGTTGTCAAGAGAAAAGACAAAAGTTATGTGCTATCAGAATTTGAATGAAATTTTAAATAAAAAAAAGTTTGAAGTTTGAAGGCCATCAGTCCCCAAGTTACATGTAATCTGAGTGTCCAACAATATAAATTTCTGATAATTTGTAAGTCCTATATAAAAGTTTTGTGCTATCAGAATTTGAACGAATTTCTAACAATTCAGAACCATATGCCCTGAGGTTACATAATATTTGTGTTGTTAGAACCAGCTGGCTATCATAATCCGGGCCAATTCGACCTAAGGTGGAATGAATAGGTCTTTTAATATTCGGGCCGATTCTAATTGGCCGATCGGGATCTAAACACAAATATTGTGTTACCTTGGGTGCTATGAATTCACCAATACCATGAGTCGGAAAGATACAGTAATCTGAGTATGAACTATCAAGGAATGTAAATTTTAAATAATATTAGATATGATTAGTTCGAAATTTTACTTGATTCCAGTGCAAGGTGCTTGAATAGCCCACAAGAACCGGTGCCCGCTGTGTTCCAATCCAATCGCCATCTCCTTGATTTGCTGCAACTCGAAGCCTCCTCTACTCCCAAAGCACAAGAAAATTACTGATTTCGGCTGCTGCAAATCGAGCCATTTTAGGCACTCATGCTCCTCCGGTCCCACTTTTGCAATCGATACAATAGGCCCGATTGGGTATATCGCTGGTGCTGGTTTGTCAGGTGCCCGATTGGGTATATCGATGTATCTAGCTGTGTTTTGGAATTTCTAGGAGAGTCTTTTTAGAGTTTCTAGAAAGATAATTAAGAGTATTTTGGGAGGATAAAAAAAAAGTTAAAGTTGTACTAATGTTTAGGTGACTTTTGGAGACCATTGTAAGGCTATAAGAAAAGTCATGCTTATTTTGAAAAATAGCTTATGAAATATTACAAATTTTATTCTGTTTGAGTTACCTCTTCTTATCTTCTTTTGGGTTGAGCTTTGCTCCTTTTGAGTGATTATATGTTGTGATAGCTAGTGTCCTTGCGAATCTCCGTGGCCGGACCATGTCATGAGCTTGATCTTAAAAAAGTATTGAACAATTTAAGAGCAACCAAAACAAATGCAGAGATGGGCTTTTCCATTTTAGACATCGTCGGTCACCATTTATTAATTGAGATGCATGATCAAGATTAATTCTTTTATTGTCTTCCTTTTGCATGCACGTGGAAATAAAGAGCCTGGCTTCTTTTAATGTCTTCCTTTCGCATGGATTATGTTTCTTTAATAAAGATGAATTACTCATTTAATTAGAGTTGAAAAGAGAGAGAGAGAGAGAGAGAGAGAGAGAGAGAGTGAGAGTCCATATGTCCTATATATGTTCAAGCAATACCAATTTAACTTGCTTTGACATTAGAATATAATAATGTCTTTGCTTGTGAAGTAGGTTAGAGACAATGCAGTTAATATTATTCCAAATTTAATGAATATTTCTGCAAATGGCCCAACATATCTCGTCACTGCTGTTACTGGAATAATCTGCAATTAATGGAATAATCTGATGTCGATTAAATGTTCCGAATAACGTTTACATTTCAAATTAACGGCACACACACGTACATGCCAGAATAAAGAGACCAGTTCTTTTCGTTGTATTCCATTGGAAATTTTGAATGGAATATATAGGTTTCTTTAGTTAAGATGCATAGTCTAATTGAAGCGATAAAAAAGGCAGAGAGAGGGAATCCAGATGTCTTAAATATGTTCAAGCAATACCAATTTCAATTGATTTTACCTTAGAATATAATAATGCCTTTGCTTGTGAAGTAGGTTAGGGACATATTATTATTCCCAATGTATCATATATATATAAGGGTGACTACCTTACCTGCGTGTATCCTCATATAGCCTAATATAATATATATCTCCACTTGTAATGTATAACATCAATTATATTTTCGGAAGAGCTTGAGCTCGTTTGTTCATTTGTGGATTGATTAATCGGGAAGAGGAAATTTGGAGTGTTTGTGTGTGGATCTTCGTTGTTTCTCTGAACAGTAAGTTTTAATTCCCATTGTAAATTGATCAGTTTTCACGTCAAACTTTTGATTAACCGGGATATATATGGGTTTGCCATTCTTCTTTGATTAGCATTTATATTTAATATTTAATTTCCGTTGAATGTGTAAAGATCATTTTAAGATTGAATGATGATTATTTATATTTAGATTAAATAATAAAATTAATTTGGTCAAAATGGAAAATAGCTTTATTTATAAATTGCATTTTATTCATAGCCTGATATATATATATATAATCTGTCATCTCATATTGCTATAGCCTTTATTATTTACTTGGGAATTATCTATGAAGTTCTCTTGACAGTGTTTCTGTTTTATCTAGGATGTAAATGAAACCCTTTACTTTATCCAATTCATATCGCATTTGATAAGATGGATATGGATAAGAACATTTTTGTTAATTTAACGAGTATGGATATGGGTAAGAAAAAAAAAGTTCATTATTAGCTTATCAAATAAGGATATGGACATGAGTTATTTGATACCCGTTACACTATTAAGTTAATTGACAAAATAAAATTATATATGATATTTTTTCTTTGTATATATAACTGTATAATTTTTATTATCATGATTAGTTTCATTTATACAACATTTTAATATATCTATTTAGTTATTTGTACGTGATGTATTATTTTTATATTTTATGATATTCCATATATGATCGATGTATTTAATAGATCTATTTATTTATTATATTTTAAATTAAATTATATAAATTATCAATTTATTCGATAAATATACATTATTCATTTTACAAAGATATAAGTATGGATATGTTTTCACTCAATCCGTATGTAACACATTAAGACCACTAGTTTTACCTCTACGGGTTGATTAGTTTCCTTGTGAAAGTGACAAATTATCTAATCGAGCCTTAACTTTCGATTAACCTGGATGTGGTTTTGCCATATATGCTAGCTTCTCTGCAATTAGCTTATCTCTGTTCAATATTGAATCACATTCCACATTATTTTCAGAAGAGCTTGTTTGTGGATATATCTCGGGAAGAGTGTCAGAAATGAGTAATGAAGCCCAGAAATTTGAAGAGTGGGTTGTGAACGTAGGAGATGCATTACAGAACCTGCCGTTCCCCGATATTCCCACCGAATCATTGCAAGCAACAACAGACTGTGAAGAAAATACATCAATATTTTCTTACGATCCACTTTTGGTTTATTTTAGCAAAAATTATTATAATTATTATTATGATCGTATTTATTTGGAACGTCTAAAAGACAGTGGATGGCAATTTGTTGCATTTATGAGGCGGTGGTTTGATCTCGATGTACGTTCGTACCTTGAAAACGTCCAAGAGAAGCAACATCTAGCCCGGGGCTACAATCAAAGCATTTATTATAATATTGTTCATAATAATACACGCAAAGTATTTTTCCTAGAATACCTACTAATCAATAGTTGCATCGTTTTATTTGCCATTCTTTTATTCCAAAATGTTGGGGACGGAATAGAAATTTTGAGTGGAACAAAAGAGAAAAACAGGGTTCCAGGTCAAAGGTCCAGTGAGTTTTATATATTATACCAATATATAACGAAAAACCCGATGAAGATCAAACTTCAGATGTTGAGCATGGACTACCAGATTCCGTGGTTTGTTGTTGAGTGTGTATATAAAAACCATTCCAACTTAAGCAAGCTTGTTGGTACCCCAATCGACAAACTTGCTCTCTCATGCTTTGACAACCTCTATCCGGGAGTGCACAAGTCTAAAGTGCATGGCGGTACCGTTACTCTTCCCCCTGGTGGCTTCAAACATCTACTACACATGTTCCATTGGAGCCGAACCCCCGAAGGGAAGTTTGCGGTAGAAGCGACATGATTGGAACCTGTAAAGAATATGGGCGACTTCTATATACCTAGTGCGATGGACCTGAAATTGTCTGCAATTGTTTTCAAAAAGCAAGCCAGTATTGATGTGTGTTTCCGTGACAGGAGTTTATCTGGCATGATGGAAATAGCACCCTTGCACATTTTCAAATACAGCATTGAAATCTATGAACAACTTTTATCATTTGAAGAGCATTACAAGTACTGTGGGTTCCCCGTCATAGCCTATGTTGCATGCATTGTGAAATTATTACAAACGGAAGAAGATGTTAAACTATTGCGAGCAAATAGTATCGTCCCAAACACGGGGAATGATGAAATGGCTGTTTTGAGCTTTGTACAATCACTCAAAACTATACTTTCCGATGTTTATATGCCAGATGACCTTTACGATTTGTCCAAGAAGGTGAGGGCACATCATGAAAAAACATCCAGTAGATACTATGCAGAGTTCAAGAGCCCCTACTGTGCGAATCCATGGATAGCCATCTCTGTTGTTGCTCTGGTGTTTGTTTTTTGTTGCTTGTTTTTTTCCTTACTTTCATGGTCAAGCTCTTTTGATTTATGGTGGGAGTTTGGAAAAAAAATTTTTTTTTTTTTTTTTTTTTTTTTTTTGGGGAAATAAAAAAAAAAAAAAAAAAATAAAAAAAAAAAAAAAAAAAAAAAAAATATAAAAGTGTATTAATTTATTATTATTAAAGTTGTATTTCATGAGATATAATTAAAAAAAAAAAAAAAAAAAAAAAAAAAAAAAAAAAAAAAAAAAAAAAAAAAAAAAAAAAATAAAAAAAAAAAAAAAAAAAAAAAAAAAAAAAAAAAAAAAAAAAAAAAAAAAAAAAAAAAAAAAAAAAAAAAAAAAAAAAAAAAAAAAAAAAAAAAAAAAAAAAAAATTTAAAAAAAAAAAAAAAAAAAAAAAAAAAAAAAAAAAAAAAAAAAAAAAAAAAAAAAAAAAAAAAAAAAAAAAAAAAAAAAAAAAAAAAAAAAAAAAAAAAAAAAAAAAAAAAAAAAAAAAAAAAAAAAAAAAAAAAAAAAAAAAAAAAAAAAAAAAAAAAAAAAAAAAAAAAAAAAAAAAAAAAAAAAAAAAAAAAAAAAAAAAAAAAAAAAAAAAAAAAAAAAAAAAAAAAAAAAAAAAAAAAAAAAAAAAAAAAAAAAAAAAAAAAAAAAAAAAAAAAAAAAAAAAAAAAAAAAAAAAAAAAAAAAAAGTACGCTTAGCTATTACAAACATTGATTATGCTAAGCTATATATTTATATATCATCTTGTATCCTTTTCTTTTGTTTCAGTTTCACAATATCATGTATGCAATTTAAATTGTGTGTGTACCGGTGGTTTATCTTTATTCAAATTCACTATGTTTTTTGTTGTGACATTGTGTATTTTTTGTAATCCTTTTTATGTGGCTATGTCAATGTGTGATTTTTAACTTTGGTTTGGTTGTACATATATATAATTTCTGAAACCCTGAAACCCTGAGAAATCCATTATAGGTCCCATCTAATTGTGATAATTAATATATAAATCAATTAAGGCCCAAGAATTCTTCACTGGGCCCAACCCATTTTTGCATACCATGGAATGGAATGGACCGGACCGGATCCCTTTCAATAGAAAATAAAAAGAAAACTGAAAGGGGAAAAGATTTCTCGGCTTTGTTATTTGGTCCATATCTCTGAGTTAACATAATATTTGATCTTACATCTGGACGGTTCGATCAGAATATGAACCAATTTGATCCGAGATAGAATGCACGGATGTCTTAATATCTGTGTCAAAACAGATCGGACGATCCAAAGTCAAACACAATATTTGAGTTACTTTAGGAGTTCCCAATTTGGATTTGTTATTCCCAATTCAGTATCTTCCGATTTGCCCCCTGTAATAACACAAATTCTCTCTTCTATCTCATATCTGATTCATTGATTCCCTCTCTCTCTTCTCAATCTCACTCTCCATCTATGCTTTCGTCGTAGCTCAACTTAATGCCGACGATTTTTCTCATGAAGGCGAAATTCCTAAAGAAACGCTCCGACGAGGTTTCCCCCCGCTCTCTCTCTCTCTCTCTCTCTTGCAATCAATACTTGAGTTTAGTTCAATAATCAAGATTCATTTGAATCAGTCTAAGACTTTTTTACTCGTTTGCAAGAATTGACTGCAGTTGGGCACCAATTGCGTTTTCTCAATTTGAGCCTTCTTTGTTACAGCCTTGAATTGCTCTCCAATCAATTTTATTTAAATTATTGGTTAATTACTTCTGTTATTGAAAATAATATATCTTTGATTATAATTCGGGTAAATATTTTAACAAAGTAATTTCGACTTCATGCAGCTTATTGTCCATGCACTGCATGAAGCCAAAGCCGCTCTGTTAAAAATTTTACCCTATAATTTCTGAAGTAATTACTCAAATAGCAAAACCTAATTGAAATACGGAAGTAATTGAATGTTGGTTCCATTGCATTTTTCTCAATTTGGGGCTTCTTCTTACAAACAATTTGATTTAGTTAAATGTCTGATTTCATTTCTTGAAGTGTCTTATTTGTTCCCGTAATTGCTTGAATGGTAAAACCTAATTGAAATATTGAAGTATAGATTGCATTTTGGATCTATATTTCAGGAAAAAACCAGATTGAAGAAATCAAAATCTGCGGAAAAAAAGCGCAGTTACTCCTCTGATTCATTTGACAGTGGCAGGAAGAAGCCACGTAAATCGAAAAAATTAAAGTGGCTTCAAACATCTACTACGTACACACGTTCCATTGGAGCTGAACCCCCAAAGCGAAGTTTCTGGTAGAAACGAGATTGTTGCAACCTATAAAGAAGATGGACAACTTCTATCAGCAACTGTTTTCAAAAAGCATGCCGGTATTAATGTGTCTTATTGTGACGAGATTATCTGGAGTAATAGAAATAGGGCCCTTCCACATTTTCAAATACAGCTTTGTAATCTATGAAAGTTTTTTATGATTTGAAAGAGGTTACATGGACTGTGGTTTTCCCGTCACTGCCTATATTGCATGCATGATGAACTTGTTACTAACAAAAGCAGATACCAAACTATGGCGAGCGAATGGTGTCGTCCCAAGCATGGGAAATGACAAAAAAGTTGTTTTGAGCTTTCTACAACAGCTCGAAACTGTACTTTCGAATGATATCCACATGGTGAATGACCTTAACATTCTCTCGGAGAAGGTCAGGGAACATCATGAAAGAAGCTATAGTAGATCCTACGCAGATCTGAAGAGCTGCTACTTCACGAATCCATGGATAACCATCTCCATCATTCCCAGCATCTGTTTGTTTGTCCATACTTTTATTCAAACCGTAGTTAGTATTCTTAGCTTAAAAAAACAATAATTGCCTTATGCTAAGTATACACCTATATTTATACATCATCTTGTATCAATTTAAATTGTGTTTGCACCGGTATCATGTGTCATTGTTTTCTTTTTTATTGTCGTACAATATTAATTCACCTAACAAACCAAGTATTCAACTATTAAGTATGTATAAATCTTTCTTTATTAATTTTGAACTTTTCTTATGAGGGTATATTATATACTTCCTCCTGACTGTTTGTCCAAAGTTCTAATTTTTGAAATTATTCAATTTACTCCCATGGCAATATTCAATAAATCTATCCTTTAAGCAATCCATAATTTTAGGATTCATTTTTTTTAGGACCTCTCCTCAATCGATAAAAAGAAAAATAAAAAAGTACACAGAGAAAAAAAGGAAGGAAAAAAAAAATGTAGTTTCTCGTACAATTACAACCCTGCAACAAGTATATAATAATTTATTTTGATAGTTCTCATACAAATATGTAGATTCTGATTGTCAACAAAGACTGAGTCTAGCACTAATCCAAGCAGAAATTCACCAGTGTTGCAATTCTAATATTATACTGATAGTATGATTATGCTAAACCTCTTAACTAGAATTGGAAATCCATTATAGGCGGCATCTAATTGTAATTAATTTATTAATCAATTAAGGCCCAAGAATTCCTCACTGGGCCCAGCCCACTTTTCCATGCCATGAATTAATAGACCGGACCTTTGATGAGGGGTAAAATACAAAAATTGACACTTTACACACAATTAGACCGGACTTTTGATCAGCATTGTCTCAGCTTTGTTATGTGATCATAATATCTGAACCGTTCAACCAGAATCTGGAGATCCGATCCGAGGTTTTAAGAAATATCAGACGGTCCTTGTCCAAAGTCAAAATTTGAGTTACTTTAAAGAATTCGAATTTGGCATTGTTATCCCCAAATAAGTATCTTCCGATTTGCCCCCTTGTAATAATACAAATAATTTTATTGATTCTCTCTCTCTCACTCTCTTCTCAATCTCACTAGTACTCTCCGTCTGATATTCTCATGAAGTCAAAAGCCGTAAAGAAACTATTGTCGTAGGTTCTCTCTGGCAATTAATAATCAATAATCAAGATTTATTTGAATCAGTCTAGACTTCGTTTGCAAGAAATGACTGCAAGTGAACCCCATTGCGTTTTCTCAACTTAAGACTTTTTGTTACTGTCTTGAGTTCCTCTCCAATCTGCAATTAATTTGATTTAATTACTTCCTCTAGAAATCATAATTTTCTGTTATTGTGGTTTCTATGTAGAGACAACATAACTTTTTATATTATAATTTCTTTATGTAATTATGTCTGATTCCATATCTTGAAGTGCCTTATTTGCACCAGAAATTATAATTTTCTAAGTAATTACTTGAATAGTAAAACCTAATTGAAATATTGGGTAAAGATTTTAAAAGAGCAGTTTTGGTTTCATGCAACACATGAACTAGAGATTCAAAAGCAGCACTTTAAATGGTCCATGCGCTGCATGAAGCTGAAAATCCTCTGTTAAAATCTTTACCCGAAATATTGAAGTATTGATTGCATTGTGGATCTATATTTCACGATAAAGCTGATTTAAGAAATCAAAATCTGTGAAAAGGAAGCGCAGTTACTCTTCTGATTAATCTGACAGTGGCAGGAAGAAGCCACATAAATCGAAAAAATTAAAGAAGAAACCTAAAATGAAGCCTAGCCAGGTCAGCATCCCATGTACCTCTTCATCGTACTCGGGCGATTACTCTGTCAGTAGTTGCTCAACTTGCGAAAAACAAAAAAAACAAAGAGAAGAGCCTCACAATTTGAGTTGAAGTTTCTTATTAAGTTTTTATTTCTATTTTCTTTTTCATGTACCGTACTTCTTCTTAGACATTGTTCATGTAAATGTATGAATTCTCAGATCTAAGGTTTCTTGCTATATTTTCATTGTTTTTAGTTATAATGTTATTTTTGTAACTAATATTATGTGATGTAATTGTAATTGTTGTTTATATATTGGTAAATGTAGTGTTGTAGTGTTTATATTTGAAATTAAATTTAGTATTTTTGTATTTAGATCTAGACTGTAATTTGAATTCAGGGATTTCATGTGTTAATTTTTTTTTAAATTCTTGAATTATGCATAGTTTTTTTTATAAAAACCGTGTAGGATGTGTGTTTTTTTAGATGATTTTACTCTTCTTACAATTGCATGGAACATATAGGTTTCTTTAATTAAGATGCATAGTCTAATAGAAGTGAGAAAAAGGAAGAGAGAGAGAGAGAGAGAATCAAGATGTCCTATATATCTTCAAGCTATCAATACCAATTTCACTTGCTTTTACCTTAGAATATAATAATGCCTTTGCTTGTCAAGTAGGTTAGGAACATGCAGTTAATATTATTCCCAAATTTATTTTATATATAAGAGTGACTACCTTATCTGTGTGTTTCTTAGTAGCCTAATATATATATGTGCACTTGTAATATATAACATCAATTGTTTAAGAGCTTGATCGTGTTTATTTATTTGTGAATTGATTAATCGATCGGGAAGAGGAAAGGAGTGATTTTTTGCAGATCCAGATCTGAGTAGATTCTCCGATTTGTAAGTTTTACCTCTGTAAATTGATCAGTTTTGAAGTCAATTAAGCTAAGCAAAAATTATATAATCAAGCCATAACTTTTTATTAACCTTGTTATAGTTTTGCCACATATGCTTCTTCAATTAGCATCAGAATGATCAACATTTAATCATGTACATTCCACATTATTTCAGAAGAGCTTGTTTGTGGATTGATCGAGAAGAGGGTCAGAAATGAGTAATGATGCAATAGAACCAGTATATGAAATATCACTCTCATCAAAAGAACTCGGTGAGTGTGTTCTGGAGATAACAGCTCGACTAGAAAACCTGGACAACTCCCATCCAACCAAACCATTGCAAACATTGCGCAATTACCATCAATAAGTTGTAATCGGCAATCTTTGGATGACTTTGGGGTTTCTTTCTTACCTGAAACCAAAAAGTGGCAATTTGTTACATATATGGAGCGGTGGTTTGGTTTCAACATAGAAGGTGATGGCACATCATCAAAGAAAGTCCACTAGATTCTATGGAGAGTTCAAGAGCCGCTACTGTCTGAATCCTTGGATAACCATCTCTGTCTTTGTCGGCATCTCATTGCTTCTCCTTACTTCTATTCAAACCTTATATGGTACGCTTAGCAACTACAAACAATGATTGTAGAAAGCTAAGTATACACCTTTATTTATACATAATCATCTATCGTTTTCTTTTTTGTATGCATGCAATTTAAATTGTGTGCGTACTGGTGGATTATGAAAAAAATTGTTTGTTGTGCCATATTCGATGTAATTTATTTGTCAATTTTTATGTGCCTATGTTAATAAAAAAAGAAAATAACAATTAGAATAAAATAAAATAAAATTAAACTAAAAGAGATTCTGGTGACCCAAAGCCTTATTTTAATTCTACCAGCTTTTTAATGACATTAGATAGTTGACGAAGTACACATGGACCATTCTTTATTCTTTTTTATAAACATACTTGTGCTTTCATGCTTTGATGACCTCTATCCGGGAGTGCACAAGCCTAAATTGCATGGCCGTAGGGGTACTCTTTCCGCATGTCAAAAGTGACATCTACGTACTGCACGTTCCATTGGAGCCGAACCCTGAAGGGTAGTTTCTGGTAGAAACAGGATCATTGCAATCAATAAAGAAGATGGGCGACTTCTATATACCAAGTGCATCACACATGCAATTAATTATCTGCAACTGTTTTCGAAAAACATGCCAGTATGGCAGTATTCATGTGTCTTACTGTGACAGGAGATTATCTGATGTGATGCAAATAGCACCCTGGCACATTTTCAAATACAACATTGGAATCTATAATGTTCTTTAAGCATATGAACGGTGTTATATGGACTGTGGATTTCCCGTCACAGCCTATGTTGCATACGTTGTGTACTTATTACAAACAAAAGCAAATGTCACACTATTGCGAGCAAATGGTATCGTCCCAAGCACGGGGAATGATGAAAAAATGTTTTGAGCTTTGTACTATGGTACAAAACTGTACTTTTCGATGATGTCTGTACGCCGAATGACCTTAACGTTTTGTCGGAAAAGGTCAGTGCACTTCATGAAAGAACTTATAATCGATCCTATGTAGAGCTCAAGAGCCATGGATTTCATCAAAATTGAGATGCATCTCTTCTTGTACCGTTTTGTTTTGTCTCATTATATCATGTATGAAATTTCAATTGTGTGTGTACCGGTGATTTATCTCATATTTTTGTTTGTTGTGCCATATGTTTTGTACTTTCTTTTGATGTAATTCTTTTGTCAATTTTTAAGTGCCTATATGCATGGTACCTTGTGTGATCTTTACCTCTCTATCATTTTACAATATTATTTCACTTGACAAACAAGTATTCAACCATAGAAGGCAAAATCGGAATCGGAATCGGAATCGGGATCGGTGTTTTGATCATGGAATTGGAATTGGATGAATCAATCAGAATCAGATCGAAAACTCGGAGTGCTTGAATGGTACCTCTCTATCTTTTATGTACTAAACTATATACATGTATAGATCTTTCTTTATTAATTTTGAACTTTTCTTGTGAAGAGGTATAGTTCGTCCTCCGGAGTGCTTCTCCAATGCTAATAGTCTATAAATAACCAATAAAAAAAGAAAAAAAAGTACAAAACTAATACAAAACAAAAGAGAATCTGGTGGCCCAAGGCCTTATTTTAATTCTACTCATTTTTTTTAATGACATTAGACAATTAACAAAGTACACATGGAACATCAAAATTACAACCGTGCAATAATTACATACTAATTAAAACCTGCATTTTGATAATTCTCATTTGATATAGAAGAGAGGAGAGGGAGGAGAGGACAAATAGAGATAGAGTTTAGATTTTCTGTGGTCGGTCCTGTCTGTTTAAATCTAAAGAGAGTCATGAGGTGGGTCCTACATAGTTTTCTTAGAGATCGCACCTTATCAGGTACGTGCCACAAAGTGTTACCACTGTTAAGCTACGGGAGGTGAATTAGAGTAACCTCTGGTCAAGTTTTGAACTGGGGAATCAAAATTATTGGGTAGATATTTTGAAAAGCCCAGAAATATAATGGGTATATCTGGAATTGACCAATAGTTCGGCCCATCATATCTCGCTGCTACTGCTTTTGTGTCTTCTTTACATCCAGGTCGGCAATTAATGGGTATTTAGTGGACATTTGCTGGGCTTAATTGCCAAATTTACAACCAACACAAATGCAGAGATTGGCTGTCCTATGCCCAACAAGGTCTTTAATTGTCGAATTTACACCTGAACAGTAACATTTTCATATATGAACCCAAACAAAGAAAAATACTAACTCAAAAAAAAAAAAAAAAAAAAAAGGTAACAGAAATTTAAATATTAAAGCTGTGAAGTCTCGTCAGTTGTATATATATTATTCAAGCATCTCAACCGAAGCCCATTGTATAGTTTATAAACTATAGGAGCTTTAATTTTAAAATTAACGGTACATACACATGTGGGAATGAAGAGCGGGGCTTCTTTTATCGTCTTCCTTTTTCATGGAATATGTTTATTTAAGATGCATTAATTGTCTAATTAAAGTGACAAAAAATGGGGAGAGAGAGAATCCAGATGCCATATATATCTTCAAGCAATACTAATATCACTAGCTTTTACCTTTGAATATAATAATATCTTTGCTTGTGAAGTAGGTCAGGGACATGTAGTTAATATTATTCCCAATCTCAACTCATAAGTACCTGCCGCACTAAGTACTACACTCTGTTGAGATACAGACAATTTCAAGTATGAGAAAGGAGCAGAGGAGGTGGATTGCAGTGATTCATATTTCCTTAAGTAACTCAAATTTACAGTTTTGATGTGGAACGTTAGATCTGTTTTGGCACAAATATTAAAAGGATTATTTGCATTCAATTCGGCACAGATTCTGATCAGACGGTTTGCATCTAAACTCAATATTTGAGCTACTTTAGAGGATCCGGACTCGATTGGAGTAGGATCTGGTGAAGGTTAGTACTAGGGAGTTACTATCTTTTGGGTTGAGATTTTCAAAACCCTAAAAATTTAATGGGTAGTTTTGTTGATATTGAAGAGTTCGGCCCATGTAGTCGCTACTGCATGATCCTGGAATTTTTCTTTTTATAAATCCAAATAAAAAATAAAAATAGGCGATTACATTGAAAGTTACAAAAACCATCAGTGCTGAAGGTAAAATTAGGTACATCTCCGGGGGTATCCAATCCTATTTTCGACACCCTTTTGTCATAGGCTGCACATAGGCTGCACACAAGACCACGCCCAATTTTGTAAGAAATGGTGTGTGCCGAACAATATATTTGGTCTCTCGGGAGGATACACTACTACAAAAAGGTGATTCCTACACTGCAGCTGTACACGGATTTTCTCTGTTTTAAATAAAACCATGTACCAAATACGATTTTTCCAATGATCAACGATATCTCTAAAAATTCTCCACGGATTTTTTTATTAAAAAACAGTGTGGAGAAAAAACCGTGTGAGAATTACCCTTCCTACACGGATATTTAATTAAATATCCGTGTAGGAATGTTAGAGAGCTACACGGATATTTAATTAAATATCCGTGTAGCTCACTAACATTCCTACACGGATATTAAATTAAATATCCGTGTAGGAATGGTGAGAGAACTACACGGATTTTTATTAAAAAATCCGTGTAGGAAGGGGTTATTGTACACGGATTATTGTTTAAATAACAGTGTAGAAAGACTAGAGAGCTACACGGATTTTTATTAAAAAATCCGTGTAGGAGGCGGTTATTGTACATGGATTATTGTTTAAATAACAGTGTAGAAAGATTAGAGAGCTACACAGATTTATAGTGAAAAATTCAGGTAGAAAAGTAGTTTTAGGGTTTTGGTTATATAAAAAGGTCTTTTCCCTTCAACGCCGTTTTGATTCTATAATACTCTCTCTATCTCTGTATTAAAATATTGGTCTGATTTCAGCTCATAGCACAACTGGGATCTGAGATATTTGAAGTTGTTATTTTCTCCTCTTTATCTTGCTAAGGTTAGTCATGTATATATATATATATATTTTTTTTTTCTTTCTCTAATTTTCTGTTACTTATTATTCCTTATTTAGATAATGTGTAATTATTATTGCTTATTTCTCTTTTATTTTTCTTTTCGGTTTTGTAGGATTTTGGTTGGTTACTGTTCTTTTCGCCTTGTTTGGTTACTATCCTCTTCGCCACCCTCCCTTCGTAAATTCATATAATTAAGATGCAATAATTTTTTTTCTTACGAAATTGATTTTCAGTGGTTCGTATAAAAGCCATACAGATTCAATTAATTTTATGTATAAATTTTAATTGAGAATTTTTATTCTCCATAATGTATATATGTATGTATGTATGCACAAATATGTTGATCCTTGTATTTTTTATTGGAGGTGCAATATTGTTGGAGACCTTTAACCAAGAGACACCATGTCATGGATCACATGCAAACTCCCTTTTTGATATGTTGGATCTAATACAACTTATTATGTAAGAAATTTCGTGCTAGAGTAGATCATAGCCATTAGTTTCGGCAACATGATAGTATGTATGGAAATTTGGCCCAAACCTTGATCACATGGTTACTAAGTGGTAATGACATAATTTTTATACAAACATTGTACTGGATCTTGAGGAATGCATGTTATGTGTTAGATCACATGAGATTGCATGTACAAAAGGTTATGTATATATATATGTTGCAAATGGCTATGTATTTATTTTTGCAAAAGGCTATGTATATACAAAATGTTATATATTTATTTTTCCAAAAGACTATGTATATTTAATATGAAATATATAATTATTGGTTAGCAAAAGGGAAGGCCAGCTAAAAAAAAAAATAATAATAAAAAAATAACAAAACCCTACACGGATTTAGAAATTACATTCTGAGAATCTGGTTTTTAAAATAAAAACTGCTATTTTAATGGCTAGCAAAAGTGGAGGCTAGCCAAAAAAAATAAAAAATAAAAATAAAAAATAACAAAACCCTACACGGATTTTTAATTGGAAATCTGTGTAGCTCTCTTAAAAAAAAATTAAATAAATGAACCTGCATTCCTACGTGGTTTTCTAATTAATAATCCGTGTATGATAGTTTCCTACACAGTTTTTTAATTACTAAACCATGTAGGAATGTTGGTTTATTTATTTAAATTTTTTTTAGGAGAGCTACACGGATTTTTAATGAAAAATCCGTGTAAGAATGTTGAGATTCCTACACGGATTTATAATTAAAAATCTGTGTAGCTCGAGTTGGATGTCTACACGGCTTTTAGTTAGAAATCCGTGCAGGTTGTTGATAATTGCATACGGATAAATATCCGTTTGCAATAGATGGCACATTCCTACACCCTAATATCCTACACTGCAGGAAATCCGTGTAGCTTTTCGTGATTTATCCGTGTACAATCACCATATTCTGTAGTAGTGGTACCGAATTTATGGTTCGGTACACGTCCCAACTTTTTACAAAAAAAAGAGAGTGTATCGAAACAAGGATTCGATAAACCCCCATTGAAAAAAAGAAAAGAAAAAGAAAATAGGGTGTACTAAATCAAGGGTTCTTGGGGTGTACCAAATCACCCATTCGGTACTAATATTTTTTGTAAAAAACCACACAACGGACATCTTTTGTTATATTTATTTATTTTTAATTACATTTTATATAAGAAATTCCTGCTCCCATGTTTTTTTTACATTTTGGTCCGCAATTAATGCAATATTTGGACTGACAAATTTCCTGGCAATGGATGATAAAATGAATCAGATGTGGATTAATTGGTCCAAATAACGCCTATTTAGGGCTCAATAATACAAATTTGAGCATTGCTAATTAGTATATAAATTTTTTCTGGACTTAATCTTTAAAAAAATATTGTACAATTTTATAGCAATTAACCGTAATGCAGAGATGGACATTTCTATGCCCAACAATGGTTTTAATTGCCGGATCATATCAGATAACATTTCATTATGTTTCTTAAAAGAGTTTGGCTTAATTTTTTTATTGTCGTCCTTTTGCATGGAATATGTTTCTTTAATTAAGATGCATTAAATTCTAATTAAAGTGAGAAAAAAATGAGAGAGAGAGAGAATCCAAATGTCCTATATATCTTCAAGCAATACCAATTTCACTTGCTTTTACCTTGGAATATAATAATACCTTTGCTTGTGAAGTAGGTTAATTAGAGACATGCAGTTAATATTATTCCAAAATTAACGAATATTTCTGCAAATGGCCCAACAATTCTCGTTGCTTCTGTTACTGTGTTTTTTACATCCAGGTCGGCAATTAATGGAATAATCCGATATAAATTAATTGATCCCAATAACGTTTACATTTCAGGGCTCCACAAAGCAAATTTGTACAATTTAGTGGACATTTGCTGGGCTTAATCTTAAAAAAAAAATAGGATGGTTCAAATACCTCCATTTTTTGTGCCTCTATCATGTCTCCATTTTTACGAACTTTAATAACTCAAAATTTAAACTTAAAAGTCAAAATAAAACTGTTGGATATGATCTACAACGTACATTTTATATATGCACATGTAAAAAATAGTGACATTTCAATTTTATTGTGGTTATCATCAAGAGTTTGTAAAAAGGTACTAATGCGGATCATTTCTTGACGTTGATTTTTTCAATGATTGATTCACATAAAAATAAAATCAAAATGTGTTATTTTTTTTATGAACATATAGCGAAAATAATATAGATCACATCTAATGGTTTTATTTTAGAAAGGTTTCGGGCTTGTGCTATAAGTTTTGGAGGCTCCTGGGCGCAATACTGAAACAGATGAAGGAGAAGTATTAGCTCCTAAGGGGGCCCCTAAGGATCAAGTTAGCTTGAAGTGGTACAATATGAGCAAAACAGATATAGTAATGACGTTTATGATTTAAATTTAAATTTATTATTTTATTTAAAATTGAGGCATGGTGAAGACACACAAAATAGAAGTATTTGAACCCTCCTAAAAAAATTATTGTACAATTTTGGTGCAACCAATGCAACCGCACAGATAGGTATTTCTATGCCGAATGAGCTCTTTAATTGCCGAATTTATACCTCATTAGGCACCATATTATAGATTACGGTCGAATCCTGTCAGATTAAAATTTCATATATGAATATGTTGGAAATTAAAAAATTAACCATTAAATGTGATTTTTATATTAAAATGTACTTGGAGACCAAATTTTACATTTTTTGGAATTTTTTTACTATTTATTAAGCCACTTTGAAAATCGCTGATCCAATGGTCTAGTAAAAATAGAAGCCACCGTTGGATGAACGATTTTCAAAGTGGCTTAATAAATAGTAAAAAAATTGAAAAAAAATATAAAATTTGTCTGCTAAGCACATTTTAATATAGAGATCACATCTAATGGTTTAGATCGATCGTTTGGACTTTGAAAATAAAAAAACGACTTGGTTGCACGGGAGCTCAAGAAACAGTCAATTGTATATTAGCGAACCTCGATATCTATATATATATTTTATAGGGAAGTGGACAGGTGAATAAGAGGAGACTATAAACAGAGCCCCCGTGTAGCAAGAAGATTAGATGGTTTAGTTTCTCGTGAATATAATAGAAAACTAATTAATGTAGTCGTAAAGTTGGGAATCTTTTATTATTTCTCTTAAAAAACAAAATAAAAGACAACAAGTTAGGTGGACTTAGATTGTAAACGAATCAAACTTATTCGAGTTTGATGTTTGAATTAATTTCGAATAAAAAAATTTTACGAGCTCAATTTCGAATCTTTTATAAATTTTTTTACAGAAATGAAAAGTGATCGTAGTGGTTGAGAGCGAGAGTTTCGACTTACAAGTTATGACTTATGGCTGGGCGGTCTTTTGTTTTAACTTTTACATCATCAGCGAACATAAGTCATCAGTAGAAATCAACAGTTCACGTTACTTTGAGATTTGAACTAGAATAGTTTGCGAATCTTTTTCGAACGAAACAAATCCAGTTTGAATTTGGTTTGAATTAATTTAGTACTATTTTAAATCGAAATTTTTACGAATTTTTTCGAATCAAACTTGAGTCGAATTACGAACTACAATTTTTTTGTGCAACCCTAGGTAGACTAGCATTTGAAGGAGTTGTATATTACAGTTCAATTTATAAATGTTATCAAGAACAACCTGTGCCAACTCATGAGCCATCAATGATCCATATTAATATAAAAAGATCAGATTTCTTTATTTTTTTTATGGACCTTTTTATAACGTCAGATTACATAGTACGTATATGTGAAATGAGTTGCAGCAGGAAATTTATTGGTTATTAAAACAGAGCTTCACCAACTCATGTTTAAAATGATCCGCAGAATATCTCCTTATATTTCTAACATTAGCAGGTGGGCGGCTTAGGTCCAGTCACTAAAATATGAACAAAAACACTTACTAGCTCTGACAGTAACGAACGAGCCTTCGTTTATGCTGAAAAACACATATATGTAATCTTTTATTATTTTTCTTAATAAAATAAAAAGACAAGCAGTTTAGTGGAGTACGTAGCATTCGAAGGAATTGTATATTGTACTTTATTTCGAAATGTAATAAATGTTATCAACAACAGCAGGTGCCAACCCATAGCTAAATAGAGGAGACATACTTTCAAATTATAGAAATCAATCATATAAACTTTTTATACTCCATTTGAAATCAATCATATAAACTTTTTATACTCCGAATATTAGAGTCAATTATGCAATAGCAATTGACTCCATTTCCATTAATTGCCTCAACCTCTGCATGAGCAATCAATGATCCATAGTACTCCACTATACTAACCTTACACAATTACTCTTATATGTTATGTAATAACCTTACACTTACTCTACACTTATCCGTTAAGATAACTAGTAATAAAACAAATAATGGACAATAACAAATAATTAAATTGTTGCTTATACAATTTAGTTAAAATATGTAACAAATAAATATTGTTATTAAATATAAAAAATATTTTTTTCATACCACTTAATATGTAAATTATCAATTAAATAATTGTAAATTTTATATTTAATAAAATGATCTTAAATGTTGGGGAAATTTACAACTTCATGACAATTTACTAAAAAAATATGATATAACATGTTGTAAAATTAACGTAATCATATTAATAATACTTGTATAGTTACACAGTACAAATACAAAAGTTCATATATAATTTCATTTTATCAATTGTATGAAATAGCTCTTATCGATTCCATAATCTGACAAAAAAGCTTCTTACCCATATCCATACTTATTATATTAACAACAAAAAAGATTCTTACTCGATCGTACTCGCATTATCAAATATTGAAACGTAGTTAAAGATTGAAACGTAGCGTTAAGCTTAATTAGATATATAAAAACTGTTACAAAAGAGGCATTCTGCCAAATATTTAAAATTAGAAATTAGATCATTATTCAGTGCATGTTAAAATGATCTACACAAACTAAATCATTATTCAGCGTTGCACTATTTTTTATTTACTTCAAACTAGAAGGCAGTATACCTGTGCGACAAGAGAAAAGATAAAAATCACACTTGGTCCCACATAAAATGACAAACGAATTATATTGAAAAATAATGTACAATATACATCATAGCACAACATAGTGAATTGAACAAAGATAAACCACCGGTACACACGTACACAACTTAAATTGCATACATGATATTATAAAATAAAAGAAAATGTATTAATTAGGATACAAGATGATATATAAATATATAGGTGTATACTTGGCGGAATTATTGGTTTTTGTAGCTAAGCACACTATATTTGGTTTGAATAAAAGAAAGTACAGTTTGAATAAAAGTAAGAACAAACAATAAGATGCCGCCCACGACGGAGAGGGTTATCCATGGATTCGAGCAGTATCGTCTCTTGAAATCTGCATAGTTTCTTTTTATACGGTATCTTTTGTGATGATGGAATTTCATTTTTAACACCAAATTCAAAAGGTCATCCGACATAGGGATATCATTAGAAAGTAGTATAGCTTTGTACCCTTGTAGAGAGCTCAGAAAATCCTTTTCGGCCCTTGGTATTGGCATGATTTTTTTGGCACTCAATAGTTGAAAATCTTCTATTGTTTGTACCAGGCACACAATGCATGCAATATAGGACGTGACGGGGAACCCACTAACTATGCCGTACCCTTGTTCAAATGCTAAAATATTTTTATAAATTTCATTGTCGTGTAGAAAATGGGACCAGGTTGGTAAGTGCATCACTCCAGATAATATCCTTTCCTGGAAAGTCATGTCAAAGCCACTGGCAGCACACTTGTTGAAAACAGTTGCAGAGAATTGCATGCTGTTTGCACTAGGAATAAAGAAGCTATTCATATATAAAAATGGATTTATTTTATGAAACTTCCCTTCGGGGGTTCGAGACCAGTGGAAGATGTGTAGTAGATGTTGGAAGCCATCTTGGGGGACCGTAATCGTATTATTATGCAGTTTGGACTTGGGCACTCCTGGGTCGATGAAGTTAAAGACAGAGATCACAAGTTCGTGGATTGGGGTATTAAGCTTGCTGCTTACGTTGGAATCTGTATATACGGTCTCGACAACAAACCATGGTATCTGGTAGTCCATGGTCAACATGTAACGCTGGATCCCCATTCGTTCACAATATATAAATCTTTTTAATTTTTGGCCAGATCCAAGAAAATTTTCAATTAGTTTGATCCTATCTGTTAATATAACCAACGCAATTATTAAGAAGCAACTATTGGCTAGTAGGTATTCTATGAAGCGTTTGCCATTTTCAGCACGAAATTCTTCATCAGCACCCTCATAGTAGCTCCATAAGTCATCTTCCTTCTCTTGTAATTTTTCAAGGTATGCTTGTACGTTGAGATTATACGACTGCTTCATAAATGCAACAAATTGCCACATGTTGGTTTCAGGTAAGAAAGGGACGTTCCGAAAATTATCATCCAAACATTTCCAATTACCATATATCGATGGAATTTTTTTAGTTGGTGGTCTGGTTGGTGGTATTTCTTCAGTACTGTTGTCTAGTCGAGTTTCTATGTTCACCACCCAATCTTTCAATTCTTCTGATGCGGGTGATATTTCATCTACTGGTTGTACGGCATCATTATTACTCATTTCTGATCCCCTTCTTCAAGCACTTCTGAAATAATATAAAACGTGATGAAATATTATTAAATATTGATTATTTTAGATGCTAATCGAATAAGCATGTAGGTTAATCAAAAGTTAAGGATTGATTATATAATTTGTTGCTTAATTTGACATGAAAACTGATCGATTTACAGAGGCAAAACAACAACTAAGCACCGAAAAGAGAACTTCCTTTTGAGATAGAGAAGAGAGATCGAACTTCATAAATAAAATTTTTATTCTAAATATTAATATGCCATTTTCCTAACATTAGAAGCATTGCCCTTAAATTTAAAACAGCTATAGAGATTGAAACGTAGCGTTTAAGCAATTAAGCCTAGAAAAAAATGTTAGAAATTAATCACTCTCTGACTAACACTATATAATTAAACTTCAAGTCAAATCTTCATTTAATTTTAAAATTCAACGGAATTTAAATCTTACTGATGGATAAGGTCCTGAGTAACAGATATTAAGTAACCATTTACTATGAGCTGAAAACGTAGAGAAAAAACAAAGCAAACAAAAAATAATCACAGACGCACACATTTTCCGGGATATTAAACTAACAAATATCCCAACACAACAATTCACAAACAGACATAGTAATCATACACTGAACCTGTTGTGAAAACTTACCGATCCTCTAAGATCCAACTAAGATTAAGATAAATGAAAATTAGTATAAAACAAAAGAGGAGATCCAACTGAACAGATATAGGAAAACATACATACACTGAACCTGTTGTGAAAATTTACGGATAGGACAAATATATAAAAAATGCTGAGAATTAGATAGAAAATGGATAGATAAGTACCAAAGAGGAGAGCGATGAGACCTGTCTTCCTCTCTGCGGCTCTTTCTCTAAATGATGAGGGTGATAATTAGAAAACTATTGAGATTTATAGTGGCAAACTGGCAATTGCATATGGTAAAGTGGACCACATGTCTCTATAAATAAATCTGTCTACTTGGCCACTTAACCACTTGCCTCTATAAATCGTACACACAGAGACTATAGAAAAACTAAGGAGATCCTCTGTTACGCATTCTTAGCCTCTCTTTGTAGGTTCAGAATCTAATTAGGAGTGGCGGTGGCCAAGTCATTCTTATGAACAAAAATCAGTAACTTCACTTTTTCTTATAATCTTTATAATTATTTTTACTTTTTAGTCTATTTCATAGAATAAAATTATAGCCATGAAGTCAGAAAATATCTCATTTTTTTTTCATTCGTCTTCTTCAACAGAAAAGAAACGAAGTAGATTCGAGTAAATTATGAATTATTTTTATAAAAATTTCAAGAACAGCATGTGCACAACCGATGATATATTATTGATCAATAATTCTAAATGACGAGGGTTCAAATGCACCATCATTTTGTACTCCAATATGCTCCACATTCTTTATCTTTATTTACAATGTCTGAACAGTCGATCCGAACCGTTCAACACGATCTTCATAATAAAATATGTATGGAGACCAAATTTAATATTCTTTATATCTTTTTTACTATTTTTTCATTGATACAATATCACTTTATCCGATGGTCCACAATCTCCTTCAAACAGAAATCTTGTACCTATCTCAAAAAATAATAAAAGAATTTCTAAAAAAAATATAAAATATGATCTCCAAACATCTTTTATTATGCAACATTTCTGATTGATTGTTTAGATTTTGTAAACAAAAATAATTAATGTGGAACATATTGGAACAGAAAATGCATTTCAACCCGCCTCATTCAAAACAATTGTCGGAAACGACAGCGTAATATATATTTTTTTTTTATAGGGAAGTGGACAAGTGAATAAGCCCTGTATATACCAAAAGATCTCCTTTCATGCTTTACACATACCGTCTATAGTATTCATTATGTATTTAATGGGAATTGTTCACAATAATTAAGCCCTGTATATACCAAAGTGAAGCACATCGTTTGCACCTGATTTTGGACTGTTAATTATCAACCCAGTTGTACCATAATGCTTTTCAAAACATTGGTAATAACCTTTTTTTTAATACTATTTGTTTGTTTTTTGTCGGATTAAGTCGTACTTAAGGCATCACTCGGAGCTTCAAATGAAAACTTGATGAGCACACACATTTAATTTAATTTTTGGTGTATGAGGGCTTTTATCTGCCGAGGCATCACATTTGCTTGAAAAAACGCTAATTATACGCAGTACATCATACACGGATAAGAGAAATTTCCATTAAATCCGTGTGTCAAGCAAGAAGTCTGGTTCCGAAAATGAGTTCCAACATTTATGCATAGTTTTATAGTAAAGAAATGTGTATGAATGATGAAGCAAATTTATAGATGTTCCTTTATAAAAAATATGAGCTCCCAACCTAGTTTTAATAAAAGCACGAGCTGACTGGTATCAATTAAAAATAATAATAGAATTAATTTTACGTATATTCTTAGGAATCAAATAATTTTATAGACCTATACATGCTTAAATTTATCTAATTTAATTCTTAACCTTTAAAATTATTTTCTTTTAATCTATTACACTGTAACTATGGAATTAAATGTCTAGTTAAAATAATAGAGGACAAAAATATTGTTTTTTACGAAGAATCAATCGATCTCTTTATTTTCGACAGTCTCCCTTGTTTTTCCGCACAGCCCTCTTATTTTTATTCTCTTGTGCTATCCTGTTCTTGTCTCCCTATTTTTCCGGTCATATTTTCTCGACCAGCGCCAACAAGTTTTGTAGATTAGTTCATCTATTATATATGTAATCACATTACTCATATAATTAAAATCAAAATGTTATGTCTATTACCTGTCAGGTCAGAAAAGGTTTCAATGTTTTTTTTTAATTGTGAAATCTCTATACAAATACCTAATATTTTAAACCTTTCTATACATATAATATTTTTAGATTCCGGCTACTATATCACTGGTGGAGTTCGCCCTAAATACCAGCAGCCTACAAAATCTATCAAATATGCTTTAAACGATGAATTCAAACCGTTAAAACCGATTCACTTTGTGAGTAATGTTGTCAAGCGATAAAAATGTTGGTGCATTATGAGAAAGGCATGACAAAAGGAAAAGAGGAATATAGATGCCTGAACTGGCCACTGGTTGATGCGCACAATGTTGGGTGAGTGGATTCCACTTTGATTTCTTTTTCATAAAAAAAGGACAAGTGCAGTTTACCTATTAAAGCAGAGGTGATTGGTTTCTCCAATACATCGTAATTTGGAGGAAAAGGAGAAGGTATCAATTGTAAAATTAGCTTTTTGGGAGAAAAGAGTTTTGGGGGGTCACCGGAAGAAAGAAGGTAGATATCCGATCCTTTTAACTTTTCATGAGTGAGTCTATGGTACTATGCATATTGCGGGTTGGTCCGTAATACAGATCAATATTTATTTTCTTAAAATCCTAACGCTCAATCTGAACAATTCAATATGAACCCCATATAAATATGTACTTACAGGTTGAATTTTGAATTTTTTAGAATTTTTTTTACTATTTTTTTAAGATAGGTAGAAAATCACTTGATATGAAAATTCTAACCATCCAATAACAATGATTTTCTATCTTAAAAAATAGTAAATTTAAAAAAAATATATAAAATTTGGTATGCAAATATATATTCATATGAAAAATCATGTCGAATAGGTTGGATCGACCGATAGAATTTTGAAAATGAAAATATTAGTCCGTATTACAGAACAAATTGTAATATGCATAGTACCATAGACTCACTCAGTTTATTATGGTATGAGATTGCATATGTAACCCTTGAAGAAGAAACCGTAAAAAATATTGGGTCTTGAACAATGGTCTGCAAAATCGCCCGAGTCTAACTGAAAGAAAATCCCAGGCCCTTTCAGAATATTTGGGCCTATTCACTCTTATCTGGGCCCAAGTAGTTTGATTACAACAAACTAGTGACAATGTTCCTAGTATGTACATGCTTCTGGTTTATGTATGGTTTTATTGTGAGACTAAGTTTGAGCTCAGGGCTGGATATTTTTCTGGCTTTTTTTGCAATATTAGAAAAAAGTATTTTCCTTTGTTCTTTGAATGTTGTCTATGTTATGAGGTCTATGATATGATGCTAAAAAAATGATTTTAATGATTGTATTATATTATACAAGTATATTATTTGAGTGTAATATTGTTTTAACATTTTTTTTTGGACAAATTCATCTTTTCTATTTTAAATACAACACAAGTTTTTGTCAAAAAAATTGAGTTTCCTAAACGATTCGGCCAATTTCTACCGATCCATATCGAGGAAGGAGCGCAAACGTTGAGGGGTGGCCAATTGACCGAACCAAATTTTGCAGGATGATCGAAATATTAACTTTTAATTCAAACAATTTACTGCTGTGAACAGAGAGGAAAAAAAATCAACCTGTTCTTTCATGAAATATTATTTTTTAATTTTTGAAACATAAAAATGATGTTATACATGCTCTACAAATCAAGTTATTTAATGATGTGCCAACTAGATAGAATTCAACCTTTCATTTTTTTATGAATATAATTTTTCTGATAAATGTGATGGCCTAGTGCACCAATAAGTTGTTCAGTAAACTATTACTAAAATTCCGAAATGGTTCACATAATTCTATTTTAAATTTACGAAATGCTAGCTCCTCTATCATTTAATCATCAAAAGATGATCTAAAGCAATTGATGACATGATCTCAGTTTACTAAAATTCCGAAATGGTTCACATAATTCTAATTTCAATTTACGAAATGCTAACTCCTCTATTATTTAATCATCAAAAGATGATCTATAGCAATTGACGACATGATCTTACAATGCATATTTAGGAATCGCTTACGACCGAACCCGTGATGCATATTTAGCAAGATGCATATATAGGAAATCTAACATTCTAGGCATGGATGATGCTAAATAGAAAACAAAGCGGCATCAACTCCTAGATGATGCTAAATGGTACTAACAAATCTAACATATTATGATGAGGCATTGAACCTCCTCATGCCTCATATCCTATATTTTCGTTTTTAAAATTCAAACAGTCAATCCAAAACCGGTCCACATGATCTCCATGTTAAAATATGTCTGAAGACCAAATTTTACATTTATTGAAAATTTTGTACTAATTTTTTAGATTTATTGAAAATCACTGTTTTTTTATAGTCTAGATTTGTTTGAAAAACAACGATTTTCAATAAATCTAAAAAAAAGTAAAAAAATTTCAAAAAATTTAAAATTTGATCTCCAAGCCTATTTTAACATGGAGATCATGTTAAGTAGTTTGGATCGACTGTTTGGACTTTAAAAATAAAGATATAAAATATGAGACATGAATGAGGTATGAGAATATGAGGCATTGTAACCGTTCTCATATAATTAACTACAACAACTCATTTCATATATACTTCGACTTACAAATATATGTCATTTAAAATTCAACCAATCTGATTTGTTCGATAGTAACAGTTGTTAATTGGCTGTGAAATTAGCGGTACTATCAAAAAATTAAAATGAAACAAATTATGGAATCATATTCAACTTGAGGGCGAAACTAAGAAAATTGAGATTTGAGATGCTGAATAGATTGTGATAGTATAATTTTATTTGATAAAATAGACCAAAAATATTAATATTATAAAATAAAAAATAAAGCTACTAATTTTGTTTCATAGAAAAGACTTGGTCGCTCCTAATTAGATGTTGGATCGATTGACTCCAGGTGTAAATATTCAATATACACAGCTTGCTACATGGAGAGTGAAGCAGAGAATCTGTGGTCTTCTCTTGTCCAGTTGCCTACCTCTCTATAAGAAACGAGTCCACATCCTCTGAGATATCTCAATTTTTGCGTGCCCGATGTGTCCGGTGCCTATTCGGGGAAGCGTAGGGGGGCAGTTTTATTTGAGCTTTGAGATTTGTACAGAACATATTTGACTGATTGAGATATTCCAAAAAGTCACGCAAAGTTTGAGATATCTCAGAGGATGCGAATTCATAAGAAACTCCTATATATGCTTTGTATTTCGCCAGAGAAAGAGACAGAGAGAAGAAGACAGGCGTGCTCTCATTTTGGGTACGTAATTCTCTCTAATTATCTGCATATTTTTTTTGTTTTTTTTTGTTTTATACAAATTCTGATTGGGTGATCCAGATCTCAGTGGATCCTCTTTTGGTAAGTTTACACAATAGTATCAGTGTATGTTAGCTTACTTGATCTGTTGGTGAATTTATGTGTTGGGAAATTTGTTAGTTTATATCCAGAGAATGTGTGCTCTCTGTTTTGTTTACTTAAGATCAATCATAATATATGATCCCCTCAAACGATATTCACCTTACTTCTTGTCTTTCCTGTTTAAGAAGACGAATGAATCAAATTTTGGGATCTTTTTTTCACTTTACAGGGTGAAACAAATAAATTTGAGATTGGCCTTTCAAAATAAATTAGAATAGTATGATTTTATTATATATAATACACTAAAATAAAAAAAAATGAAATTACTAATTTATTTATAGTAATGTCTTAGTCACTTCTAATTATACTCTAGATCCATTGATCTAATATGTAATTTATTAGTCTACAGTACAGCTTACTACACCGAGACTAAGAGTGGGAAGCAGAGGATCTGTAGTCTTGTCGTCATTTGGAGAAAGAGCCGTAGAGACAAACACAGTCCTACACTCCTACTGCTGATCTCCTCTTTGGTAGTTCTCTCTACATTTCCTCTCTAATTATTCTCAGCACCTTTTATTTAATACTAGTTTTTATTTCTCCAATTTCATTAATTTAACAAGTATGGACACGGTGAGAAACTTTCTTATTAGCTTATAGGATAAGGATATGGAAAAAAACTATTTTGTACTCATTAGAGGGTAATTGACAACGAAAATTATAAATTATAATTTTTTTATTTGTACGTATAACTATTTATGTTTTATTATTATGATTACATTCATTTTACAACATTTTATATAATATTAATTTACTAAATTAGGACTATATATTTAATTTGAAATTTATATCATTTTATTTAATTAATGATTTACATTTTAAAATAATGGTATAAAAATAATAATTTGTATATTTAATATCAATATTTATCTGTTGTTAGTTAATTAAATTATATAAGCTCTCAATTTATTTGGTAATTATCCATTATTTGTTTCGTTACCCGTTATCATAATGGAGAAGGATAATTATGTGGGTAGGACTAATTTTATATGGGTATAAATATTCCCTCACCAATCCTTAGTTTTAGATCCTTTTAACACCTCTAGTTTTACTTCTGTAAATTAATCTGTTTTCACGTGAAAGCAATAGATAAATTATCTAACGAAATCTTAACTTTTGATTAATCTGGATTTAGTTTTGCCATGCTTCTTTGATTAGCATTCATACGTATTCAATATTTAATCATGCTCCACATTATTTCAGAACAACTTGTTTGTGGATTAATCGAGAAGAAGGTCAGAAATGAGTAATGATTCCCAAGAACTAGTAGATGAGTGGGTTGTGGAGATAGAAGGTCGCCTAGAGAACCCGTACAACTCCCACGCAGCCAGACGTCCATCAATGGATAGAAAAATTGAAAAATATCCATCAGTATTTGGTAAATGGGAAAGTTGGGATGATTTTGGGGCCTCTTTCATACCTGAAACCCAAAAGTGGATATTTGTTGCATGTATGACACAGTACTTTGGTCTCAATGTACGTTCATACCTTTTATACATGCAAGAGAAGGTAGATCTAGCATGGAGCTACTATCGTGGGGTCGATGATAAATTTCGTACTGCTGAAAATAGCAAACGTTTCATAGAACACCTACTGGTCAATAGTTCCTTCTTCATATTTTCTTTGATTTTGTTATCCGGGGAAAAGGAACTAGATGATAGTTGCATTCAAATAACTAGAAAATACAATCCAAAAGGTATATCGCATAAAGATATTAAAAATATAAAATAATTTATATTAGTAGATCCAATGCGGACTTGTTGTTACATGATTACCATGAACTATCAGATACCGTGGTTTGTTATTGAAGTTGTATATACAGAGCTTTCCAACTTAAGCAACCATTTTGTTACCCCAATCCACAAAATTGCGTACTTATTCTTACGCGACTTCAACCCAGACTCTCTTGACAAATTTGACAAAGGTGGTACTGTTCCTGAAGGTGGCTTCAAACATCTAGTACACATCTTCCATTGGTCACGAACCCCCGATGGGAAGTATGTGGCGGATATTTCAATACCAAATAAGCTGGTTATTGGCAAGTTCCAAATACCTAGTGCAACAGAGTTGCAATTATCTCAAACTGTTTTCAGAAAGGATGAGGATAGCTCCTTTAATGTGTCTTACGGTGACGGGAGAATATCTGGAGTGATGCAAGTAACACCCAGCTGGCACTTTTTACGTTCCAGCACTCAACTCTTTGAAAGTCTTATAAGATTTGAAGAGCAGTACATGGACTGTGGAATCCCCTTCACGGCCTATATTGCATGCATGGCGTGCTTGCTAAAAACTGAAGCGGATGTGAGAGTATTGCGAGTGAATGACATCATCCCAAGCACGGGCTTAGACGACGAGGCTGTTTTGCGCTATGTACAAGAGCTCAGAACTTTAATTGACGATAATCTTGCTTTGCCTAATGAGCTGATGATTTTGGAGAAGAAGGTGATGGCACATCATAAAAAAAGTGTCTATAGAGTAATTGGAGAGTTCAAGATACACTACTGCTCCAATACATGGATAATTATCTCCGTCATCGCGGGCATCTTATTGTTTGTCCTTACTTTTATTCAGACCATATATGGTACGCTTAGCTACTACAAACAATGATTGCACTAAGCTAAGCATACTCCTATATTTTTATTTCATAATATCATGTATGCAATTTAAATTGTGTGCAAACCGGTGGTTTATCTTTATTCAATTCACTATGTTGTTTGTTGTGAGATCCTGTATGTTTTGTAAAAAAAATTTCATTTTTCTTTTTTATGTGTGTATGTTCGACAATGTGTGATATTTACCTTTGCTCCCGTTGTACAATATTATTTCACCTAACAACCAATTAATTCAACTATACAAGTATGTATGGATCTTTCTTTATTAAAATTGACCTTTTCTTTTGAGAACATAATTCCTCCCGAACCCTGAGTGTTTCTCAGAAAGTTCCAATTTCTGATTTTAATTAATTTACTCCCATTTCAATTAATAATCTACAATTAATTAAATCTATGCTTTAAGAAACCGAAGACCTATCTACACAATTTAATCTACTCCCAAGCTAATAGTCAATAAATATATGCTTTAAGCAACCCAAAATATTAAGATTGATATTCTTTTTGACGATATCTCTTCAATAAGTAAAATGAAAAAAAAAAGGTTTTAAATGACAAAAAAAAAATGGTGACCCAAGGCCTTAGTTTAATTATATTGAGGGCGGATATCAATGCACCAAAGGGTTCTTAGTCACCCTTATAATTGCAAATTATTTAATTATATATATTACAAGAGGAGAGATCATGTTATAATAAATTTGAGTTACAACAAAGTTACAACAACGATTTTTTTCATTTTCAAAGTCCAAATCATTGATCGAAACCGTTCAACATGATTATCTAAATAAAAGTGCTTACACATCAAATTTTAAATTTTTTTTAATTTTTTTACTATTTACTAAGTATTTTACAAAATCTAGTTAAATTTAGACCATTGAATTTTGTACCCATATTAATAAATAGTAAAAAAAATTTAAAATTTGATATGGAAGCATATTTTATTTAGATAATTATGTTGAACGGTTTGGATCGACAATTTGGACTTTCAAAATGATAAAACCGTTGTTGTTACTTTGTTGTAACTTGATCCCTCCTCATATTACAATTTGATTGAGTTTTTTTTTTTAAGTTTTTATATAGTTCATTTCCCTTTACAAATTATCTAATGTGTGCTTGTAGTCTAGTGGTGTAGACTTGGATTCAAGTCCCACTACCACACATTAAACAGTTTTACATTTTATGCTTAAACGTCCCAAATCTAAATTTCTAGTTCCGTTACTGATCCTATCAACTTCTTATTAGATTACACAACTTGACGTAGTCTCTGCAAACATCACAATTACATACAAACTAAAACCTGTATTTCGTTATTTCTGATATAATATGTAATTTCTTGTTGTCAACATAGACTCATTCTAGCACTAATTCAAACAGAAATTCAGCTAGCATTATACCAAAACTCAAAATCCAAAATCTAGTGTACGTTGCAATTCTAATGTACATACAGTTTGCTAATTAAATCTCCAACTGGATTAAATAAGGCCCGAGAAGATCTAAATCTTCCACACTAGGCGCCATCTAATTGTAATTAATTTATAAATTAAATAGGCCCAAGAATTCCTCACTGGGCCCAACCTATTTTTGCATGTCATGAATGGACTGGACCGGATCCTCTTCTAAAACTTTTGATCAGGGGTAAATATGACACTTCACACAGAAGAAAATGTAAAGAATTGAACAGCATGATCTTCTTTGTTACCCCCAAATCAGTATCTTCCGATTTGTCCCTTCTAATAATAAAAAATATTTTTGATTGATTCGTCTCTAAAGAAACCCTCCGATGAGGTTTCTTCTCTTTCTTTTGCAATTAATACTTGTAATCTAAACTTGATTAGTAGCAATACTTTAGTTCAATAATCAAGACTCATTTGAATCAGTCTTGACTTCTCTTTCTTCTCTCTCTTTCTCTTTATCTTGCAATCAATACTAGTAATGTAAACTTTATTAGTAACCATTCTTGTGAAAGCCGAAAATATAGGTTAAGTTCTAAAACTTAAGAAATCATTATCTGGATTAAAACAATGTCCTTTGTAAAGATCTTGAAGGGGAAGCCTGGAGGAGGCCCTTCAAAGTCTTCATCAGGTTGGGACATTGATTCATAAATTGGCATTTCAATTTGGGGAAGGCCCAGGTCAAAACTCATTTCGGGTTCCACTGAGTTTGTAAAAATTTCCCTTTGCAAGGGCAATTTTTGAGCTATTGGGCTTGGGCCCCGTTGGTAGTACATTTTATCAAAATTAAAAGTCTCCTGAGGTGGTGTACTCATCCAATTTTCAGCCTGTATGAGTAAGGTGAGTGGGGTAGAGTTGTGATTTTTTGTCAAAGTGGCTCTAGGAAAAAAGGTGGTGGGGTATATGAGTGACACATTGATTATAACATTCTGGATTTTGACTGTTGTGTGCAGTGCATTAAAAGCCTGTGTTTTGAAAAACTGATTGTTACCGTTTATGATCAACGGCTGCCAACGGTTTTGCAGTGTCCTTTTTCAGAAGCGTGACTTGTTGTTCTTTGGGGACCCACTTTTTATGTTGCCTACCCCTCCGGGAGTAACTAGAACTGGACCCGTCCGTTTGGTATCCGGTTCTCTGTCTCCTGGCATGCCTTGGTGAGGCCTGACCCCTCTGTCTCCTCCGTTCAGCCAGGCGGTTGCGGTTTTGACGCAGTGCCTCATCAACCTGTTCTTCGTCAACATCCGGAGGGTTTGGATTGTTGGTTATGAGAAGCCAACCTTCCAACTCAAGTGACATGAGAGCTGAATAGGTTTCACCTCTTATCGCCTCTGGGAGGAGCATGGTATGTGGTACTGTGACCGGGTTGTGCCATGCAATGAGAATTTTGAGGTCTACGTAGTTACCATTCTCTTCTTGCACCTGTGACATGCGTAGGAGGTACCCAAAACCTGATACAATGTGATCAAGTGCCTCCCATAATTACAAGCAAAGCAAAGCCTTATGTTATTAATTATTACAGCTAGCTGGAATTATATATTATTATATCATTAATTACTTTTAAAAAAATATGGTGTCCTAAATTAAAAAAAAATCATTTAAACAGGATACATTACAACTATGCTGCATTTTTTCCTCATTTATTTCGATTAAAGCAATCAGGGATTGTAATATGGCAACCTCTGTTAGCTAGGTCCAGTACCCAGACACGCCTGTTGATATGCACAATTTTCTTTAGCCTTTTACGAAATTGGAGAGAGAGTTCAAACTAATTTGAATTCCGCCGTTTTGGCATTTGGGCCAAAAGCTTTCATTTATAACTCCTATTTGTACCGAAATGTATTTTAAAAAGTACTAGTGGAAAAAGTACTATTAGTGTCGGTTATGAAGGCATATTAGTGTCGGACATCGGGGCGACACTGATCCAGGCGACACAAATTCCGGGACTAATTAGTGTCGGTTATACAACCGATACAGAATCCAACAATTAGTATCGGTTATAAAGTGGAACCGATACAAAGTTAGAATTTCTGATCCGGAAAAAATAATTTATAATTTATTTGTATCGGTTATTAACTAAGAACCGCTACAAAATATATTTTTGTATCGGTTATTAATTCAGAACCGATACTAATTATCCTTTTTGTATCGGTTATTATGTAAGAACCGACACTAAGTGTTATTTTTGTATCGGGTATTTAGTAAGAACCGACACTAAGATTTATTTTGTGTCGGTTTTTCATTTGTCAACCGATACTGTTTTGTCTAGTGCTATTATTATATTAATTTACCTTTTGTATCGGTTTTGTCTACAGAACCGATACTGTTTGTTATTTTATATTACAAAAATTTATTTATTTTTGTGGCCAGCTCCCATATATTTGGCTGGCCTATATGAAAAACATGCATACAATCAAACCCTAAATTAAATTAATCAAATAAATTGTTATTACAATTAGATTACACCTAAATTAATTGTTCTTACACACGGTCACATCAATCAATTCTAATTAAACTGTTATACTTGGTTGCGATATTTCACTTTTAAAAAACCTAACCCACTCGAAACGAATTGAATTGATCTCTGCCACAGAATATGGTGTTGCTTTCCAATCCTGCATTTTTTAATATAAAAAGAGTGCAATTAATTATTTATTTTATAAAAACCGAATTAACAACTAAGGTTACATTTGAAAAATATAAATGAATATGTACCTGTATTGACGAAAAATTATCGAGAAAGTGATTAATTATGTTATTCATGAACATCATGACATAATATGCGCATTCCCAGCCGTCCTTTTGTTGCGGGCACTATATCAAATTGTAGCAAAGCAAAAAGTTAACAATTTTTAGAAAATTCAATTCAACAATTCATAATAAACCGAAATATTTTTTTAAAAATAGTAAATTTTAGTCGTAAGCACCACATTACCTTGTTCTTTATAAGTTTCAACTTATCGCTTCTTCCGATTCCTCCGGTTGCCTTCTCGACGACCCAGGGACTGTTGAAATATCAGAGAAATTAGTAATTACAAGAGATATTGAAATAGTTTAGCAGATTTAATTTGAAACACTTACTCCTTGAGCGCGTCGATGATCGCAAGATCTCTTACAAATTTTTGCTTTTCATACTTTGTGCTGGATGAATCGAACAAGTGGAGCTCACTCTCATATGGCCGGAGCACGAACAATACCCAATGAGCGCTACATGTTAGGTTTATAGCATGTTATATTATATAATATATTTCTATGAAATGGAAAAAATTCAATAAAATAAGACTATATATATATAATAGCACCCACTCTTGAAAGTACGGTATGAAGATAAATTTCTTGTCCCGGTTTTCTCGCAGAGCTTTCCTCAGGTACGTATCGGCATATTTCTTCTCGAGATCATCACCTTGCAAAAGATAGCCGAACGTCTTCTCGGGATTCATGAACCCTACAGGGATCTCTGGGAAGTTGTCCCTTTGGTATTTGAACACGAACTTGCAAAAAGACGTAGATGTGGTATAAATTTCTCTAAAACTCTAAATTAAAACTCTAAATTATGTCATTATTACGAATATAAACTCACAGCATGAAGATCTGCAAAAGTGGTACGGTGAGCCACTCCGTGCGCTTGCACAAGTCCCTGTAGTCATCTCGATTGACTGTTATGACATACGGTTCATTGAAAAGCTCAAGCGGCGCTGGGACACCGATGAAGGGTTGACCTTGGCGCAGAAACTGATCACGAACAGTCTTGTACATGCCTCCCAGTCGGTTGAAATCGATGGTGTCGAAATCCTTGTAAGTTGAAATCGGAGAGGGCCGAAATCCTAGAGGTTGTTTGGGTTGTTCCTACAGTTAGGACCAAAAAATCAGGCACAAATACTTGTAACTCTATAGGATGTATAGATGCAAATTTACAAGTAGAATAAGTTGTAATAATAACGTAAGTTTGTTACCTGATCCTCCATAGATATGAGCGCCATCGGCCACGCAATGTAACTGCTAATGGCGGAGCGAAGTGTCACGAGTTCGCCATTTGGCACGGGTAACGTAGTGTCATCTTCGTCAGGATGACACGCATCCACCGTTACCCTCGCATGATCATCCGGTACAGGCGTACCGTGAATCACTATGCCTTTTTTGACCGGAAGATTGATTTTTCCGATGGCTACTTCGTGCTTTACCCCGTCGCGAACCACTAGGAGTTTGCAGGTTCGTTCGATTGCTGTACAAATATATTCTGCATTGAGGTTAACGAAATAACATTTACGAATTGTAAAAAAAGTAACGAAATTATTTTTCAATTGAATCAAATAACATTTACCTGGATCGGATCGAAATATGGCTGCGGTTGGACTGACCTGGCAGCTGCTCTGGACCGCTCTCGGGCTTTCTTGTGCAATTGGTTCAGTCCGTTGGGCCATCATCTGTGCCAACTGTTCCTGAACCAATCTTTGTGTCTGCTCAGCCATTTCGGCTTTCAACCTCACTGCCATTTCCTCGAAGTCCCTTTTTTGGGCCGCTACTCTCTCAGCCACTTCTCTCTGTATCCTCTCTTCATTCTCGGCCTCAGACTCCACCATTCTGGGCCTCCTCTTACTTGGTTGACCGTCGTAGGCTGTCGTGATTCTCACGTGGGATCCAATCCCTCGCACCCTCTCTGCATGCTCCCGATTTGGCAGAGATTTCCCCAGAACATCGTCGTAACGCTCGACGGGAAGCAAGCCTCTATTGAATGCATCTTCATTTTCTTCCTGAAAATACACAGTTGACATGTTAGAGAAAAATAAATTCATGATTGAATTCGACAAATAGATATAGAATAGCACTCACAATTCTCTTGATGACTTCTTCTATTGGCCCGTCCGGATAAAGAGACTCCTGGCCCTCCTGAAGCTTCTTCTGTCTTGCCAACTTCCATGCGACATGCCTATGCTGGACTGACATGTCGAGTATCTCCTTCTCTGACAGTGCTGTTGTTGACCCTTGGGAGGATGGCGAGCCACTCGATGCTTGTGAGTCCGCAATCCCCTACAGAGCGCCTTTGAGCTTGGTCTTGAATTTCTCACCAGCGTAGCCTCTGGATCCTAAGCAATGCGGATAGATGTTCTTCTTCTGATTCGCCCGCCCCTTCTCACTTAGCTCCTATAGTTTTAGAGAAACAATTGGATTTATAGAGAAGGGTCGAGATAAAGTATCTGTATATATATATATAGGAGAATAAACATACCCTGAAAGCTTCTGACTGGCGGGACCCCACAAAGGCATCCCAATCTGCTTGACTGATTTGGTATTTCTTGAGGTTGGGCGTCTTACCCTTCAGTACAAATTTTGTCGTCATGTCGGTTCTGAACTTACGGTGTAGAGTGACCATTTGGGAGAGAAGACGCTTTTTCAACTTATCGTCATCAGGTATTTTCCAGTACTCCTGCCAAAACAAATATACCAAGTTTGGAGTTATTCTAATATCAAATAAAAACTGGAGAAATAAAAAGATCATATATAGAGCTTACCGACAGAGTCGCCCATATCTTATCCTTCATGAGATCGTCAACCTCAGACCAATCATTTATAGTGATCGGGACATTCCTTTTGACCGAGAGACCCAACTGAGAGGAAAAACTTTTAGTATTTTGATCAATGACAGGCCTCCCAAACTTATCAAATGTCACCTTCTTTCCTTGGGTATTAATCACCCGAGTCAGCTGTGTGGGCCCCCTCCCTCGTTTCTTACCCGAGCCCTGCTCACCATCACTCAAGTGAGAGGATCTCTCACTATCACCACCAGAAGACATGGTAGGAACTGCAAAATTAGAAATAACTTGAGTTAGAAACCTGAAACCTAAACCCTAAACCCTAAATTACAAATAAACAAATAAACCCTAAACCCTAAATTATATTGATCATATTTCTCATTTACAACCACAATTTGCAATAAGCATAAATATTTCATAATTTGCAATAAGCAATAAGCATGCACATTTCCAACCAACAACCAACAAGCAACTAATAAAATTAGAAAACCTAATAAATTTTCAAAACAAGCAAATAATAACCTAACAACAATATTCCAACAATATTCGTCATATATCTCAATATATCACATATATCACATATACCACACAACAATATTCTAGATTTCATCATATACCACACAACAATATATATTCCAACTAATTAAATTTTCCATATTTTAATAAATTTGAAAACCTAACCGGATTTTGGAGAGCAGTGCAGCAAAGAAGAAGAGGGGCGGCCACCACCGACCAAGTACCAACACAGAGAGAAGTAGAGAAGCAGAGAAGAAGAGAAGAAGAGAAGAAGAGGGGTTGAGCGGCGACCAAGTACCAAGGAGGAGATCGAGGCGACCACTACTCTCGGCCGGCGCCGGTGTAGGAGGGATTGAGCAGAAACCCTAGACGAGAGACAATTGAACGGATCGATCGGAAATCGTAGATGACAGAGGAAAACACACTAGGGCGGAGTGAGGCGGAGTGAGGGAGAAAAGGGCAGACTGAGAGAGAGAGGCCGGGGTTTGAAATAAAAATTTATAAGTTAGAAAGTTAGATCAGTGCGAGGGAGGAGGGAAAACCCGAAATTTTGTATCGGTTCTTTGGTAATAACCGATACAAATTATATTTTGTGTCGGTTATTACCAAAGAACTGATACAAAATAGTAATTTGTATCGGTTATTACCAAAGGACCGACACAAAAACTTTTTGTATCGGTTATTACTAATGAACTGACACAAAAATGTTTTGTATCGGTTATTACTAATGAACCGATACAATTATTTTTTGTGTCGGTCCTTTGGTAATAACCGATACAAATTACTAAAAAAAATTAATTTCTTCAAAAAATAATTTTACGTAGTGAGAAGGATTTGTATCGGTTAATAAAAAGAAGCGACACAAAAAATACTTTTTGTATCGGTTATTACTAAAGAACCGATACAAAAAATATTTTTTGTGTCGTCTCTTTTTATTAACCGACACAAATCCTTCTGACTACTTAAAATTATTTTTTGAAGAGATTAATTTTTTTTAGTAATAAATTTATAATAAAAATACTAATTAACATGTAAAATGAACTTGCAATTTTTCTTATAACAAAATAAATTCATTTCCTTCTAAATTTAGTGATAAGTTTAGAAGAACTTGCAATTTTTCTTATAAAATTTTAAATTCATTTCCTTCTAAATTTAGTGATAACTTTAAAAAAAAAACATAAAAAGAATAAATTACATATTGAATTAAAACAAAGCTACATGCAATAAAATAATTTGTGGATAGCTTTCGTGCGTCCCATCTTCTAGTAATGTAATGCATCCTGAAAGAAAAAAAAAACTCTTCTTAAGTACAGTTCTATCTTTTAATAATATAAATATTTTGATATTTGAAAATGATAAAAAAAAACTTACATGCCAATAAAAAGTTAAATGTCGATCTTATTCTTGGACCCATTCTCCTTCGTTATGATCGCGGCGCTTGTGACTTGTTTCGCTATCCGGAATGGTTGGTGAAGATGCTATGCCTGTGGAAAATGGAGGTATCTCGTCAAAATGATCGAACGCTTCTTCGTCATCCACGTTATCGACTCCAATGATCCGTCTTTTTCCGGATAAGACAACATGTTTTGAGCGATCCGCAGGGTCAATTATGTAGAACACTTGTGTGGCTTGTCTTGCAAGTATGAATGGATCGTCCTTATACCCAGCCTTACTGAAATCTTCCAAAATAAAGCCATCATTGTCAACTTTAACCCCTCGACTGTTATCGACCCATTTACAACGAAATAACGGGATATTAAATTGTCTATAATCCATTTCCCAAATTTCTTCGACAAACCCGTAATATGACATCGATGCATGCGAGGGTCCGGCAGCTTTACCTCCTGAAAAATCATTAGAAATGGCTACTAATGTCACTCCACTATTCTGCACAGTACTTTTTAAATCTTGACTTTTCGTGTAAAATGTGTACCCGTTGATATCGTATCCTTCGTAGGTCCTCACGACTTCTCTTGGGCCAAAAACCAACATTCTGATGGTTTCCGAAATGCTTTCTCTTTTCGGAGCCTTCAAGACTCGACGAGTTCTGTGTGTTTCTTTGTGTTTGCCAATCAACCACTTATCGGACCTCTTCGGGTTCTGTTGCCGCAACTCAGTCATATGCTCTTCAAAATATGGATAAACGTCTGTGAGGTGTTGTAGAACATGGAAATGTGCTAGCTTCATAATCTCTTTTTGGGGCAAGAATAATTTTGAACCGATTGTGCCTACACCGTGAAGTCTTCCCTCATGCCGAGATTTAGAAATGCCAACAGGTTTTAGATCCTCCAGATAATTAGTACAGTACTCAATCACCTCCTCGGCGGCATAGGATCTCACAATGCTGCCCTTAGGACGATACCGGTTTCTTACGTATCCCTTTAAAATTCCCATGTACCTCTCGAACGGATACATGTACCGCAAGAAAACTGGTCCACACATCTTAATTTCGTTAACCAGGTGGACAATCAGATGAACCATGATATCAAAAAAAGACGGTGGAAAATACATTTCGAGGTTACAGAGAGTGACAACAACCTCCTTCTGCAAATCATCTAACGTCTCTGGATCATTTACTTTGCAACAAATGGCGTTGAAGAAAAAACATAACTTTGTGATGGTCTGCCTAACACGTACACGGTGGCAGTATGCCCCGAATTGCAACAGGAAGAAGCTGTGTCATTAAAACATGACAGTCGTGAGACTTCATACCCGTCAATTTTAATTTTTCCATTGAAATCAGGCTTTTAATGTTTGAAGAATATCCAGATGGAACTTTGACACTGTGAAGGCATTCGCATAGGCTTTTTTTTTCGTCACTCGACAACGTATGCATTGCGGGAGAAATATACCACCAGATTTTACCCTTCTCGGTCTTCTTCTCTGTGGGTTGTAGATCCTGCCGTATGTTTAACAACTGCATGTCTTTTCGAGCATTGATACAGTCCTTTGTCTTACCCGGAATATTCAACAATGTGCCGACTATGCTATCGCACACATTTTTAACAACATGCATCACATCAAGACAGTGTCGAACCTCTAAATTCTCCCAGTACGGTAAATCCCAAAATACCGACCTCTTATTCCACATAATTTTTGGATCCCCTTTCTTTCTTGCGGCCTTTTTCTTAAATTTCCCAAATTCTACCTTGATATCCCTCACTCGCGCATAAACTTCTCGACCGGTCAACGGGTATTTCACTCTCCCATTTTCGGTCTTTCCATTGAATTCTCTCTTTCTTTTTCTGTGGGCGTGATTGGCAGGAAGAAATCTACGATGACCCATGTACACATTTTTAGAGGAGTTAGGCAGATACAGATCAACTGTCCCGTCCATACAAATAGGGCACGCTTTCTCTCCTTTGACACTATAACCCGACAAATTACCGTAAGTCGGGAAATCATTGATGGTGCAAAAAATCATGGCATGTAGAGTGAAAATCTCCTTACTATATGCATCAAATATCTCCACTCCGGGAGCCCATAATCTGTTCAGGTCCTCAATCAATGGCGCTAGATATACATCTATGTCGTTTCCGGGCTGTTTAGGTCCTGATATCAGCAGGGTCATCATAATGTATTTGAGTTTCATACATAACCAAGGCGGAAGATTATAAATACACAGTAGAATCGGCCAACTGTTATGTTTACTACTCATGTTACTGTGCGGATTTATTCCATCGGCACTGAGCCCGAGCTTTAGGTTTCTTGGGTCACTGCCAAAGTCAGAAAACTTTCTGTCAATATTTCTCCACTGAGGAGAATCAGCGGGGTGCCGTAATTTCCCGTCTTTTTTCCGGCTATCGGCATGCCACCACAATAATTTTGCATCTCTAGCATTGGAAAACAAACGTTTGAACCTCGGTATCACGGGGAGGTACCACATTACTTTTGCTGGAGGTTCTTTACTCGGTCTGTCTGTATCACTTTCATTGACGGTTGACTGCTTTCTACTGTAACGCGATGCACCACATTTCGGACACTCGTGATAATATTCGTACTCATTCCGGTACAATATACAGTCATTTTGACATGCATGTATTCTTTGAACTTCTAAATCCACTGGACACAATATTTTCTTCGCTTCATAAGCATTAGAGGGGATCTCGTTTCCATCCGGAAGAATTTCTTTTAAAGCTTGCAATAACGATGTAAAACTATTATCAGTCCAACTATTAGATGTTTTCATATTATACAATATTAATACACCTTTTAATTTTGAAAATTTAGCACATCCAGGATACAATTCCTTATTACAATCCTCGTATAAATTCTCAAATACACAAGTCATCGCTTATCATTACCGAAATCCTCTTCTAAATCACGTAGCATTTGATCAAAATTATCCACGACTTCATTTTCATTGACTGGCACATCGTCACTACCGTCATTTACATCAGTATGGTATTCCTGATGCTCAGAACTGGTACCTTTGTCCGTTTGCAAATTACTCTCACCGTGCCATATCCAACGCCTGTAATGGCGCTTGAATCCACGACGGATCAAATGGTTCCTCACTTGGATGGGTTTGGAAAATTTCTTCAGATTGTTACAATCACGGCAAGGACACAAAGCATCACACCATTCCCATCACCTTCCATATATTCCTCAAGCAACTTTCATAAATTCATCAACACCCGTCATATATTCATCCGACAGACGTGATGCTTCATACATCCAACTACGGTCCATCTGCAATTAATTATAAGAAAACACAATTAATTAAGCACACGGTTGGGATTAACTGTTCACAGTAGGGCTTACACAGGCCGGTTACCATCTTATCCCACTCTTTGAATACTCTGTCTCAGCAGTAACCACGTATTAGCTAGTCGTGTTTTAGTATGTAGGAAAATTTCGGCAGCATTTCCCCTTAGCTCCCCGAGTACTCGGGAGCTAAGGGGAAATGCTGCCGAAATTTTCCTAGATACTAAAACACGACTAGCTAATACGTGATTACATCCTAATTGAGACAGAGTATTCAAAGAGCAGTCCCAAAATGGGGACTATTCAAAATTAATCCCTAGTGGATTCATTTTGAACGGGTATCATAACCTAAGGTATTAATTAATTCGGTTGTGGCACGTAAAACAATACTCTACCTAGCTATATACATATACCTACAATATATCGATAAAACATAATTAACTATACACACAATGCACAAAGTACGTACTAATTAAAAACAAGAGTTTTAGGTTATTTGGCTAGCTTACATTTGTTTGTATGCTGGATCGAGCGAGATAAAAATATCGTTGCACACACCAAATCTCTCAAAAAATCCAATTATCTACAAAATTAAGATTTTTGTGGGATTAAGGCAATGGCATGCTACATAATTAAAAAATTTACCTAATAAACAATTTTCCAACAATATTATGGCATACTTCCAAATCATTCCATCCATACTCTCAATGATTTCAACAATTTGGCTTTGAACCAAGCTAGAATGTTAATCAAAGAAATATAAAGGAGATCAAGGACTTACATTCAAAATTACCTCAATCCTCCTCTCCTAAACAATGCTTCCAGCCTTAGATCAGAGAAAAACAACTAATTTCGCAAAAAGAGAACAGAGAGAGAGCTTTGAAAGATTCAGCCGTCGAAAACCTAGTTTTAATACAGTCTGATGGGAGTTATAGAAAGAAAGGTAGATTCTGTATCGGTTAATAATAAAAAACGATACAAAATATATTTAGTATCGGTTCTCATAAAAATGCGACACAAAAAGGGGAAACTTTGTATCGGTTCCACGCTACCTAACCGAAACAGAATTTTTGTGTCGGTTCCTAATATAGAACCGATACTAAAAGGGTGTTATTTGTGTCGGTTTCTAATTAGGAACCGACACAAAAATTCAATATCGGTTAGGTATCGGGGAACCGATACAAATTGGACCCTTTTTGTGTCGCATTTTTATGAGAACCGATACTAAAGGTATTTTGTATCGTTTTTTTATTATTAACCGATACAGAATCTATTTTGTATCGCTTGTTTCAAAGAACCGATACTATTGGGGCGACACTGAAAGTGTATTTTCAACTAGTTGTCCAACCATATAAAATATACCGATCTTGTCATACACAATGCAAATGATTTTTTGAGAGTCGGTGGCGATCCATCTTTTTATTATTTTGTTTTTGTTCGCATGAAGGCACTAACGATTTTGAGATCCGAGCTCCACCGACCGTTCACATGTAGTGCGTGGTTACATATGTTCAGGTATGCTTTAATTTTTATTACGTATTAATTTGTTGGGTTTGTCTATAGTACAGTAAAATTATTCTGGCTACAGTACAGTAATCAATTTCAATTAAAATCTGACCCTTAATCTCTTTGTTTCGGACTTAAGTTATTTAGGGTAGAAACGTCATTCTTCCTTCCCCCCCGTGTCCGATAACTCTTTTCCCTGGAAACAAAGACATGCTTACATCTCTTCCTTCGTTAGAGGGTGTGCGAAGAAGAAGGGTAGAGATTGGGACTTGGGAAGAGGGGAAGAGGGGGGTGACTGGAGATGACCGGACCAGTCGCTCGGTTCTTTCTCTCGACCTCCCCAGCTGTGCGACACCACCACTTCCGAGTTCTCCCTCTCCCCTCTCCACACTTCCATGACCTACTCTTTCCAACTGACTGAAACAACAGCCAGTAGTAAGAGAGCCTAGATGCAAAGCACCTAAAGAAACTAGCATGGTTAAAGAGAGCCTAGTCTGTCTTCTTCATTCTTGCATTTCAGAGAAGAGGTTGAGAGTTTGTTTGAAAATGTGTACGAAACTCAGCCGTCAAAAACTGCCGCTAGAAGCGAGAATATCTCTCAGAGACATTTTCACAAACATTTGATGTGCCAGAGAGTTCTATTATACCTCTTTGAAGAAGGAAGAGAGGAGAGTTGAGGATCGGGGGGGAACAGAAGAGGGCATCGGAAGTAGAGATCGATGCAGCGATGGCTAATTCAAGATTGTTTTTGGGGACGAGAGGGACGGAGCGACAAAGGCATACGCGCGGTTCAATAAATTACGATTTTGCCCTTCCGACTAAAATTTATGTTAAACTTAACGGAGAAATGCTGTTAAATTTGTATTATCTCAATCGTTGGATTAGAATATGAATGGTTATAATTTTGCTGTACTACAGCCAAAATAAGTTTGCTGTACTATAGACATCCTCTAATTTGTTTTATATGTATGTATGGTTTGTTTGCTTAATGTAATGAAGAATCTAAGGCGTCCGAGTAGGGGTGCAAACAGATCCGATATTATCCGTGTTCAGATTTTTCGTATTCGGATAGTCCGATACGAATAATTTGCGGATACGAATACGGATATAGATACAAAATATGTGAATACGGATACAAATTCAGTTTTAATATGAGAAGCGAGTGCGGATACAGATACAGATAATTATCCGTATCCGCATATTTTATTTTGTTTGGATACCCGTTCTTTTTATTTTGGGTTTCTGATTTTCTGTCAGTCGGACTTTCTGGTATTTGGTTATTACTCAAATTTCAATTCACACTCCCGACAATTATGAACTTTTCTACTCCTGATGAGATCAATTTCCAGTATGTCAAGCAGTAAAACTTAGTAATGCAAAAATTTCGGATTCTATTGTTACAAATGATTCTACTGTATTAATTTATTAATTCAATTTATTGTTCTATAATAGTATATGCATTTAACTTCATGTTATCTGAATAAGAGACTAAGCCGATAAAAATATTTGAGCTTCAAACGGGTCATTAGTTTTTTTTTTTTTTTTTAAATTAGATATAAGTATAAATTATTATTGAGGAAACAAAAGAAATAGATGATGGATCTTGATCGGAAGATGGTGACAGGATTGATATTCTACCAAAATATGATCAAGTTATTTTTTTAATTTAAATTTATATATGTTTAGAGAGAATTTATTTTTTGTTGGTATATTTTGATTAAAGATATGATTATGTTGTTGTTGAATTTTAGTTAAATAGATATAAATTTTGTAATTGCATAACAAATTAATTATATATAGATTTTGAATTAGAAATTCGAATTATATCTATATCCATATTCGTGTCTGATAATATCTAATATGCAGTTATATGTGTTTAATATCCGATCCGTATCTGTATCCGACTAAGATCCGATCCGCATCCATATACAGAAAAAAAAATATATATCAATATGGATATGGTTTTACCACTATTCTATTCGTATCCGATCTGTTTGCACCCCTATGACGTCTCAGTTGCTAATTGTCGACATCTCGATCATGTGACTACTGCTAAAAAAAGATTAAAAAAGAAGAAGATGAAGTTCCTTTGTACATTACCTTTTTTCTTATTGCAATCTCTTATCATATTTTTATCATATTCATAGACAGTACTTTATTCCTGGTTTACTGAGAAACATTTTTAACATTGTATATCTTAGTTAGTCTTACTTAGTAAATCTAAATTCAAAATCATTGTTTTCAATGATTCAGAAGTCTTTTACCGTTTATTAAAATTAATAATTTTCAATCCATCTTAATAAAAAAGAAGAAAAAAAATAGTAAAATTTGATCCCCAAGCACCTTATATTGAACGGTTTGGATTGACTGTTTTGATCTCCAAGCACATTATTTTAGTGAGCTTCTCACAATGTAACTAGCTTAGAGACTGTTAATTATACTATTTCCAATTTTCTTATAAGGGTGACTACCTTTCTTTTTCTTATATATAAGAGTAACTACTTTAATTCACTGGGCGTCCCCATCACTTGTAATAACAAATTTTTATCATTTTTACTATGAGACATAAACCATTTAAAGGATGTCTCTTGAATTATATTTTTTAAAAAGAACAAGCACAAAGCCTATGAAAATCATACAAAAAAACAACTCCACTGTAACACTGCTTGTTCCGTCTGTATATAATTTTAAAGGCTTTATTCTTGTTCCGTTTAAATGATCCGAGCTGCGCCGGGCGTTCACATGTAACGCATGCACGGTTACATACGTTCAGGTACTATTATAATATTTATTAAGTCTTAATTTGTTTTATACCTATTGTGTGTTTGCTTAATATAATGAAGAATCTAAGGCGTGGGAGGCAAGATCCACGGTTCATTCCCCGAGATGGAGCATTAGCTGCTAATTAAAAAAGGATTAAAAAACAAGAAGTTGCAGAGAATTCGGTTCATGATATGTTCAGACGCATGGTCTTAACATAGTATATGTTAATTAGCCTTAGCCAGTATAGCTTAATATGCTAATTACTATATACTGAATTATTACTGTGCAGTCTGCTCGTTCATTTATTGGAGGTAGTGATAAGAAGGCAGGACCACGTGCCATTCCGAGAAACATTCAAAATTGCACAATTTATTTCGATTAAAGCAATCAGGGATTGTAATATGGCAACCTCTGTTAGCTAGGTCCAGTACCCAGACACGCCTGTTGATATGCACAATTTTCTTTAGCCTTTTACGAAATTGGAGAGAGAGTTCAAACTAATTTGAATTCCGCCGTTTTGGCATTTGGGCCAAAAGCTTTCATTTATAAATCCTATTTGTACCGAAATGTATTTTAAAAATGATATGTACACTGATGTATACCTAGAAATACTATATTTTTTTTAAAATACTCTTTCAATGCCAAAACAATACGGAAATAATAATCTTGAACGCCCAAAAAAAATTAAAACTTAACAAAAATGTTAACGATCAGTTTATTGAATATTTCATGGATCATACTTTTTAACATTTATAAACATTTGACAAACACAAAAGAAAATTCAAAATGCTACCCAGGCAGGGTAATTATGTATGTTGCGCTCTTACAACACAAATTATGAATATTTTTATTCTTACGTAAAATATCAATAACAAAAAATAAAATAAAATTAATGTTGAATCCTGCATATTAAAGAGGTCCACAGGTGCTCCCACCTCTTTAACAGCACGCATGTTCCCGCTGCCTTCTTAATTATGAGCAGCCCCAAGATGACGAGAAGTATTGGGGCGGAAAAATTGCTGATGAAATCACATTTTTTTCTTTATTGTGTGGGACTGGGTGAGAGAAACTTTTTTTTTTAGGACTTATCAGCGAAGAGTTGATTAAAACTGAATATTGAATCGGAAACTCTAAGAGATAGAGTGTCGGCGGGGGGGGGGGGGGATGGGGGGAATGAAGAGGGAGTTAAGAGTTATATTTGATTAGATGTGGAGGTGTTGAGAATTAAAGATAGGGTAAAAATCGAAGAGGGATCAAAAAAGTAAAAAGTCCTAACTACTAATCATACATGACTCAAACAAAAAAATCGTGTATAGTGGATTTAAACTGACACGGTTCATACTAATACCATGTATAATTTACCAAAATAGGCTTGAAAAAGCAGAAACCCCCATTCACAAGGGTTTATACACATTTTTACAGGACTATGTACGGTAATTATTATTATTATTATCGTATTTGTTATAAAGATTCAAAAAATTGATTCAAAACTGTAACATACAACATACCAAAGGACCTTGCTTCCTCTAATTTCATCAAGATTGTGAAGGTTATTAACAACTTTTCTCAGTCAAGAAACCTTTCCATAGACGTAATTTGTCTGAAATCCATATAAAGGTTCTAATGTTAAGAAAAGTTGTGATTAGACCTTCGAATTATATTATGATGATTGAAACCACAATTGCTAGCTATAGAATATTGATTTTTCTCCTCTGTCATATTAGGGTTGTCTAGTTTTATAGCTCATCATAGTTCCTTTAAGTGCACACGAGGGAGAAATAATTAAGATAAAGGACGAAGACTATATCAACACCGATAAGAGGGAAGAAAAAGTTAATCAAGTGACAAATTAAGGGAGGGGGCTTGACTTAAATGTTGTAAGTGTGTGTAAAGAGGCAGCTGAGGGTATCTCTTATCTCTTCACAAGAAATAAAGACGTACTAACAAAGTTTATGGTTGAGAGCACTACTGCAAAAGAAACATTTACTATCTCTCCTTTACTGTTGGGTGTCCTTCGGCACTGATGGTGTATGTAACCAGGTACAACACAGTAATTATTTTGAACTTTTTACTGACTGGTGACATTGAACCAACCGATGGCATTGGTGGACCCCTCCTTTTCCATCCTTTTTTTATATCCTACTGTTGGTTTTGATTGTCTTTGCAATATCAGTTATAGAACCAATGTTGCATAAGTGGTTATCTTTACCATTCGTGATGTCAATTGGGCTGTTAGTATTGATTTGATCAATACCAACTGTGTTCCTTTTTGTTAGGAGGATATTAAATTCTACTTTTATTTAGTGAAAGTTTAAGAAAATTCATTTTAATTTTTTTTTCTTTTATATTCAGAAAGCTAAGAAAACTAACTACTACTATTGTTATTGTTGTTGTTGTTGTTGTTGTTGTTGTTATTGTTATTATTATTTCTTATTCACTTATTATCATACACATCGAATAAAAATACGAAAAAAATTAATTTTTATTTATAAAAATATTTTATTCAATTTGTTTCGTATCTAACACACTGTCATATTATTTTGCGTTAATTTTCTATTTATCCTGGGAGACTTTTCCAGTTTCTATTTACTATTACAGTATATATTTATTATATTTAATAAATTCCTTCTCTCAGGGTATTTATTTCTATTTAATCCACAATTAAGTGATATCATATTTTACTTTTCCTATTATACCTCAGTCTTTCTCAGTAAAATTTTATGATTACATAGAAATAGTGAATCATCCGTAACATGCTCTTAACAAAATTATATACTGAACAGTTTGAAACAGCTATATTTGAACTTTATAATCACAGCCTATGAATATGAAGTAAAATATGTCATTTACTTCGTAGAGTACGATAGCCTATCTCTCTCTTTATATTATAATAATAATAATAATAATAATAATAATAATAATAATAATAATAATAATAATAATAAAAATATATGTGAGGATATACGTAAAATTAATACAATTAATTTTTTAATTTCATATGAGTTAAGTCTGCTCCTGCATTTATTAATATTAAGTTTGCGAGCTCGACTTGTCAAGCATTAATTAATGAAGTATCCTTTTTGCTCGGGAGCTTGTGCTTTTGTTCGTAATTTAGTGACATAGCGAGATATTCTGTATATCATTCCAAACAGGATTTGGTTCAGCTCTATTCGATACCCAATAGATTTCCTGCAGCAACTTATTTGACATATACGACATAATTTGTTTGATGTTAGCAGTTGTTAATGCGCTGTTAAATTTACCTGGTGATGTTCCCGAAAACTATGGATCAATCATAGCTAGCTTTGTGACACAAAGAACTTGTTAGGAAATTCTCTTGCGTTAAGTTTTGGTGCAAAAATCAATCTTGTGATATGCTAATGCTAGCTTGATTTGTATATTGTCTTGTGAAACAAAGAACTTGCTAGGGGATTCTCTTATCAGTTTCGAGGAGGCCGAACATGATACAACCCTTTTGCATGAACAAGAGATGATCCAATATGCATGATGAACAGATTATTGGTATTCCTGAAAAAGAAGTGTAGTTCATAGGAATGGAAAAGGTGTTGTTTGATACTTTTGTTATTACGTACTACTGGTTTGGCAGATCATGTGTTATCTTCTGTTTTTATGTTTTAATTGTGTTCAGTTAGGTATTTGGCTTGTAATACCTTGGTTTTGTTGTTTGCTTTTGTCTTTGCTGGTACCAGTACAGGTCTGAATATTGTAATATTTTATAGTTTAATGAAAATCGATGGTATCCCGCTTCTTAAAAAAAAAAAAAAAAAAAATGTATCGATCATAGAAGTTCTTAATACGCTGTTGATTATTTCTTATAAAAAAAACATCATAATAAACGACTCCTATGATATTGCTACATCCTATTTTTTGTCTTTTCTTATTAAGAAGACGGCTGAATCAAATTAGGGGACCTTTTCAGACTTTAGAGGACAAAACTAAGAAACTCATTCAATATGCATATGTCGTATATAAAATATATTAACTAACACACCCAACATATTATTTTGGATTAATTTTGTAACTATTGTTAAAAACTTCTTCAATTTCCTATTTATTCTTAGACTATTTATTACATTTAATATAGTTCCTAACACAATTTATTTATTTCTATTTACCAGCAGAAAAATAATCCATCAATAGTTTTGTTGCAAGAAATTTATCTTTGACATTATATTCTTGCTCTTACTCATAAAATTGTTTATGATTTAATGGAAAATATATGTGAATCATCAATAACATGCATGATGCTAACAAAATTAGATACTGGGATGGTTAGCTAACCTTAATAAATGTTCATTTCTTCTGTGTTGCATTAAAGAAATATGTTGATCAATCGTCATCATATATATAAAACTTATTTGTATGAAATGTTTAGGTATTATTTTTGGTGTTATTTTGCGGGTGGTATGGGGTAAAAAGAAATTAAATGTGTTTTAATCGGAACGCATCAAAATCTGTTAGCGCAGAACGATAAAATAAAGCAAGAAAACAGAGAGACAAAAACGGAAAAGTACATGAAGTGCGCCAATTAAATTCTTAACATCAAAATATATTTTCATTCTTCATTATTTGAACTTGATATTTAACTTTATAGTTTCTGTGTAATGGAGTTAAAGAAAATAGTTTTAAGATCGTTCAAGGAGTAAATTAGATAAAATTATATGTATTGGAATATATAAAATAAAATATTAAAATACAAATGAGAACATAGGGAAAATTAACTCTATTATTTTTTTAAATCTAGGGTAGAGAGCTCGTGTTTTGAAGCATAAATGAAGGATCTATCCTTTTTGCTTGGGTGGTCGTGCTTTAGTTAATAATTTAGTGACTGAACCCTCACCGCCCCACGTGACAATGTGAGAAATATAGGGAGATTCTATGGATGATTTCAAGCAGGAGTTTGGTGCAGCTTTTCTTTCATACCAAAAAAATTGACTGCAGCAACTCATTTTAGATAATTCGACTTACAAATATATGCCGATAAAAAGTCAGCTAATCAGATTTGTGTGATAGTAGCAGTTCTTAATTCGATGAAGTACGATGAGGACCTAATTAACTTATCTATAAACCTAATTAATTTATTCATAAAGTACGATGAGAACCACTAACTTGGGAAAACAATAACTTCTTGGAGGACCACTTAAATTTGAAAAAAAATTACAACTGACGCGCATGTATGAACAATTAAAATATTCATACTAAATTTAGAAATGAGATCCATGATGAAATACTTTTGGGTTCTTTGTTGTTCCCCCTTTTGTAATTTTCTCTTTCAAATGAGATCCATGATGAAGTACTTTCGGGTTCTTTGTTGTTCAAGTACTCATACCTCGGCATACAAGTATTCATACTAAATTTAGAAAGTATTCATACTAAAACATATAAAATACTCATTCTATAACTTTGAAAGTATCATTATTAGTAAATATACAAACTACAAAATATTCATACTAAAACATGTAAATATTCATATTAGAACATTACATGTATACATATACATATCAGCAAATATTCAACATATAACATATTCAAACTACAAAGTATCATTATTAGAAAATATTCAAATTACAAAGTATTCATACTAAAACATATAAAATATTCATAATAGAACATTAAAATATTCATATTTACGCATTGAAGTGTGAATTTTTATGTTGTAAAATATTTCTGAGAAATTTCTAAATGATTTATACCTCGTCGAGTAAGTATTTACATCTCGTAATGCAAGTATTTATACCTAAAATACCAAATATATTTCTAAAAAAATTGTGCACAAGTACGAATGCCTATGCACGCAATTATTAATATATAATATATCAAATATTCATAACTAAGATATCAAGTATTTTTAATAAAAATATTAACATCAAGTATTCATACTTACGCATTGAAGTGTGAATTGTTATGTTGTAAAATAACTTTAATTAGTTATTTTGTTTGATGCTTGAACGTATTGATATATACTGAGGAAAATATTCATACTTCTACTGTGTACAAGTATAAATGCATATGCACGCAAATATTAATTTATAATATATCAAGTATTCATATCTAAGATATCAAGTATTTCTAATAAAAATATTAACATTAAGTATTAATATCTACCAATTGAAGTTTTAGTAAAAATATTAATATATATAATTTTAAGTATTCATACTTACGCATTGAAGTGTGAATTATTATGGTGGTAAATCAGTATATCTATTTGATGCTTAAATGTATTGGTAGGTACTGAAAAAAATATTCATACCTATAACTAAAGTATGAATGTATTTGGTGCTTGAAGTATGAATTGAAAATATTATAATCCAGCAATTATACAGATCAAAATTTTCTTAAATTTGACTTAATTCTGAGTATACCATTTTCTCCTTTTCAGTGTGCATCTTTATCTCCCAACTAAAACTCAGAAATAAAAAGAAAATACGAAAAGAAGCAGAAGAAGAATCTCTCTGTGTCTCGATCTTTCCAGTGCACCACCATAGATAAATTGTCCCTCTCCTCTGCAAGGCAGTGCTCCAACGGTGCGAGGAGAGAACGACCATTGATGCCGAGGTCCGACGAGCACCACCATCGAAAAATTGTCGCTCTCCTCCACAAGGCAGCATTCCGACGGAGGGAGGAGGGAATGGCCGTCGATGCCGAGGTTCGACAAGCACCACCATCGATAAATCGTCATTTAGTGACATAACGAGATATTCTGTATATCATTCCAAACAGGATTTGGTTCAGCTCTATTCGATACCCAATAGATTTCCTGCAGCAACTTATTTGACATATACGACATAATTTGTTTGATGTTAGCAGTTGTTAATGCGCTGTTAAATTTACCTGGTGATGTTCCCGAAAACTATGGATCAATCATAGCTAGCTTTGTGACACAAAGAACTTGTTAGGAAATTCTCTTCCGTTAAGTTTTGGTGCAAAAATCAATCTTATGATATGCTAATGCTAACTTGATTTGTATATTGTCTTGTGAAACAAAGAACTTGCTAGGGGATTCTCTTATCAGTTTCGAGGAGGCCGAGCATGATACAACCCTTTTGCATGGACAATAGATGATCCAATATGCATGATGAACAGATTATTGGTATTCCTGGAAAAGAAGTGTAGTTCATAGGAATGGAAAAGGTGTTGTTTGATACTTTTGTTATTACGTACTACTGGTTTGGCAGATCATGTGTTATCTTCTGTTTTTATGTTCTAATTGTGTTCAGTTAGGTATTTGCACTACTACAGAATGGCGCTTCCTACACTGTAGTTGTACACGGATTTTCTCGGTTTTATGTAAAACCGTGTACCAAATAGGATTTTTCCAATGATCAATGATATCTCTAAGAATTCCTCACGGATATTTCATTAAAAAACAGTGTTTGAAAAAAGCCGTTTGAAATTTACATTTCCTACACGGATATTTAGTTAAATATCCGTGTAGGAATTGTAGAGAGCTACACAGATTTTTATTAAAAAATCCGTGTAGGAAGGGATTATTGTAGACGGATTATTGTTTAAATAACAGTGTAGATTATTGTTTAAATAACAGTGTAGAAAGGCTAGAGAGCTACACGGATTTTTATTAAAAAATCTGTAGGAAGGGGTTATTGTACGCGGATTATTATTTAAATAACAGTGTAGAAATGCTAGAGAGCTACACGGATTTATAGTGAAAAATCCGTATAGAAAAGTAGTTTTAGGATTTTTGTTATATAAAAAAGGCCTTTTCCCTCCAACGCCGTTTTGATTCTATAATACTCTCTCTATCTCTGTATTAAAATATTGGTCTGATTTCAGCTAATTATTATTACTTATTTCTCTTTTATTTATCTTTTTGGTTTTGTAGGGTTTTAATTGGTTACTATCCTCTTCGTCTTAGTTGGTTACTATCCTCTTGCCACCCTCCCTTCGTAAATACATTTAAGATGCAGTAATTTTTTTCTTACGAAATTAATTTTCAATGGTTCGTATAAAAGCCATATAGATTCAATTAATTTTATGTATAAATTTTAATTGAGAATTTTTATCCCTATGATGTATGTATGTATGCACAAATATTGATCCTTGCATTTTTCATTGGAGATGCAATATTGTTGGAGACCTTTAACCAAGAGACATCATGTCATGGATCACATGCAAACTCCTTTTTTGATATGTTGGATCTAATACAACTTAGTATGTATGAAATTTCGTACTAGAGTAGATCATAGACATGAGTTTTGGCAACATGAGGCCAACTTTGGCCCAAACCTTGATCACATGGTTACTAAGTGGTAAGGACATAATTTTTATGCAAACATTGTATTAGATCTTGAGGAGTGTATGCTATGTGTTAGATCACATGGGATTGTATGTACAAAAGGCTATGTATATATATATGTTGCAAATGGCTATGTATTTATTTTTGCAAAAGACTATGTATTTATTTTTGCAAAAAGCTATGTATTTATTTTTGCAAAAGACTATGTATTTATGTACAATAGTATAATATTATTTTATAAAAAAATAAGTAAAAATTATAAGTAATTATAAAAATTATACAATATAAAAAATTAAAGCTACAATTTAATTCATAAAGATGGCTTAGTCGTTCCTATTTAGATTTTGGATCCGTTGACCAGAGTTTTAATAGTTGATTCTACACATCTTGCTACACAGAGAGTGAAGCAGAGGATCTGTAGTCTTCTCATGTCCCTTGACCACCTCCCTATAAGAAACTCATATGCTTTCTAATTCACCAGAGAAAAAGCCAGAGAGAAGAAGCTACAGGCGTGCTCTCATTTTGGGTAGGCAGTTCTCTCTAAATTTTCTCTCTACTGATCAGCCTATTTTTTTTTTTTTGGACAAATTCTGATTGGGTGATTCAGATCTTAGTGGATCCACTTTTGGTAAGTTTACACAATAGTATCAGTGTGTGTTAGTTTACTTGATGTGTTTGTAATTTATGTTTTGGGATATTTGTTAGTTTATATCCCAGAGAATGTGTGCCTTGTTCTGTTTACTTAAGATAATATATGACTCCCTCAAATGGTAATCATCCTACTTCTTGTCTTTCCTGTTTAAGAAGACGAATGAAAAAAATTATGGGATCTTTTCTCACTTTACAGGGTGAAACAAATAAATTTGAAATAGACAAAAATTAAAAAAAAATGAAATTACTAGCTTTTATTTATAGAAATGGCTTAGTCACTTGTAATTATACTTTGGATCCGTTGACCTAACGTGTAATTTATTAATCTACAGTAGAGCTTGCTATACAGAGACTAAGAGTTCGAAGCAGAGGATCTGTAGCCTTCTCTTGCCTCGTGGTCATTTGGAGAAAGAGACGTAGAGACGAACACAAGCGTACTGCTGATCTCCTCTTTGGTACTGTCTACATTTCCTCTCTAATTATTCTTAGTATCTTTTATTTCATACTACTTTTTATTTCTCCAATTCGTGATAGGGTTATTCATTGGTAAGTTTTCACAGCGTATTATTCAATGTACAGGAGATGACTAGATATGTTTGTTAGTAGTTGTCTTGGGAGATTTGTTAGTTTCATATCCCAGAGAATGTGCGCCTTATTTATTTATTTATTTTTTTCAACTTTTTGATCTCATATATAGTAAATTGTTACTTTAGATCTGTTACTGAGGGCGTTATTTATTCCGAAATTTTTATAAATATACAAAATACGAAATTATTTGAACAATCTATACATTTTTTGGGCGGAATTCAAAAACTATCCAAACCGATCACACAATCATCGATTTCATAGCCTGAAACCGTTGACATGGTGATCCATCCTAGAACCGCTCACAATATGTCATCCATCATAGAAATGATGACTATGTCATCCATCCTAGAACTGTTGACATAGTCATCGGTTTCATCGGTTTCAGGCTAAGAAGCATATTATTTAGTCATCAGTTCCGGATGCCACAGATCAATGCTTGTTTAATTATGTTTATAATTAGTTTAAATTAATTAATTAAATTTAGATTAATTTAAATTAATTAAATTAATTTTGATTAATTAAATTAAATTAAATTTAATTAAATTTAATTAAGTTTGATTAATTAAATTTAATTAATTTTGATTAATTATTTTCATTAATTAAATTTAATTAATATTGATTAATTATTTTAATTCATTATGATTAATTATTTTAATTAATTAATTCGGAATAATTATTTTTTAATTAATTGAAATTAATTCATTTATGTTTATTGTATTATATTGAAGTTTTCATATGTAATTTGTTTTTATGTTTTGAGCGATAAATTACATTTGTGTGTTATTTTTTTGGAAGCATACTTGATACGTTGAATATATAGAATATAACATACATAATAGAAATAAAAACATAATATTTGATTTTGGACATAAACCCAACCAATTTATAAATTTTATTTTGGAGATAATCGAAGTTATGATTAACAGTTACCGGGAACGAGTATTTGGGTCGGGTATTGTAGATGACTTCTTCATCATTATACTGGATGTTCCCTCCAACAAAACTTTCACACATATCATATTTGATTTTTGGTTGATCTGGATAACAAACATTTAAAAAAAATAACGTTACAAAATTAATTAAAAAACTAACAATGTACAAAAAAAACATTTTTTTTTGGACAAATTCTGATTGGGTGATCCAAATCTTAGTGGATCCTCTTTCGGTAAGTTTACACAATTGTTTCAGTGTGTGTATGCTTACTTGATCTGTTTGTGAATTTATGTGTGACTTCTGTTTTGTTTACTTTAAGATCAATCATAATATATGATACCCTCAAATGATATTCACCCTACTTCTTGTCTTTCCTGTTTAAGAGGACGAATGAAACAAATAATGGAATCTTTTCTCACTTTACAGGGTGAAACAAATAAATTTGAGATTTGACTCGCTAAATAAATTACGATAGTATGATTATATTATATAAAATAGACGAAAATTTTATTTTCGTATCCTAGAGAATGTGTGCCTTTTTTTTTTTGGTCAACTTTTTCATCTCATATATAGTAAATGGTTAGTTTACATCAGTTACTTAGGCCGTTATCTATTAGTAAGATTTAGTTTGAAAACAATTTCATTAATTTAATTAACGAGTATGGACACGGTGAGAAACTTTTTTGTTAGCTTATAGGATAAGGATGTGGAAGATAGCTATTTCGTACTCATTAGAGGGTAATTAATTGATAAATAAAATTATATAAGATAATTTTTTTATTTGTACGTATAACTATATAAGTTTTATTATTATTATTACATTCATTTTACAACATTTTATATAATATTATTTTACTAAATTATGACTAAATATTTAATATGAAATTTATATCATTTTATTTAATTGATAATTTACATTTTAAAATAATGGTATAAAAATAATAATTTGTATATTTAATATAAATATTTATCTGTTATTAGTTAATTAAATTATATAAGCTCTCAATTTAATCTGGATTTGGTTTTGCCATGCTTCTTCGATTAGCATCCGTACGTATTCAATATTTAATCACGTTCCATATTATTTCAGAACAACTTGTCTGTGGATTAATCGAGAAGAGGGTCAGAAATGAGTAATAATTCCCAAGAACTAGTAGATGAGTGGGTTGTCGAGATAGAAGGTCGCCTAGAGAACCTGTACAACTCCCATGCAACCAGACGTCAACCAATGGATAGCAACATTGAAAAATATCCATCAATATTTGGTAAATGGGAAAGTTGGGATGATTTTGGGGCCTCTTACATACCTGAAACTCAAAAGTGGATATTTGTTGCATGTATGACGCAGTACTTTGGTCTCAACGTACGTTCATACATTTTATACATGCAAGAGAAGGTAGATCTAGCCTGGAGCTACTATCGTGGGGTCGATGATCAATTTCGTACTGCTGAAAATAGCAAACGTTTCATAGAACACCTATTGGTTAATAGTTCCTTCTTCATATTTTCTTTGATTTTGTTATCCGGGAAAAAGAAACTAGAGGATAGTTGGAACGAAATAACTAGAAAAGACAATCCAAAAGGTCTATCGCATAAAGATATTAAAAATATAAAAGAATTTATGTTAGTAGATCCAATGCGGACTTATTGTTACATGGTTACCATGAAGTATCAGATACCGTGGTTTATTATTCAAGTTGTATATACAGAGCTTTCCAACTTAAGCAACCATTTTGTTACCCCAATCCACAAAATTGCGTACTTATTCTTACGCGACATCTTGCCCCCAGACTCTCTTGACAAATTTCACAAAGGTGGTACTGTTCCTGAAGGTGGCTTCAAACATCTAGTACACATCTTCCATTGGTCACAAACCCCCGATGGGAAGTATGTGGCGGATATTTCAATGCCAAATCAGCTGGTTATTGGCGAGTTCCAAATACCTAGTGCAACAGAGTTGCAATTATCTCAAACTGTTTTCAGAAAGGATGAGGATGGCTCCTTTAATGTGTCTTACGGTGATGGGAGAATATCTGGAGTGATGCAAGTAACACCCTGGAACTATTTACGTTCCGGCACTCAATTCTTTGAAAGTCTTATAAGATTTGAAGAGCAGTACATGGACTGTGGAATCCCCTTCACGGCCTATATTGCATGCATGGCGTGCTTGCTAAAAACTGAAGCGGATGTGCGAGTATTGCAAGCAAATGACATCATCCCAAGCTCGGGCTTAGACGACATGGCTGTTTTACGCTATATACAAGAGCTCAGAACTTTAATTGACGATAATCTTGTTATGCCTAATGAGCTGAAGATTTTGGAGAAGAAGGTGATGGCACATCATAAAAAAAGTGTCTATAGAGTAATTGGAGAGTTCAAGAAACGCTACTGCTCCAATACATGGATAATTATCTCCGTCATCGCGGGCATCTTATTGTTTGTCCTTACTTTTATTCAGACCATATATGGTACGCTTAGCTACTACAAACAATGATTGCACTAAGCTAAGCATACTCCTATATTTTTATTTCATAATATCATGTGTGCAATTTAAATTGTGTGCAAACCGGTGGTTTATCTTTATTCAATTCACTATGTTGTTTGTTGTGAGATCCTGTATGTTTTGTAATTTTTTTTTCATTTTTCCTTTTTATGTGTGTATGTTCGACAATGTGTGATATTTACCTTTGCTCCCGTTGTACAATATTATTTCACCTAACAACCAATTAATTCAACTATACAAGTATGTATGGATCTTTCTTTATTAAAATTGACCTTTTCTTTTGAGAACATAATTCCTCCCGGACCCTGAGTGTTTCTCAGAAAGTTCCAATTTCTGATATTAATTAATTTACTCCCATTTCAATTAATAATCTACAATTAATTAAATCTATGCTTTAAGAAACCGAAGACCTATCTACACAATTTAATCTACTCCCATGCTAATAGTCAATAAATATGTGCTTTAAGAAACCCAAAATATTAAGATTGATATTCTTTTTGACGATATCTCTTCAATAAGTAAAAAAAAAAAAAAAAGGTTTTAAATGACAAAAAAAAAAATGGTGACCCAAGGCCTTAGTTTAGTTATATTGAGGGCGGATATCAATGCACCAAAGGGTTCTTAGTCACCCTTATAATTGCAAATTATTTAATTATATATATTACAAGAGGAGAGATCATGTTATAATAAATTTGAGTTACAACAAAGTTACACCAACGATTTTTTTCATTTTCAAAGTCCAAATCGTTGATCCAAACCGTTCAACATGATTATCTAAATAAAAGTGCTTCCACATCAAATTTTAAATTTTTTTAAATTTTTTTACTATTTACTAAGTATTTTACAAAATCTAGTTAAATTCAGACCATTGAATTTTGTACCCATATTAATAAATAGTAAAAAAACAAAAAATCAAAATTTGATCTGGAAGCACATTTTATTTAGATAATTATGTTGAACGGTTTGGATCGACAATTTGGACTTTCAAAATGATAAAACTGTTGTTGTTACTTTGTTGTAACTTGATCCCTCCTCATATTACAATTTGATTGAGTTTTTTTCTTTAAATTTTTATATAATTCATTTCCCTTTACAAATTATCTAATGTGTGCTTGTAGTCTAGTGGTGTAGACTTGGATTCAAGTCCCACTACCACACATTAAACAGTTTTACATTTTATGCTTAAACGTCCCAAATCTAAATTTCTAGTTCCGTTACTGATCCTATCAACTTCTTATTAGATTACACAACTTGACGTAGTCTCTGCAAACATCACAATTACATACAAACTAAAACCTGTATTTCGTTATTTCTGATATAATATGTAATTTCTTGTTGTCAACATAGACTCATTTCTAGCACTAATTCAAACAGAAATTCAGCTAGCATTATACCAAAACTCAAAATCCAAAATCTAGTGTACGTTGCAATTCTAATGTACATACAGTTTGCTAATTAAATCTCCAACTGGATTAAATAAGGCCCGAGAAGATCTAAATCTTCCACACTAGGCGCCATCTAATTGTAATTAATTTATAAATTAAATAGGCCCAAGAATTCCTCACTGGGCCCAACCTATTTTTGCATGCCATGAATGGACTGGACCGGATCCTCTTCTAAAACTTTTGATCAGGGGTAAATATGACACTTCACACAGAAGAAAATGTAAAGAATTGAACAGCATGATCTTCTTTGTTACCCCCAAATCAGTATCTTCCGATTTGTCCCTTCTAATAATAAAAAATATTTTTGATTGATTCGTCTCTAAAGAAACCCTCCGATGAGGTTTCTTCTCTTTCTTTTGCAATTAATACTTGTAATCTAAACTTGATTAGTAGCAATACTTTAGTTCAATAATCAAGACTCATTTGAATCAGTCTTGACTTCTCTTTCTTCTCTCTCTTTCTCTTTATCTTGCAATCAATACTAGTAATGTAAACTTTATTAGTAACCATTCTTGTGAAAGCCGAAAATATAGGTTAAGTTCTAAAACTTAAGAAATCATTATCTGGATTAAAACAATGTCCTTTGTAAAGATCTTGAAGGGGAAGCCTGGAGGAGGCCCTTCAAAGTCTTCATCAGGTTGGGACATTGATTCATAAATTGGCATTTCAATTTGGGGAAGGCCCAGGTCAAAACTCATTTCGGGTTCCACTGAGTTTGTAAAAATTTCCCCTTTGCAAGGGCAATTTTTGAGCTATTGGGCTTGGGCCCCGTTGGTAGTACATTTTATCAAAATTAAAAGTCTCCTGAGGTGGTGTACTCATCCAATTTTCAGCCTGTATGAGTAAGGTGAGTGGGGTAGAGTTGTGATTTTTTGTCAAAGTGGCTCTAGGAAAAAAGGTGGTGGGGTATATGAGTGACACATTGATTATAACATTCTGAATTTTGACTGTTGTGTGCAGTGCATTAAAAGCCTGTGTTTTGAAAAACTGATTGTTACCGTTTGCTCTGTACTTGGAGAATACAAGCACGCATGATGGTGGGTTTTTAATGCAGTAAGGCCCTGACACTGCACCATCTTGAAAGTTGGTTTTGAAGTACTCTGCACCTCGTACTCCAACGGCTGCCAACGGTTTTGCAGTGTCCTTTTTCAGAAGCGTGACTTGTTGTTCTTTGGGGACCCACTTTTTATGTTGCCTACCCCTCCGGGAGTAACTAGAACTGGACCCGTCCGTTTGGTATCCGGTTCTCTGTCTCCTGGCATGCCTTGGTGAGGCCTGACCCCTCTGTCTCCTCCGTTCAGCCAGGCGGTTGCGGTTTTGACGCAGTGCCTCATCAACCTGTTCTTCGTCAACATCCGGAGGGTTTGGATTGTTGGTTATGAGAAGCCAACCTTCCAACTCAAGTGAGATGAGAGCTGAATAGGTTTCACCTCTTATCGCCTCTGTGAGGAGCATGGTATGTGGTACTGTGACCGGGTTGTGACATGCAATGAGAATTTTGAGGTCTACGTAGTTACCATTCTCTTCTTGCACCTGTGACATGCGTAGGAGGTACCCAAAACCTGATACAATGTGATCAAGTGCCTCCCATAATTACAAGCAAAGCAAAGCCTTATGTTATTAATTATTACAGCTAGCTGGAATTATATATTATTATATCATTAATTACTTTTTACTAATTGAATTTAATTAGGCCAACAGTAAATGCGTGTTTAGACATGGAGGAACTATATACTGGCGGATGCATTCCTGAAGGGTGCCAACAAAGGTGAGTTCAAGAATATTCCGGAAGCAACGTCGAAAGCCGATGTCAAAACGACATTTGTCATAGCTTGTTGACTGCTAACAGATCGATCGATCAATGCATTTAATTATATTTGATGCGATCATGCATCCAGCCGAATACATACATGATATATTTAATTATGCAGATCGATCCTTAATTTAATTATATTTTTTTGCTTGTAATTAGTGCAAACTAATTTGTGTGTATTTTCTAGCATTATTAACTATATATTGAAATAAAATAAAATTATCAATAATTTTATTTGTTGGTTTGTTGCTCCACTCTTTAGTATATATATCGTTACTTTATTGAAATGAAACATTTTATATATGATGAGAAGCTTTTATTGTGCCGGCTGCTATTTATGGCGATTCCACGTTGTCATAACTTGGCTTCGGCTGTAATTTTGGAGAATGGTATAAGCTTGACTGCGTATCGAAGACATATCTGACTTTGATTCGGATACACATGATGGCTACAGCAAATCCAAACCAATCAAGGATTTATACATTCAACTTCAAATTTAATTCCATGGATGATCTTCTAGACAAAATTAATAGTTTTATTGGTAATTGTTCATACTCCTTTTGACCGGCATTATTAGAATTTGTCTTGCACGGCAATCTTGTGTTATGGGTTTTAATTAAGCATTTAATAATTTTTCATAGAGACTAATAATATTTTTCTTGGACGGCAATATCATTTGGGTTTTGGGATTTTAATTAAATAGCTTTTAATATTATTTCTTAGGGATTAAGTAATGTTTAGCTATAAAAAGGTTCGGGTATTATTGTTGTAAGGGAGCTACTGAATTTGATATATGAATTGAGTTGAGTTAGTTTGAGTTTTGTTCCGAGTTCCATTGTTTTCTCCTCTTTACTAATTAACCGACTATGTGAGCTTAACGGCCAAGATCGTATTGGGACCACTTTGCGTCAATTGGTATCAGAGCGAGGTTCGACAATCACCTTCGCGCTTGTGTGAAGTTGTATCTTCGACAACCGCCGAATTCGACAAACTCCTCATCCACACCCTCTTCTCTCACACTCTTTCTACCTACAACAAAACATCACACTATTTCCACCTTTCACAAACATCATGGCCGATCCAAACCTTCTCGCTATCCAGATCGTATGCAACAAAACAAAGCAGAAACTATGCAAATCCTCACTAATCTAATTGAATACATTTTTCCCACCAACAACCCTCAACAATCATTTTCGACAACCATCAACTTCGACAACACCATTCAAAACTAGTTTCGACAACATAGTTCAACAACCTCCAAGTTCGACACTGACCAATTCAAAATTACTCGCCATCCTCGAACAAAATCAACAAGACCATAAAGCATCAATCGAATGCATTACCGATGTTCGAGAATGCCTCAGTTCCAATGAAAACCACCAACAACATGACAATCCGACCCTCAACCGCAACAACCCACCCCCAAACCAAATGGCAACCGCTCCAATGGAAGATCACCTAGAACAAACGGATGAGCTTATCGATAGGGTTGTCGTGGTTGAAGAAAGTCACAAGCCCGATGAAGAAGCCGACGTCAACACTTTGACAATAAAATTGGAGACAAAATTGGAGGACAAAGCTGATCTATTGTTGCCATCTAAACTTTTGTGTTTGACCAACGATAATGTCATAAGGTCCAACTACAATGATCCATTCTTACAGTCGGGTTCCACAACAAAGTCAGCGGGTTATGACAGTACCCGGAAATTCTTCTCAAAGTTCTTCCCGAGAAAATCATCATGTTATGACAGTATCCAAAAGTTCAGCTGTGACTTTTCAGTTAGTCGGAAGAGTTGTTCACAAACCACACAAATAGTAACAATACAAGTTTCCAACAATACACGAATCCGAGAAGTGTTACTTGTCGTCACAAGGATGGAACCCGAAAGTGTTTGTGTGTACAACTTCAAAGAAGTCTATAAAGATAAGAGAAAGAGAACACGAACTCAAGGCGAAAATACAAGCTTGAGGACAAGCTTCAAACAACTCGGGGAGCCTGACGCAGTGCATATCGAAGACATATCTGACTTTGATTCGGACACACATGATGGCTACAGCAAATCCAAACCAATCAAGGATTTATACATTCAACTTCAAATTTAATTCCGTGGATGATGTTATAGACAAAATTAGTAGTTTTATTGGTAATTGTTCATACTCCTTTTGACCGGCATTATTAGAATTTGTCTTGCACGGCAATCTTGTGTTGTGGGTTTTAATTAAGCATTTAATAATTTTTCATAGAGACTAGTAATATTTTGCCTTGGACGGCAATATCATTTGGGTTTTGGGATTTTAATTAAATAGCTTTTAATATTATTTCTTAGGGATTAAGTAATGTTTAGCTATGAAAAGGTTCAGGTATTATTGTTGTAAGGGAGCTAGTGAATTTGATATATGAATTGAGTTGAGTTAGTTTGAGTTTTGTTCCGAGTTCCATTGTTTTCTCCTCTTTACTAATTAACCGACTACGTGAGCTTAAAGGCCAAGATCGTATCGGGACCGCTTTGCGTCAAAGCTCAGCTAGACCAAGTGTACAGGTTTTTGCATGGACCATTTGTGTTGAAATTTGACTGGAATCGGACCGTTTCGGCTGAAATTTGATGAAAAATAACCTACCGTGTAACTCGACCTTAAATCGGATCGGTACTGCCCAATTCCAGTCCAGATTCTAGTCTGTAACGGCCGATTTTTTCTTCTATACTTCTGACCTCATGTATTATGCTTTTAACATCATTTGAATCCTCAACTTGTTGATGAACTCCTTTTCAAATCTGATGTGACAGAAAACAGAAGAAAAGAAAAAAAGTCAGAAACATGTACCAGAAGGCTATTTCTTTTGCAGCCACGAGAAGAACAAGAATGAAGGCAATAGATAACTTGGTCATCTTTTATTGGACCTTAAAGCATGTCTCTTTCTCTCTTCAAATTAGCTAGAGGAAGTTTATTATATGTTTAAAAGAATCGTCTTAAAGTGACTTTTATGGATTCGTTGTTCCTTAATTTTAATTATCTTACTTCACATTTGGTTAGTGATTATATATATATAATTCGGATCTAGGTTAGAATGATTGCTGGCAACCTTAATTTGTTGGGTTGCTATTTTATTTTTTTTCATACATTCCTTTTAGGAAGCTAACAACTTAGGAAGAGAGTCATTAAGTTCGTGCTCCAGAAAAGGGAATGAAAAGGATGGGGAGGGGAGTGGGGCAGCATAAAAAGCTTAGATTCTCTACATCTCAATTTGAGAGTTACAAAATTTGAACAATTTATATATGAAGTACGATCACATCATTTCCCTTCTTCTTCCCTCCTCTATTACTCAAAATTTAATGTGGTGAAGCAAGCAAACAGGGGTTGGTCAAGTCCGATCACCCCTCTTGTCTCCTCCCCTCCCCTCAGCTCCTGTCCTCTCCCCACTTGTCGAGCACACCACAAGGCTCTGACTATATTTGGTTATACAATTGGTATCAACCAGTTCAGAAAATAAAAACTAATTTTAATTTGTATGCTTTGGATAAACTAACTCATCCCTGACTTATTTTTATAAAATATCAATTACACTATAGGTCTGATTCTCTCAAACCCTAGATGCTTTGTTCAGATCTGATTCTCTCAAACCCTAGCAGCTTGGTAAAGGTAGTTTGATTTGAGCGCTGATTTTATAAGGACTATTTATCTAATCAGTTTTTTTTCTTTTGAAATAGTGTGGCATTGCTGCTCGTTGGCAATGAAGGTAAGTCTATATATGTTCTATAATTTGTCAGTAGATTTGAGCACTGATTTTATAATTACAAGGATTATCTTTCTAATCACTTTTGTCATTTGAAATAGTGTGGCATTGTTGCTCGTTGACATAATGAAGTTATTTTTTTTTCTGTTGAAATCAGTTTTATAACTTACTGTTATTAATCATAAACTTCAACTGTAGTTTGAGGCTGTAAACAATGTTTTTAGTGCAATTCTGACTGTGTCGGTATTGTGTTGAAGAGGAATCTAACATTCTAACTCAAAATAGATATTTCTTACTCACAAGCTTTCCAAAAAGTGGTCAAACGCTAAAAACGGAGTTTCCTACATAAAATTATGGACAGTCAAAGTTTTGTCAAAGTGCTCTTTTTGAGGGGATTTCTTTTTATGCAAAGAGCAACTCTTTTCTATCTGATCCAAGTACATAACTTCTAGAAAAAATAGCCTTTTCTAGCTGTTTGAGTACAAGACCGCTAGAAAAATGTACCACCTTTTCTAGTAGTGTTAGGTTTTCTAGGGTTTGAGAAGAGGAAGAGAGCAAGAGACAACTGAAATTGATTTCTATTAGACTTAATTATCTCTCTTACAAGAGTTATTACATATACTACAAATTAAAGATACAAAGCCCAACAGACCCGAATAGCAATTTGGATCAAACATAACAATCTCCACCTTGAACTAAATTGCATCTAAAACAAACTAAAATATAAAGCAAATGCATAAAGCAAACATAACATAAACAAAGGTAAACATAAAGATATACTAGCAACATGCTAGAAACAAAACTAGCTCAAACTAGCTAGAAACAAACTGACACCAAACTTGAACAAAGTTTGAACTTTGCAATTGGAAGAGGCTTTGTGAGCATATCGACCGGATTCGATTCTGTACCAATCTTCTTCATGGCAACCTTGCCTTCCAAGATCACATCTCGAAGAAAATAGTATCGAATGTCAATGTGCTTCGTCTTCTCATGGTACATGCGATCCTTGGTCAAATGAATCGTGCTTTGGTTGTCACAAAACACCGTAATAGGACCCTCGAAAAAAGACATCTCACCAACAAACGCCTTGAGCCAAATAGCATCCTTAATAGCCTCGGTAATCGCCATGTATTCGACCTCGGTACTTGAGAGTGCAACGGTGGCTTGAAGTGTAAACTTCCAACTAATTGCACAATCTCCAAGGATAAAAATAAAACCCGTCAAAGAACGTCTCTTGTCTAAATCACCCGCGAAATCCGCATCCACAAAACCCGTTAGCGCCTTGCCATTACCAAACTCCAAACGAGCATCAATAGTACCTCTCAAATAGCATCAATATGTATGTCTCTCATCTCATCATATATTTTTATCAGGCTTGATTTAGCAGGATGTCAGGATAGTATGCTATATTTGACATGCTATATTAAGAAGGAAGAAGTTAGTATTTTAGTATAGGGTATTTTAGGACGTGTCATTTATAGAGTTCTCTTTTTAGAGATTTATGTTGTTCTAAATTATGTCATTTGTACTCTATATAATAATGAAGTCAAGAATACAATTAAGTTTCCTCATAAAGATTTTGTCTCTCTTTCTTTTGGCATCTTCTTCTTCAAAACCCTAACAAGTAGTTTGAGTACAAAACTGCTAGAAAAAGGTACTTTGCTAGCGTATAGAAGACGCTAGAAATTGTGTTCCCTCTTGTTCTATCGTGTCGACCACTAGCAATAGCAAAACCATTATTGGAGCCATTTTGTTACTTTTAGAAGTTTGCAGTTCTGTAGTAGTGTCTCCTACCCACATGTGGTCAGGAAAGTCCAACCAGCATGATAAATTTGTCCATCCACCATGATCTGAACGGTCACAATTGAATTACGGAGAGCAGATGAACCTTCAGATCATAGATGGATGGACGGATTAACCATGTTGGCAGGATTTTTGTGTCCACATGTGGGTAGGAGATTTGGTTTCCATGGACAGCCATATCCTTGAACTAGTCTTCTCATTAATTGACAAAGAGTCTCTTTTATTGTGGTTAACAAAGAATCTGAATCTGCTGTTATTCCAAGAAAAATAGCAACACCCTGCTCTTCCACTTTCTCTCAATCTATCTCTTTTGTTTGGGTTTCTGGAAAGAAGAAGAGGCTAGAAACAAGTGACAAATTTTGTGAGGAAGCTTAATTGTATTCTTGACTTCATAATCACATAGAGTACAAATGACATAATTTATAGCAATATAAATTTCTAAAAAGAAAACTTTATAAATGACACGTCCTAAAATACTCCTATATTAAAATATTAAATTCTTCCTCCTTAATATAGCCTGCCAAATATAGCCAACTATTCTAACATCCTGCTAAATTAAGTCTGATGAAAATATATGATGAGATGAGAGACATACACAACAATCCTCCCCTTGACTTGAAATCTCATCCTAAAACAAAATTCCAAAATAAACTCCTAAACACACAAAATTATCTTAAATTTCAACTAAATTAGAATCGCTTGAAGAAGTATCATTCTCGTATGCCTTATGTTTATTCTTGATCTTGAAACAGTCGGCCTTAATTTGACATTTCTTCCTGCAATAGTTGTAAATTAGATTCTTCTGCCTAGAGCTCGAATAGGTCGATCGTTCTATATCTTTGTGATGATATTTTCAAACACAGTTCCATCCTCATTGTTCACCTTGATATCAAATCTATCTATGTCAATGAGAAGTATGGTATTGTCTAAAATATGGACCTTAACGGATGTACCTTCTGCCATCTTAAAAGAATGAAACCTCTTCTTCCTTGGTCTTTACGTGGATCACAAGTGTGCAGAGGAGGTGGCTCTGATATCAATTTGTTATGGTTTTGGGAAAGAAGAGGCTGAAAATAAGAGACAATCTTTATGAGGAAGCTTAATTATATTCTCGACTTCATAATCACATAGAGTACAAATGACATAATTTATAGCAACATAAATCTTTAAAAAGAGAACTCTATAAATGACATGTCCTAAAATACTAAATTCTTCCTCCTTAATATAGCCTACTATTCTAACATCCTGCTAAATTAAATCTGATGAAAATATATGATGAGATAAGAGACATACACAACATCTTCAAAAGAGGAGAGAGAGAAAGAGGAAAGCATGGAATATTAGCAAGGATTTAAAGAGCAGCGGACCTCATTCTGCTAATAAGGACAGGAGTTATAACTTGATCAAAAAAAGAATTAAGGAAATCCATTACATACGTTATACCCCTTTCAAATCCTATGCTGTCCGACAAGGATAATTTTCCAATATAACCTGAGATATTTTAAAAATATTCACGGAGGGCATTATATTATCTACTAGAACAGAAAGTGGTTACTGGTTACTGATATTTCTTTGTTATTTGTTACCAATATTTCTGACAAAAAAAGGACTAAAACTGTATTTGGTTATCCAGTTGATTTAATTTAGACCAATTATAACTATAAATATTTTTATTACTTCATCTTTTTCTATCTTTTGTTTAATTAGATTATGTTTAATATATGGTTGAATTAATTGTGCTTCAAGTTAATATCAGAAGGCCCAGAAAAGGAGCCTTAGTTAAGGAATACTACAACCCTAGATGGTATTAATTAAACACCGTGTATGTTTTTACAACATAAACGGTGTTTTACAATTAATTAACTAAGGCTGATTGACATAAAACCACTCCTTATGTTAGCAAACCAAAAATATGCAGTTTTTGACATAGATTTTGCGTCGATTATACCTGAGAAAAAATTTGCAACATAAGCTAACGTCTATTGGTAGTGAAATTATTTGCTGCTGTTATTGGGCCGGAACAGACAGGAGAGGTGCCACCTAGATTGCATAGAATTTCAGCTCACATGTTATACAATTTGTTAGCATAAACAAAATACATTATTTTGTTCTTGACGAAAAGTTAAAACAAAAGGCCCTCCATGGCCCACAAGAGAAGAATAGACCCAACAAAGCCCATATTTATCTGTCTGCGTTGTTATTGTTACTGGACCTAAATTCATGTTGAATTTTGCTCAACTCGATCGGAGTATCATATTTTCTTTTGTGAATATTCATATGGGTTTGCATTTTCCTAATTTATTTCTGTTAACGATTGATTATTAGTAAAGATCCCATCAAATAATTGTCCCTTAAATGCTAGCTTGATTTTTTTGTTCTGTTAACTCCAAGTCTTCTTGTTACAGACATGTCCGATTAACAAGTGTTTAAAAATTATGACGGAAGAATATCGCTTAGCAAATTGTGCCATAAGTAGGGATGCAAACGGATCGGATATTATCCGCCGGATCTGGATCCGGATCCGATGTTGGATATTCAGATTTCGATAATTTGTGGATACAAATACGGATTCGGATATAAATTATGCGAATACAGATACGAATTTGATTTCGGTTTTGGAAGCGGATACGGATACGTATCCGATTTTTTTCAATTTTTGAATATCCGCATATCACTTTTAACTTTTTATTATCTGCATACCCACTAGACTCGTTACGCGGAAACAGGTTTTCCAATTGAGAGAATCGAGAGAACTTCATTGGATACTGTTTTCTATTTTGACTACTGTACCGTGTTATGTATAATTTGTTGCTTTTTAAGAAGTTTTTAATTTTTTTATCACATTATCTTATTTTATTCTTTGATGACACAGTGCAATTCGAATATTTTTTATTACATAAAGAAATTATACAAATACGTTTTCCTAATCACTGTGTATGTTTTTGCTAAATTTCCAAAGACTGCTTTTTAGTAGAAGTCGTGTATGATTCATTCCGTCTCTTCACACTTATTTTTCATTCATCAAAGTTGAGGACTGCTAGATAATTAAATTTGATAATCATTTTTCTTTCCCTCATCTTCATTCCCCTCTCGTGTGGAACTGTGATGAGCTATAAATTCCGACTACAACCATTAGATGGAGAAGAGGGAAATCAATCATGAGTTGCTGAATTTGTCCAAAATTCAATAACTAGCAAGTTCCTTTAGTTTGTACACTTTTTTTAAAGAATAGCCATGCATAAATTCTGTTAGTGTTTTTGGTTTTGCGCCTCTTTGACAACCCTGTAAATGCCATTGTAAGTTAGACACTATTTTTCTTAGGAACCGCGTTTGATGTGGGTATATTATACACGAGTTTACACGACACTTGTGGACACAGCCGTGTAATCGTGTGACATTAGCTTTTCGAATCATATATGGTCGTTTTCCTTGTACTAGTGCTTTGGTGGATGTTAACTTTCTAACAGTTCTACTCTTAATAACCGTGAGAAATTTGCTCAACTTATTTATCAAATTGACACAAAATATTTTTTTCAAACTGTTTTTAATTATAATTAACTACACATTTGTAATTTGATTGTTGTATTAATAATATGGTTGTGTTTGTGGGAAGTGAACGAGCTTGATGATCTATTTGTAAATGAAATGATCAACTTTTACATAGAAAATTATTTTTATTTAATCTGCATCGTAGCTGTTAACAAAGAGAATTATTTTGGTCGGCCATTTATTAAAGGTATGGTTGGAAGTTGGTGCATAATGAATTGAACGTACAAAAAGTTGTTGGGACACAGTGCTATTCATAATTAATCATTTGACATGTAATGTTCATAATTTTGTTTTATATTGGTAGTTGATATTACGCTCTCAAGCATGGTGACGTCTTACGAAGTATATGGGTCAATCATCATTTATCGCTCATGAATAGGCCCAGACGAACGTTGATATTTCTTTATACATGCTACCCTACTTCTTGTCTTTTTTAAATAAAAAGAATAAAATATTTCAATTTTGAGACAACATCATTTTTTCTTCTTAGACTATCTAAGACTTCCAATTTTTTTATAAGATCTTAAAAATTGTCAAAATCAAAGTGCAAGTGTTAATCTAAACTTTCTCCAATTTAAAAATAAATTGGAAAATATTTCAATCTCATAAATAGCGTAGTTCACATATAATTCTGTTACTATTAATTTTTAGCAATCTTGAATGTGATAGACAATTAAATTACTTTTTCATTGCTCATGAAAATATTTCAGGAATTATTGGCATAATATTTACGAGCTTATGAACAAAAATACATTTTTGGATCTTACAATACATAGAAATTATATGTATTTTTTCTTATCTATAATATCAATGATTAAATAAAAATATTAGAGTAGGATCCAGCACATTGTGGCAGATTTTTTACTGTGGGTACCTGTAATATGTAGGGGCAGAAGGTAATAATGGAAAAGGGTGCTAATTCCCTCCTATAAATTAAAAATTTATGAGATCGATTTGAGAAAGATTTCAATATGAGAAACGTGGGGAGATATTTTGTGTATCATTCCAAACTGGAGTGAGATGCAGCTCTGTTTTCATATACCCAATAGACTTCATTTATAAGAGCATCTACATCTTTGAAACTCGTGGAGTATCAGAATAACTAATAATTGATTTTTAGAAATTTTAGTCTCTCTGAATTTCTAAACCTCTATATCTATGAAATTGAAATTAGAATTTCTTAAATGCCACATCAGCATCTAATTAAAACAATACTCATTTTTTTGTTAATTTTTTTTACCGCCACTATTTTCTTTCTCTTCTACTTGCCTAGTTTCTAAAAAACGATACTTCTCGCCCCTATTTCCTTCCGCTTCTCCACTTCTTTAATTCTCCCAGTTTTGGCTACACATGCTAAATATAATAAGACGAATCACCTGAAATTTCTGGTTTCTGTACAATTAGTCAAATATAATAGGACAAATCACAGAATAAGAAATATCAAATAAAGTAAGAAAACAAACAACTGAAGTTCCATCCACAAGTACCAAACTTGCAGTGCACCAAGACACTGGTCAACGACTCAACATTGAAGCCAATTCACTCCAAATGATGTAGGCGTAAACACAGATAAGTAATTAATGAAAACTAAAACACAGAAGCATGCCATAATATATTAGAGAAATATCATTATCACAAAGTTCAACATCATAGCAAAATATGAGTACTTGGCAACAAAGCTATACAAAAGAAAACTAGATAATTCCTTATTTTTTATCAACACAGAGATATTTTATAAGTACAACAAATTAATCAATATTCTCCCCTTTGAAACGGTTCCATATCTCCTCGACCAAGTCCGCTTTGAGTTGCTGATTGGTCGCACTATTTCGAATTCTTACATTATTTTGTAAATACTCTAGATATTCACAAAGATGATCTCGAGAAAATTCCGACCTTGATACTATAAAATTAACTTGATCATCTGTATAATTGTAATTTATAGTGTACCTGTCTCTTTCATCCTCCACAATCATATTATGCATTATCACAAAGGCTCTCATAATTTGTCCTATGTGAGGATTTATGAATCACAACTTAGTTGCTGTTTAATTCAGTTTTACTTTCAAGTTAATAGTATGCTTGTTATCAATATTTAAATAACAATATTTGTTTGTTTTTCCAAATAATTAAGTTTTCTTTTGGAAAATCTCTAAAAATACAATCATATGTCCGATTGCTATAACAACAATCAAAATGGCATACCTCTGAAATGCAAAGTAGAGGTCCAGATTACTGACAGATGCTGGTACGGTCCATAAATCAGATTTACTCCTCAGCTGGTACAGACCAGATTACTCAGCTGCTGGAACGGTCCAAATTATGCATTTTTTCTTCTTGAATTCATAATATCATATTTATATTTTTAATATGTTTGGGATAAAATATCTTTTTAAATTTATACAGTTTTCCATATGCCATTTATTATATTTTTGAGTAAAGGATAGAGGTCAAGCCAACAAATTAATGTCTCTGTTTATTACAACAAAGTATTTCACTCATCTGGGTTTCAAACCCTGAAGATATACTCTGTATAATATAATCATTATTTACCTATAAATTTAGTATGTGTAAGATGTGTTACGTTCTCTAGTTAACTAGTCAGTTTGCTAGGACAAATGCTACATAATCTTTTATTTTTTAATAAAGGGAAAAATGAGAACAATATTACTTCAAGATACATTTAAATAAAACAATAATAAATTAGATAAATTTGTGAATTAGATAAATTAGATAAAACAATAATACATTTAAAAATGAGTAAATATGATATTTTGAATTTTTGAAGGAGAACATAACTTTGAGAATTTTGACGAATATACATGCAATTCCCCTTTAAAATTCCAAGTACAACATATATACTGTCGATACGAAGTCAAGAAATCTAATCATTTTAATATTAGCAGTTGATATTACGCTGTCAAATATTGTCGATAACGAGAACTATGGATCACTCATGGATCTTGGGTGTTCACATGCTGTATTTGATGTTTTTAATAAACAAAACAATAATCTACTACTCCTTCCAATAATGTTCCATCCTACTTCATGTCTTTTTTAAGAAAATAATAGACAATACAAATTTATTCCGCTCTCTAAGATAAAGTAGAAAAAATGCCCAAAAATGATAGCCTTTCTAATTACATTCAAATCTGAAAATAGATCTCAAAATGAAGTAATATGTAGGGAAGAAAAAAGAAATTGTCATGGTTCTCTTTCTGCTCAAAAAATCAGGAGGACAGCGAAGAAGAAAGAAAGAAGAAGGAGAGGGAGGACAATATTTATTAGGGAGTAAATTAATAATTCAGTTTCTAAAATTATGAATGTTTTATGACAAACCTTACAACTAAAATTACTTCTGTCAAGAAATCGAATCATTATTCGATATTTGTGTCTTTCACTAGATCGATAAAAACTTATATACGTAGGCCGGATGCAGGATTTTCACCAGGGTAGAACAAAAAAACAACAATTTGAATTTAAATCGCTAATCAGGTTCGAATCCATTAAATAATTGGATACTGGACATGACATCATTATAAAAACAACAAAATACTATTATTTAACGTAATAAAAATAATAAATTGCATCGGAGATCACTAAACTTTATTATTTTATCACGAATTAGTTATTCACCTATGGTGATGGAGTTTTTTGTTTGTTAATCAAATCACGATGCTACCTTTTTTAGTCCAAAATACTAAGGGAATATGATGATCCATATCTAAGTCAATACATATTTTAGTTTGGTTGAAAAGATAACGAGCTGACTAGATTCGAACAAATAAAAGATATAATGACCAAATATATAATTTCCACCCGAAATTTGTAATTTTCTACCAAATGAGAGAGACACAGGCGCGAACTGACAAAAAATAACCATAGTGAAAATTTTAAAGTTCGTCAAATGAAAATTTTAAGATTTCAGGATCGGTTATATAAATAACCATTCTTAATTAACACAAATAGGGATGGTCGTTAGTAAAAAAAACCATTCTTGATAGTGTGTGGACTATCAAGAACGACTCTTTGCTAATAATTGTTCTTGATAGTCCACGTACTATCAAGAACGGTTCTTTACTAACGACCGTCTCTGATTTGTTCTGCCCAATCAGGAATGACTCTTTATAAACAACTATCCCTGATACCTAATTTCAAGGTCAGCTTTTAATTTGTTCATTCCAGATATATATCAGTATCGCGTTATTCTTATGCCCGACCCTGATTTGCCGATACTGATGTCACATTTTCCACTAGTGATCTTAGCCTCTAAAGTTGACATTCTAGTTATCAATTTAATTTATAGTATAAAAATGGTAGGAGTCTTTAACTTGCACTATAATTCTCGCTTTTATTCCTCACTTGCTCTTTTAGAATATAAAATAATGGTAGCATTGAGTAGGACTTGGGAGTATATATAATTAATTAACAATTTTCTAGTATACTCACTTGCTTTTCTCATATAAAGGCTATATATAGAGGACCCCCAACCATCGTTCTCTTGCATTCCTCAAACACAACCATCCCTCTCTCTATCTCTCCTCTCTCTCTATTCTCACTCTATCTCTGACTGAACATAGACTGATGGATCAAGGAAGTAAGATAGCAGGTTACTTCAAAGGAAAGAGCATTCTCATCACTGGCTCAACTGGTTTCCTAGGCAAGAGTATGTATTTATATGATCTCTATCTGATACATATTATTCCTAGCTAGATAAATTTCATTGCGCCATTTTTAATGCATGCAAGATAAATTTTGCTTTGATGTTTAATACTTAGGCGTATATTTAAACCGTATACCAATACGTATAAGAGGGGTGGGGGGTGCATGTGTGCCTTCAAAGATGATGAATATAATATCAAAGACGGCAATTAATGTAGCATTTTTTAAACCTTTGGTAGTTTACATTCAACTCAAAAATATAACAAAGGAAAAAAATTATTGGAATAAACTCAGCAATACTGCACTACTTTGTGCTAGTATGTAAAAGATTGGAGAGAGAAGAGTATTTTTCTGAATAGAAACAATGCTTTATTTTCTTTTTCTCTTACTCAATTTCATAGAGTTATGCAGTATTTATAACAATACAACATTCCTAAAATAAGTACCCACAACTTTGCTAAATTAAGCACCCACCACACAATTTTAAATTTAATACGCACTACCTATCCTCCTATTACAAGCAGTCCCCAAAATACATATATTACTGCACCTATCCTGCTATTACAAACATTACCTACATACCTAATAATAGAATCCACTAACACCTACACGCTCCTTTGCAGCATTCTAAATATAAAGAGCTAATTTTGAAGTAACTCTCAACAGAACTCTTAAGTATTGAAAGCTAATTTTAGAGCAACTTTCAACACTCTCCCTTGATTCAAAATTGATCATGCCAAATTTGCTTTTAATTCTTCAAACTTTCCTCTTGCCAACGTCTTCATATTCTTTAGCTCCATTATTCTTGAAGCTACCAATTTTTCTTGCAATGCTTTATGCCATTTTTCATTTTCTGTTGCTTCATCAAAGGTTGTCGATCTTTGCCTTCCACTATCTGTATACCCCACAAAAAATGTGGGTTTTTTTTTCTTCTGCATAGCATGCTTGATCTTATTATTTCAAATATGAGAGAGTAGAAAGATATCGGGGTAGCACAGCAAGAAATCATGGGGGAAAGCAAGTAGCACAACGGCACTACATGGCGAGGCGGAGAGATCCGGGTAAAGACGAGGGCCATTGCGCAGTGAAATTTGATTTGAAAATAGTTTTTTTTGAGTAAAGGTTGGAGGTCAAGCCACCCAACTATTTAATACCCTTGAAAATAGTTTTGAATCGAGGAAGAAATTATTTTCTTTTACGGAGAGTTTCTTTTTATGGAAAGCCATTAGGAGTTGGGGGGTTGTTCGGGGATTTGAGTTGGGACTAGATAATTTCTCTTTCCAATAATCAAAAACAAAAAAATGAGTATTTTTTTCCACTCAAAAAAGCATGCACCTAGTACAACATACTGTTAGTTCAAGTACCAAAAGGGACGAATTATTAAAGATAAACCATAGAATATTTTGAGAGGAACATATAAAAAAAAATATTGTTTAAAAACATACATGAATTATTAATTACATTTGTTTTTTTTTTTCAATTACACTTATTTATTTAAATGTCATGAATTTAGTAAATTTAATACTGATTTGTAATTTGCAGTTTTGATGGAGAAAATTCTAAGGGTTGAGCCACAAGTAAGGAAGATATATCTACTAGTAAGAGCACAAGACTCTGAATCAGCTAAGCAGCGTGTGGAATCTGAGGTTTGATTTCATTTGATTTCACTATATAACATATATATATAATGTGCTTCCAGGAATTTGCTTTCATTTTTCATGGAATATATTTGTACATACAATGAAAGTAACAGCACAAGCTAAACATTTTAAATATGTATTAATATACTTTAAGTGGGAGATACTTCATTCTTTTTAGGTAAACAAGCATACTAACAAGTACTAAAATATTATTTCTATCATTATCATGAGATGATTGTTTACTTTTTCTGTTGTAAGTTTCAAATCTGATATATTGATAGCGACATTTAATATTAATTTCTACCACATCATGATCTAGATTATTAGCCAATTTTTTGTTTTTTATTCAATCTTTCTAAATGGAAATTGTGTGAGAAAGATACCTTTACAAAGTTTTCATATCCAAGGTACTTTTAGAAACAAGATTGCGGATAAGAACTTAAGACCAACCATAGCTAGCTATCCCAATAATTAATACAACAAAAATATAGTTTTGAGATCGAGTCCTCTGTCATTGTCCCAAAGTATACTTCATGCATAGATATGATGTTACCCAAAAAAAAAAAAACTTAAAGCGGTATTCTTTAACAGATTCTCTCTAATTTATTTATAGGTGATTGGAAAGGAATTATTTAAGGATTTAAAAGAAGAACATGGCAAGGGGTACAACAAGTTCATGGAAGAAAAGATTTATCCAATTGCAGGAGATGTCATTTATGAAAATTTGGGAATTGGAAGTCCTCAAGTTGAGAATTTAATCAATGAAATTGACATAATTGTTAACAATGCAGCTACTACAAACTTCTATGAGAGGTAACTATAATATTACATTGCTAAATAATTAAGACTTGTTATTATTTCAAAATAAAATTGTTAAACAGCATATACCCATTAATTAATGTTATTAATGAAATTATTATTACTTGTTTGTACTTAGGTATGATGTTTCTTTAGATGTCAATACATTAGGAGCCAAGCATGTTTTGGAGTTTGCAAAGAAATGTGTTAACTTAAACATGTTTCTTCATGTTTCAACTGGTAAGCACCAATTTATATCAATATTTCGTTTTCATCACCTTAAGAATTTTATTGCATGATTTAATTAGCAGCGACAAAGCTGCTACATTGTTTCTTTTAAACTTTGAAGGGTTGCTGACAATGCTGTAAAGAAATATTTAGGAAAGCCTCAAAAGATAAATTCGAAATAAAAGTAGATATTCAGATAAATAGTGCTGAAAAATGAAATACAAAAAATATTCACCTTTCTTTTTTGGAAAAAAAATATGAACAGCATATGTTGCTGGGTTGCAAGAAGGCCTAATACAAGAGAAACCACTTAAAATGGGAGCAACATTGAATGGAAGCTCAAACTTAGACATCGAGTCAGAGCTCCGATTGGTTGAGGAAACAAAGAGAGATCTCCAGTTGTCCGAGACGGATTCACTAGAAAGAACCGAGAAGTTAGAGAGAACCGCCATGAAAGAACTCGGCATCAAAAGGTTAGAATAATAGAATTGTTCTAAAGAGGATATAACTTGTATTTTTTTTTAGTGAGGCTACGGTACTATGCATAGCACATATTGGTCCATACTATGGATCAATATCTTCATTTTTAAAGTTCAAAAATTAATCTGAACAACTCAACATGATCTCTATATGAAAATGTACTAGTACATCAATATTTTTATTTTATAAAACTTTTTATTACTTTTTAGATAAGCAGAATATCACTTGATCTAAAGATTATATGTTAGATCATTCAAGTGTGGTAATTTCTATATATCTAAAAAATAATAGAACAATTATGAAATGTTTAAAATTTGGAAGCTGATATCAGTACCCGCACTATACCCGCACCATAACTATCATAATTACCATAACAATTGAGGAGATTGCAAAAACTCCAAGGCTGATTTTTTTTCCAAAGTATTAATGTCTATATATAGAATTATTTATACCTATTCACGGAAGTATTTATATCTATGAGATGAATAACTTTTACGTAAATAATTATTTTCTCATCTAAATTTCTTAAACATACCTGCATCATAAATGGATGGTGAGGACCATTCAAACTAGATGGGGGGACCAAACACATTTTTAGAGGTGGTTTTTTTTTTCTCCGTTCATTCTCATCCATATTTCTAATGATCTGTGAGGAATTTTGTAAATCTAAAACTACTAACGTCTTCTACATAATTTTCTCTTTCAATTGAGATCCATGATGACGTACTTTCGAGCACGTCGTCACACAAATATTTATACCTACACTTATAGTATTTTTTACATATGACGCTGGATAATATCTAAAAGTATTAATATCAAGTATTCCAATTATTTATACCTGTGTATTGTAGTATTTATACTTATATGGACAACTATTTTTGTTAGAGAAATGTTGCAAGTATTTTTTACATATGAATATATTACACTGGATAACATCTGAAAGTATTAATATCAAGTGATACAAAGATTTATACATATGCACTGAAGTATTTACATCTATGTGGTCAACTATGTTTGTTAGAAGAATATGACGCGGCGACGATTGGCGAAGGTTAATGCAGGGATACGGGGTCCCCACTACTTTAATATTTGAGGAAAGTTGACACGGAGACCATTGGGGACAGAAAAAGAGAGTGATCATATTAATTGACAAACACAAGTATTAATATCTTATTTTGTAAGTATCAATTTCTTATCTTGCAAGTATTTATATCTATAAATGTTGACGCTAGACGAGTGTGAGGACTGAAAAGAGGGGACCAAGTAATTAGTGGAGACCATAGCACATCATGCCTTTAATGTACAGTGCAGGTACTGTAGTGCGGGGATGAAAATAATTATTTTTAAAATTTAGTTTACTAGTACATTTATTTTTATATAAAAATATTGTTGAACGTTTCACTATGACTAGTACCACAACCTCACTCTTTACTTTTCTTTTTCTCTTTGTTTTCCTTTTTTTCTTTAGTGGGTTCAAAAAGAGTACTGCCAGTAACTTCAGGAAAAAAAAATATGCAAAGCAGATAAGCATTTTTTATTTCTAGTATTCTTAATTGTCACCTACAGTGAGATACATTCGTAAACACTGACAAGCTGCAGTGAGCACTATATTTGTATGGACCACAAATCCACAAGTGTGATTTGATGTTTCTTCAACATTTATTTAATTTAATTAATTATGTGAATATACTTTTTGTATGTTAAAGGGCAAGGAAATTTGGATGGCCTAATACATATGTATTTACAAAAGCACTGGGTGAAATGATACTAGGTAACATGAGACGAGATGTACCTCTTGTTATCATAAGACCAACTATTATTACTAACTTGTACAAGGAACCCCTGCCTGGTTGGATGGAAGGGATCAGGTACCTTTTCTTTTCTTCATTTATTATTTTAAAAAATATTGGTTTTTCAAACAAATAGATCTATAATCAGTAATTTCATTTAGCATTGATTGCAAGCACAACTGGATTTTGTATGCCAAAGTAAAAATGCTGGAAATTAAAAAAAAAAAATGTAAATATATAATTATGGGTGCAAGTTATGGAAAATTGTGATTAATTTGTTGAACTGAAATACTTACTGTTTTTGTTACAGGACAATAGATAGCTTTATACTTGGATATGCAAAAGGGAACCTTTCATGCTACCTAGCTGATCTTAAGGAGATTATGGATGTGCTTAGCTCATACTTTATTCTAATTAATTGATTTATCTATTTTGAAAGTTTTCAATGAAAAGCTTCAATTAGTATGGAGAGGCAACGGTACTATGCATAGCCCATATTGGTTCATACTATCGATGAAAATCTCAATTTTTAAAATCTACGCAATCGGTATGAACTGTTCCTCGTTCTCCATATGAAAATGTACTATTAAATCAAATTTTGCATTTTTCACAATTCTTTTTACTTTTTTTAGATCATTATAAAATCACTTGATCTAAAAGTTCTAGAACATTCAAAAGTAGTGATTTTCTACCTATCTAAAAAATAATAAAAAATTCAAAAAAATATAAAATGAAGTTCGCAAGTACGTAGTACGGACCAATCCCCGCTATGCACATAGTCTCGCTCTTCTGAAATAGCTTGATTGTTTTACTAAGCAAATGAATAATATGAATGCAGATACCAGGAGACATGGTGGTCAATGCCATGATAGCAGCAATTGTGATGCATTCTGGCGAAGATGCCGAGACAGTATACCATACCAGCTCTTCAATGAGAAACCCAGTACGGTTCGTCACATTTGAACAGAGCGGGTACCGGTATTTCAGAGAGAACCCTCGCATAGAAAAGAACGGCAATACGATTGGATTTAAAAGGGTGCACTTGTTTAACAGTGTCAGTGCTTTCAAGGCATACATGACTCTTATGTACAAACTTCCTTTGGAGGTTCATTTCTTTTTTTTAATCAATTGCTATATTATTTGGGAAACAAAACAATGCTTAATTGTGACTACATTTCGAATTTCTGTTAGCAAATTACAACATTTTTTTTAGTGAAATTTCAAATAACAACCAAAATAATTTTAAGCATTTGAATATACAAACAAAATTTTTGCATGATTTGCAAATTCCAACCAACCACAATTTTTTTATGACCTGCAAATCCTAACCAAATACAATTTTTCTTCACTGTTTGTTGTAACAGTTATCTCAAAATTTCTTTCAGCTTATCAGCAAATATGATAATATTTCGGGTTGTCTTCATAAATGATCCCAATATCGATTTCAACATCATGTATAAACAAATATTTGCTTTATGCTTCCAAATTGAGCAACAGAATTATCATGAAAAATGAACATTTGCAAAATGGCCATCGAAAATAAAATAAAATAAAATATGTTTTTTTTTCTTTTTGAGTTCACTAGTTACTAATTGGTGCTTTGTTGCAGGCATTGCACATAGTAAACTTGCTATTGTGCGGGCAATTTTCGCACCGGTACAATGAGTTAAGCCGGCGATACCGGTACATTATGCACCTTGTTGACCTTTATGCCCCTTATGCCTTTTTCCGAGGACGGTATATGCAGTCCTACCACCAAATTATTATTCATAATTTCTGTAAACAAAATAGCATGGATCAATTAAAATCAGGTGTCAACTATTATTTTACATCAGACATTAGATACAGAACTTCTAAATTTTACTTAATTGAGTCAATGGTAACACAATTTTTTTCTTTTTCTTTTTAATTTAAGTTTTGATGACATGAACTTGCAAAGGCTGAGGCTTGCGATCGAAAAGGACCCAACTGATGCGCAACTTTTCTGTTTCGACCCGAAAATCATCGATTGGAGCAACTACTTTTACCGAACTCACATTCCCGGGGTCCTTAAATTTCTCGCCAAGTGAATTACTATAAGCACCATATGCTGGTACAACAAACATGGATACATTATTTTCTTGTAAACTGTTGAAATTCCAGTTGTTTATGCTGGTTAATTTCATGTTAATGTATCCTTTCGATGCTTATTTTCTCATCAGTAATCACTATTACTAATGTATCATGTCCCAAGAATTTAATTATAATGCAAAATTATTTTATGAATCTTTTGGTAATAGAAAGCTGGGATTTGCTTCAGATCATAACAACCATCATTTTGAACACAACAAAAATCAAAGACCAAAATTGTATATGTCTGTCGTATTTATCATTTTGGTAAGTTGGGCATCATATATATATATATATATATATATATATTGGAAGTAATTGGAACATTTATCAAACAGTTTTAGAAATTAAAATTATTGTTTCAATATATTGGTTTCGCGGTGACAACCAAATTAAACATCTTCTACATCCCATACATCTAAATTTAATATATTATATTTGATATCTTAAAAATATTGTTTTAATTAAAAATTAAAATTTCATGTGTTCTTTATTTCTTAGATAGCTCATAAATTTGTTTAGCATTTAATCAAAAAATAGGCACAATGTTGAGATGTGTATGTTGGTATTCGTTTGCTTCCTAGCTAATTCGATTTCACAATCAGGGCGCGTTTGAACACGACACCACCTGGCTCAGTAGAAAATATCAGTTATTTAACATAGACCACGAAATGATATGGCATATAGTGCTTGGACACGCCATAACAGTTCTGAAGTTTGAACTTCTTGAATTAGTGTGGTTGAATTAGTACTAGTTGTTAGTTAGAACAATTATGACCAATTAGTGTGGTTGAATCAGTACCAGGAAATTTGTGGGTAAAATGAAATCTTGGAGGTTTAATGAGGCTATAGACGTGATAAAACATGGGAGTATTAATACTCATCAGTATATCATGTGGTGTGGTAAAAGGGTGCAAAATCTCAAAGAAGAGCTTTTACAAGTCCATAAATAGGCACAATGTCATAACAGAGACCTGAATAGGTCAGGTATAATGACTACGAACCTATGTTGCATTGATATGGATACGAGTATCGTATCGAATACGAAACGGATAAGGCGATACGGCTATTAATATTAATTTTTTATTATTTTAATTATATGATTAATTCAACACTTATATTACAATTCTAGTAAGAAAAAAATTGATAATTTTGCCATAAAATAGACTAAACACTTCATAAAATTCAAAGTCCATAAAATTAAACTTAACTTCATACTTCATAATAAATTAAACTAATTAAAATATCCAACAAAACAAGTTCATACATTATAGCCAAACACTACAAATTATCGCCAAACACAATCATCTCATACTCTGGCTCGTCAAGTGAAAGACTTGCAATGGCGAGTTGCTCGACACCATCAAATGGCTCATGTGCATCACCCGCCACATCCCAAAACCTACTCTCCTGTTGAGTATTGGGGAGATCTTCTAGAAAGAAGTCTCAAATTAGAATGCACAAAAACTAAATGCTCGGCACGCTTGGGTGCCATTTGATTCCTCTTAGCGTCATGGATAAGAGAATAGGTTTTCCAATTTCTCTCGCAACATGAAGATGATGACGGTTGACTGAGCAACTTTAAAGCTACTTATTGGAGATTAGGAGCCCCACCACCATAAGTCACCCACCAAATCAAGTGGCTTTATTACTCCCCTATCTGCAATAGAATCATGTATATCAAATCCGCCACCACAAATGGAGAATCTAACAAATTCTTCTTGCACACGTCTTCTTTCATCGTTATTTGGAAAGAGCCTTTTAACACATTGATTTCTCATGGTTGATACCTCTGCATCCAAATGAGGAGGCAAGCGATTTGGATGAGCACTAAGCCATTGTGCACTATAATAACTATTACAAAAAAATTTAACTAAAAAACATGCATTAGTCATCAATTATAGTGAATTCTTTGTTAAAATCAGATCTGGACAGATATCTTAATATGGTTTTTTTTTTTTGTAAAAAAAATTACTTAAAATGAAGATACAAGTGTATCAATACCTTGGGTTCAACGAGTGAGCCAAGCAATGAAGAGGAGTGTTGCTTTTCGCCCATCTTTCGTTCAAAATTGAGCTCACCACATTGAAAAATGTTGATTCTTCATCATCTCTCTTTCCCTCATGACGATAAATGATGACCTTCACTTTATCAATCATGGAATCCCACATCTCATACACCAAATGTAAACAAGGTTGGTCGGTATCCGCAATTTTCAACATCTCATAAATCGGCTCGGTGAACTCAAGAATATACTCAATTTTCTTCCAAAACCCCGCTTCATCTAGGATCTTTTCCCTCACAAAGTTAGCTCTATCAACATTATCCTCTTGATAATTACTCCAACAATCTTTTATAACCATCTCTTTTAGTCCTCTCTTAACCTGAAAGAACCTTTTCAACACAACAATTACGGAGACAAAACGTGTCTCGGCCACCGAAAGTAACTTGAGTTCACAACACTCAAGATACATATGCAACCGCATTGAGTGATTGTTAATAAAATTCTTGATCACAAACACATCCGAGGAAACCAAACTAATCCAACTACATTCGTCATAGACAACTTGATTGTTTTGGATATTTTTTGCGGCACATATATTTTTCAATGCAAGGTTAAGTGTGTGAACAACACAAGGTGTCCAAAAGATGTTAGGATATTGGGCTTCAATTATCATTCCCGCTGCCTTGCAAACCGGGGCATTATCGGTAATTATTTGTACCACTTTTTGAGATCCAACCTCCTCAATCACTTCTTTAATCATTTTGGAAATAAAATATCTATCTTTTACCTCACCTTGGCAATTAATAGCCTTTAGGAACATTGGCCCGCCATCGGTTATTGCGACGAAGTTGATTAAAGGCCTTCTTTGTACATCGGTCCATCCATCGGTTACAATAGATACACCATTTTGTACCCATTTGCTCTTAAATGACTCGAGTAAACGTCCAAGATGAATCCTCTCTCTATCTAGGAGGGTAGTTCTAAGCTCGTTATAAGTGGGAGGCTTAAATCCTTTGATCCCACTATTTGACAACAAAACATAAGAGTTGATGAAATGGGGGTTTCTCGCAAAATTAAAGGAGGGGCAACCCATGTAAAATGCTCTAGCAATCTCCCCCTTAATTTCATTTCTTTTAGCCACATCATATGCCTTATCAATAGCTGTCGGCATCCTTTGCCTCTTTCCTTCTCTAACTACTCCCATGGAAACCGAGTTAGTGGGACATGAGCAAGAGCCACTTGCACTTGGTAGCGGGACATGGTTGGGCAGCTTCGCCTTTGCCCTCAAATCTGCCTCATCTTGCAATTTTTTCAGCCTACCAACCTCCTCATATGTCACCTTGTCACATATTTTAATACCTTGCCCGGTTGTTTTGAGTAAATGTGCCTTCACTCGAAAATATGATCCCTTGAATGAACCTTTGCAAAAATTGCAAATGAATGCCTTATTTCCTCCACCACCTGACCTCTCTGTCATCACCACATATTCCCACAATGGTGTAGAATCGTTAACAGAGCTTGAGGCAGTACTGCCTATGCTATCCGGGGTTGAAGACATTGAAGTGGACTGCATGATATTATCTATTTCCAAAGAATAAAAATTAATAAGAGAAGACAAAGAGTCAACAGAAATTTTATTATGTTTAGTCAATCAAATTTACTACAGTTATCGATAAGCCTCATAGTAGACATTTGGTTTTAGTGAAATTTCAAGTGAGGTACTTGACCTTCCTGTCTCCAAACCGTCAATCACAAATTTGATGTTCCAATTTTTTAACCTGAGGTCTTACCAGTACCAGATCAATTACAAATTCAACCTACACCGATTTTTAACCTGAGGGTTGAGGCCTTACTACAATTTTTTTTTTGGCTCAGAGAAATTACAAATTCAACCTAAATAAGTCAGAGAGCCGGAGAGTTAACTGCAAAAAAAAAAACTTACCAAGTCAGAGGAGGCAGGAGACAGAGAGCAAAGGTGGAGGGAGAGAAGCCGAGCACCGTCGGTCCATCGGTCGGTCTATTAGTTGGAGACAGAGCGGAGACCGTCGTATCGCACCACGAGAGAGATGGAATGAGCGGAGCACCTAGCGCCGAGCGTCAAGCAGAGAGGGCTGTGAGAAAGAGAGACTGAGCGGAGGGTTCTTTTTTGTTTTGGCCGTGCGTCCAAAAGCGGAGTGGAAATGAAACCTAAAAATTGATACGTATCCCTTCCGTATCCCTACTGTATCCACCCCTAATAAGCCGTATCACATGCTGTATCGGACAGGAAGGGATACGCCACGTAGTCTGATACGCCAGCTGGCGTATCAGAGCCGTATCGGGTGAGTATCGGGTGCGTATCCGTGTCCGATACGCACCCGGTACGGATACGGTGCCTAAGGTGAGTATCGGGGTAACATAGCTACGAACAGATCAGAATCATTGAACAATGTATTTCGTGTGTCTCTCCAACTGCCTGTGACAGCAATAGTGGATTGCACATTCTACAAAGTTGTGGATTGGTTTCTCAGAAGAGGTGAGGTTGCTCAACAGTGGCTTCAAAACGGAATGGAATTATCAGCAAACTTATTATCTATTTTGGAACATCGAACTAAAAAAGCAAAGGAGCACCGAGTGATACCAATGGGATCTGACACTTATGAGGTCATAGTTCAAGACGGAGTTGTTAGAACAGTATGTCAGTTATTTACTTAAATTTTGAACAAAATTTATAAATGGTATTATTGTAATCATTTTGATTTATTAATTGTAAGGAGTGACGGGAGATATCAAGTATGAAGTTAGATTTTTAGAAGGGGAGGGGGAATGCCTACTTGTGAGTGTCAGTAGCCACAATTTACTGGTATTCCTTGCAACCATGTACTAGCAGTGTATTGTCTGAGATATCTAAATCCGATACAATATGTAACTCACTACTATAGCATTGAAAATTATGTCAACAAATGGACAAGGAGATTTCATGGCTTTGGTAACGCACACAATTGGCCATTTGACATGGGAGCACCTAAAATAAGACTGGACCCTGGTAAAATTAACAAGGGAAGAATGAAGCACAAGAGAATTCCTAATTCTATATATGGATGATATGGATGCTTGTATCAGGCCACACAGTGGAGTACAACATCAAGATGAATTCAATAGAACAAGAACATCAGGTTGGAAATTATAAGAGTGATTAAGTTCATATTTTATATATTTGAATATTTTACACACCTAATTATATTTTTGTCATTATTTAGTAGGAGCAACTGATGGTAGACGAAGAAGCATATCCAGTAGCCGACCTTCTGCATCTGCTATGTATGAAGAAGAATCTACTACACAAGGGTCACAGAGAAGCGTATCTGGTAGCCGAGCAGAGTCAGTTGGTAGTCAAGCAGAGGCCTCTGGTAGCCAAGCATCTCGCAGTCGACCTTCTGGTAGCCGATCAGCTGGTCATTTGATGAGCAGAATATTCAGACGTAAAGAACGATGAACAATTTTATAAGACTATGATAATTTGTATTAATGTTTGTACTAATGTTTGTATTAGTGTTTTTATAAGTCTATATTTTCTATGACTATGTTTGTATGACTATGTTTAATATAACTATATATGTTTGTATTAGTGTTGTAAAACTCGATTTTATAGGTTCATATGCATGAGACGTTCTTATATTCCTTATGTGAGCAAGTTTTTATTGATACCATATGACAATTTATTATTGATACCCGATTAATCGACTTAATGACTATGGTAATAAATGAAATTAAGAAACATAAATGAAAATAAGAAACGTAAGTGACTATGGTAATAAGAAACTGAAATTATAAATTCGGATCATATAACAAACATAAATGAAAACAAAAAAAGGGAAGTGGGAAATACAAATCCGAACCGAATCAGAGACGACTATGTTTGTGATTTTAATTTTATTTCAGTTTTATTTTTGAAGCATCCGAATTGTTGAGATGTTGATTTTTTTTCAAGCATCCGAATTTGTTCCTTTTTTCAAGCATCCGAATTTAATTTTATTTTATTTCAATCAGATAGGAAAACTGAACGAATTAGATTTAGAGGATGCATTGTGAATTTCGATTTTAATTTAATCTAACTTAATTATTCAAACAAAAGATACACATAAAATAATTCAAACAAAACACAGTTTATGGTTGAGCTTCTCTACCTCTAGGATTTTTGTATTTCGAGTGACTAAATTTGTTGGGTTCTTTTCTCTGCCGTCGGCTCAACTCCGTTCCTGACGACTCGCCCGCCATCATCTCCTAAGTTGCGCCCGTCTATGACAATTTGTTCAAGCGAGTGATAAAGTCCAGCCATAACATCTTCTGCGGTTCTTCAAGGAACCCGGACATCTGGTTCACTCGAAAATTGGTCTGGATAATCACCGCTGATATTGATACACCCAAGATCAGATGGAAGTCCTACCTTCTTGAGCATGGCTTTGAATAGTGCGATATGCCCAAGATCTTGTAGAATATCGTGACTATTTTTAAGCAATTGAAGTCCGTAAGCCTTTTGTCCAGGTGTCTTTACCATTCTAATTCCTTTTGCGATCATTTTCGTAAGGCAGAATATCTACAATAAAATGATAGTTTTAAAAGATAGTTCGTGTAAAAAATAAAATCATATATTACAAAGGAAAAAAAAAAAACTTACCATACGAGCTTGAACAAGGGTATCTTAGACATAACTGAGATCTCCTACATCACCTTCTGGTTCTGGAACAAACTAACTCAGAATTTCTTCATTGTTCAGATTCGGATAGACAAACGGCATGCTGTTATGGAAGAACCAATCCATATATTTGTGATACCTGCAAATAAAATAAATTTTTAAATCTATATATTAAATATATATATATCTATTTATATATGAGTAAGGCTACCATGCTTTGAAATTAAAGTGGATGTTTTAATTTGCGCTCATATCTCTATTTTCAAAGTTCAAATAGTCCATCTGAATGCTCAACATGATCTCCATATTGAAATATGCTTGGAGACCAAATTTTATATTTTTTGGAATTTCTTTACTATTTATTAACCCACTTTGAAAATTGTTAATCCGATGGTCTAGAAATCTTTACTGTTCACCCAGATTTTCAGATTTCAGATTTTCAAAGTGGCTTAATAAATAGTAAAAAAATTCAAAAAATTGTAAAATTTGGTCTCCAAGCACATTTCAATACGAAGAACATATTGAGAAGTTCGGATTGACTATTTGAACTTCGAAAATAGAGATATGAGCACAAATTAAAACATCCATTTTAATTTGCAAAGCATGGTAGCCTTACTCATATATATATATATATATATATGAGGGATCAAGTTACAACACTAGTTTTTTTCATTTTCAATGTCCAAATTATCGATCCAAACCGTTCAACATGATTATCTAAATAAAATGTGCTTCCAGATCAAATTTTACATGTTTTTGAATTTTTTTTACTATTTATTAAGTATTTTACAAAAACTAGTAAAATTCATACCATTGAATTTTGTACCCATCTTAATAAATAGTAAAAAAAAAAAATGTAGGACTAGTCAGAGCCATGCATGTCAAATCAGAAAACATTACAAACCCGAACAAGTGCATGCAATATGTACGTGTGTATCAGTCGATTGTCTCCTGGTCACTGGCCTGTGTCAATTCCCAACTAAATTTTTCCTTCAACCATTTGGGACGCATGTGGTATTTTGACTTCCATATTTTCTCATTTTCTAAGACTCTGTTCTCCACCTTTACACAGAAAAAATCATCGTCACTGTCTTTGTACCCATCGTACACTTCGTGTCCCACATAGTCTTCAATCAACTATGACCATTTATCATCGGTATGTCCAGATATAGCCCTACCTATAAATATAGATGTTAGATAAATATATACTTCCATTAGATATCAATTTAAAACAACAGTATAAATTAGTAACAGAAAAATATTTTACCTCGAACAAGTAAGCCCCACAGATAACTGATATCTTCCAATGTCACTATGTACTCCCCCATTGGAAGATGAAATGTATTCGTCTTGGGCCTCCACTTCTCAACGAGAGCAGTAATCAACTATTTATCAATATAACATTGAGTCACATCTTTCATATGAAACAAGCCTAAATTCACCAAACCTGATTTCATCTGAGGTTGGTAAGGAATGCCCATTTGACAAGGACCAGGACGCAGTGTATAGTCAAATTGTAACGATAATTGCCATGCATAAAAAATTAAACCCCATAGATCCCACCTAGCAAGCGATCAGTCCTCTCCATCAAAAAGACTAACTCCTGCTAGCATCTAAAATTTAATTCAAGTTTATAAGTAAATTTCAAGCAAAAGCACGAAATTTAATTCAAGTTTATAAGTACATTTTGTGTTGTTCTTGAGGCAATTCCAATAAAGATGGCAAGGGTTGTTCACAATATATATTTCCCTACAATATACATAAAATTACAATTAAATAAACTACGTAGGAAAAAAATGAAATTATTGAAAGAGATTTCACAACCTAAATTATTAAAAACAATTACATAGAAAAAGAATTAGCCTAAATTACTTTAAAAAACAATATTCTACATTTATTAAAATAAATTTTATGAGCTAATATACTCTACATGAAAACTAAAGCATTCTACAATTACTAAAATTACACTAAAAAAACTAAATCAATCTACAATTTATTTATACTACATGCAAAGCACTAACAAACTAATAAATTCTACAATTACTAAAATTAAACTAAAATACCTAAATTAAACTAAAAAAAACTAAATCATTCTACAATTTATTTATACTTCATGCAAAAAGCTAAATTACTAAATTATTCTACAATAATTAAAATTACACTAAAATACGTAAATTACACTAAAAAATAATAAATAATTCTACAATTTATTTATATACCCTCAAATTCTTAACATACCATCAATTTCTTAATGAACCCTTAATTTATACCAAAACCATCAATTATTTATTTGTACCATAAAAACCCTCAATTTTACACTACAAAAATTAAATTAATCTATAATAACTTATTTATACTAAAAAATATATATATTTTGGATTTTTATCCAAAAATGCCTAAATTACACAAAAAATATACTAAATATTTCTACAATTTATTTATATACCCTCAATTTCCTAATATACCATCAATTATTTATTTATACTACAAAAACCCTTAATTTTACAATACAAAGGTTAAATTAAACTGCAATTAATATTTAAACCAAAAAAATTATAAATTTCGGATTTTTATCCAAAAAAAAAATAATCTACATACCCAAAGAAATTTGTAGATCTGAAACTTTTCTTGTTCTACTTCAAAAAATATACAATTATATATGGTTAGATTAAGAAATAATGGATTATTGAGTGTTGGAATAAAAAAAGGGGTATAACCTTACCTTGGTTCGGACAGTAGAGAAATGGGGAGAGACCGAGTGGGGAAGGAGAGCCACGTATTTATAAAAAATTCATTGGAGACCGAGCTCACAACCCAGTCTATAGCCTTTTTCCACTTGAGACCGAGCTCCTAACTCGGTCTTCATCTTCTTTTGGATTTTCTGTGGCAAGGAGTACTACTGTCCTTTGAAAAATGAGTCAAGACCAAGTTGCCAACTCGGTCTGTGTGGAAAAAAAAGGTCCAGACCGAGTTGGCAACTCGGTTTTTATGTTTTTTTATAAAAATCAAATCAATCATATTGCTTCCCTAAAATTGATTTTTCAGTTTACAGAAAAAAAAATTCCCTGTTCTGCACTGATATTACTTGTTTTTTTGGTTAGCTAAGAAAATTTCCCAACTGAAATTTTAATTAGCAAAGGAAAAGTGTATCAATCAATAGATTTTATGATTATACAAGTAAAATTATTTAGTATCTCTGAAATATTTTATATTATTTTCTTATCATCATTTACATCTATAACAATAATTCTAAGATTTAATTTAATATTTTATATTATTTTCTTATCACCATATACATCTATTTCAATAATTCTAAGATTTAATTTATGCACTATACTTTGTTTTTTCAATACGTTATCAATAAAAATAATTTATTTTTTACATTAATGTTTTACTATAATATTTTGACAAATTAATTTTTTACCTGTTTTTCCTATTTTGTACACAAAATAAGATTTAGATAAAAAAAATTGAGTTTCCGATCCGATTCAGTCGATTCTAACCAACTTATCCGATCCCGATTCCACAATCAAGTGATCGATTCCGATATTCAGAACCATGATTTATATTATCTGGACTTGTTTTATTTTGTTTGATGTTGAATTTTTTTTTTTGCAACTGTATATGTCTGTCTACCCCGAACAAAATTTCTAACTTCGCCACTGCTTGCCGTCTTATTACCCGTGTTCTCTCTATTGTTAGAGTTAGCAAGTTGAAATGAATACAAATAAATATTAAATAACCGAATTATATATATATATATATATATATATATATATATATATAGAGGTTGGCTAATATCAAATCAGTTGTTCCTGAGGTCCTATGCAACCAAATTGTTTTTTAATTTTCGAAGTCCAAATTATCGATCCAAACTATTAGATGTGTTCTTTATATTAAAATGTACTTGGAAACCAAATTTTACATTTTTTAGAATTTTTTTACTATTTATTAAGCCACTTTGAAAAATGCTGATCCAACGGTGTCTTAACCAAACTGTAAACTACCGATGGATCAGCGAATTTCAATGTGGCTTAATAAATAGCAAAAAAAATTCCAAAAAATATAAAATTTGGTCTCCAAGAACATTTTAATATAGAGATCACATCTAATTGTTTAGATCGACTGTTTGAACTTTAAAAATCAAAAATTGACTTGGTTGCACGGGAGTTCATGAACAATCGATTGTATATTAGCCAACCCCTCTCTCTCTCTCTCTCTCTATATATATATATATATATATATATATATTAAATAAGAAAGTGCCCATTCAATTGTGTGGTACTTGGAATAGAAAAAAATGAATTTGTCAGAAAATAATATGTTAAGACAATATTAGGCTCAAATAATCTACTTGTATAATATAATACAATCATTAAAATCATTTTTTTAACCTCATAACATAGACAACATTCAATGAACAAAGGAAAGAAAGTTCAGACTTTTTTCTAACAATGCAAAAAAAAAAGCCGAAAAAATATCTGGCCCAGAACTCAAACTTAGTCTCACAATAAAACCATACATAAACCAGAAGCATTTACATAATACTATACTAGGAACACTGCCACTAGTTTGTTGTAATCAAATTACTTGGGCCCAGATAAGAGTGAATAGGTCCAAATATTCTGAAAGGGCCTGGAATTTTGTTTCAGTTAGACTCAGCCGATTTTACAAACCATTTCTCAAACTAGTTAGGACCCAATATTTTTTAAGGTTTCTTCTTGCAGTGGTACAAAAGAAACAATTTCTAAAAATTACTTACTTCTGCTGCTCTAAGTCCAAAAATAAAATTGTACAATTTGAAATTTGTATGAAGTATATATTGCACAAAATTAAGAAGTCAAAATTTGTGGATACTAAATTTCTCTAATAAATTAACATAGTCATTGCATTCCTCTCTGAATTCATTTCGCTAAATCTTCAATCTTACAAGATCATTGATAGGCGCAACTAGATAGACACACAAGATCTGAGACCACTAATCAAGAAAGAAAACAAGAAAAACACCTAACATGTAAAATTGTAATTAAACATCACCGAGAGCCCAGCCCATTAAATCCTTCCAGAATATTCAAGAGCTATCTATATATATAGAGTCTGTTAATTATTGTCCATTAATTAATTCCTGCTAGATGCTTCTTATATAGTCTGTATTATTGTTTATCTTGTGTATTCTAGAGAATTGTAAACCACCAAGTATATGTCAGTAATAGGAAAAGTTTATAAACTCCTCTCATGTTTTTATGCTTGTACAGATTTGAATGAATGCGAATTTAATAATGTGTACAAAGATGGAACTTGCATTAACACAGAAGGCAAACAAGGTGTGGCTATCAGTAAGTACATACAGACTTCCAGTTTTAAATTTGTAATTCTCTTACTTCTCTGAATTCCTTGGGAGATATTCAATAATTATTGTCCAAATTATATTATTAACAGAAGATCAATGGTTAATTGAAATGAAAAATAATATTTCTGTTGACATCCACAGCTTAATATAATTGTTTAGAACAGAATGCCTTACTGCATGCACAGCCTTATCACCATAATTAATTTGTGCCTTCTATTCTTTGTGTTGGTATTTTTGTTGGGTTTATGTTTCCTAGAAGATGATGAACAACCACCTTCGTGTCTTTAGTGAAAAATGGATAGAAATTGCAACCGATAATTTTTCTGAAACTGAAGGGAAGTTGTACAACATATAGGGGGTTCTTAATTAGAAAATAACCACTCTGTGACATTATGATTAAAGCTTTTCAACCCCAAGTTGACAATTTGCATCTATGATAAGCTTGGAATCCAAGGCTAAAATGAACCAAGAGATTCAAAAGATCAAGATTATGAACTTCAAGCTTGCTTCTAGTGACCTCTCAATTTTCCTAGAATTATTACAACTGTTACGACTGTATAAACACCATCGTTATAACCATTATATAACCTCCTACCTGTTCCTGAACCATTACAACAGCACTAACTGCTGTAACGGTTATGATGAAAAATAACTGTTCTCGTAATAGTGGTCATGTGTTGACCAATCAAAAAGAGTAAAATGGATGTGGCCATTAGCAGAGGAAATGGAGAAGAAAAAAATAGAAAATGAGAAGGGAATCCCGGGATGGAACTGGGGAATTTTAGTCACTTTGGAATGGGTAGCAGTGCTCTCACTTTTCAGCTGGGCCGAGAGTAAAAGAGAAAATAGAGATAGGCCCAAAATAGAAGGAAGCTGAGTCCAAGACAATTACCCTTCCGAACATTCTAGAACACGCCGTGTAACAAAAATAATAAACATTTAAATATTTTACACTAGTTTAAATATAAATTAATAAAAATAATAATCATTTAAATATTGTACATATACGTACTATGTAAGCCGCCCACCTGCCAATGTGAGAAATATAAATTTTTAAACAGGAGTTGGTGAAGCTCTGTTTTAATAACCAATAAATTTCCTGCTGCAACTCATTTCACATATACGTATTATGTAATCTGACGTTATAAAAAGGTCCGTAAAAAAATTAAGAAATCTGATCTTTTTATATTAATATGGATCATTGATGGCTCATGAGTTGGCACAGGCTATTGTTGATAACATTTATTAATTGAACTGTACGTAATATACAACTCCTTCAAATGCTAGTCCACCTACGGTTGCACAAAAAATTCGTAGTTCGTAATTAAATTCAAATTTGATTTACAAAAATTCGTACAAAATTTGATTCGAAATAGTTCGAAATTAATTAAAACCAAACTCAAATTGGATCTGGTTCGTTCGAAATAGGTTCACAAACTATTCTAGTTCGAATCTCAAAGTAACGTGAACTGTTGATTTCTGCTCATGACTTGTGTTTGCTGATGACGTACAAGATAAAACATAAGACAGCTCAGCCATAAGTCATAACTCGTAATTCTAGCTCTCAGTTCTGAAATCCTAGACGACTCTCACCTCTCGCTCTCAGCGACTACGATCACTCTTCGTTGTCGTAAAAAAGTTCGTAAAAAATTTGAAATTAAGTTCGTAAAAAAAATATATTCGAAATTAATTGAAACCAAATTCAAATTAAAGTAAGTTCGATTAAATCTATAAATCTATAAATCTATCCTTTAAACAATCCAAAATTTTAAGTTTGATTTTTGTTTTTTTAGGACCTCTCCTCAATCAATCAAAAGAAAAAAAAAATACAGAAATATAAAATGAAAAATATGTAGTTTGCCATACAAAATTACAGAATGAATTGAAGCAGCATGGTCTTAGCTTTATTTTGTGGTCCGCATCCTCTGAGGTAACATAATAATCTATCTTACAGCTTGACCGTCCGATTCAAAGTAGAATGTATTGATCTTCTTAATATCTGTGTCAAAATAGATCGGACAGTCCAGATCTAAACACAAAATTTGAGTTACTTTAGGGGATTTGAATTCCGCTTTGTTAGATCTCCAATTCAGTATCTTCCAATTTGGCCACTGTAATAATAAAATATATTTTTGTCGTGGGTGAACTAATCTCTAAACGAATTTGCTCATTAAGGCGAAATCCCTAAAGAAACCCTCCAATGAGGTTTCTTGTATTTCTTTCTCAATCAATACTTGTGCATGAACCAAATGAAAGAGAAGAATCCATTTTGGAAGAACACAGTAAACTAATTGCTGATATGAAGTTCAATGGAAAAGACGATTAAGTAATTAAGGGTACGTCAAATTTTGATGATATGAAGTTCAATGGAAGAACACAGTAAACTAATTGCTGATATGAAGTTCGGAAGAAATTCTAGTATAATATGAGGATAAAGTAATTAAGGGTACGTCAAATTTTGATGCACGTCAGAAGAAATTGACGTCGCAACTATATATATATAATTAATTTTATTCAAAATAGGCGTGTCAATGCTTCTCCGTTTCCTTTTGTTTACCATGACTATTTGAATATTCATTTTAAGGGGTAGTTCAGTTGTCATTGTTTTAACGTCACAAATCGCCAGTGTTTTTGTTTTTCATCAATCATTTAAATTTGAAATTGAAGTAATAATTAAGCATATTAAAACACTAGTAATCTTATTCTTCTACATGAAAGATACACTTGTACTAAATTTATAAAAAAAAACATTAGTTCGTTAGTTCAACATTTAGGCTAATCTTATGATTGCATGATTCTTTGAAAAATTACAAATTAGGTACACATTGTGGGACCTAACGAAAGTAACATCTGAACTAATTAATTCTGAAAGAAGCCAATTAAGTACCAAGAGGTATGAAATGAAAATAAAAAAAGGAAACAGAGAAATCTAACCACGGGATACAAATTAACTTCAAAATAAAAGAATCTTTTAGTTCTTTTGCAACATATATAATTAATTGAGGTCGATCTGCTTCATCTTTCGTCTTTAGTCCTAGTTTTATCTTTTGTCAATTTGGTCTTTAGTATTCATATTAAGGAATCTTATTTGTCGTATATAGCTGTAATATAAATTAAAAAATGATGTGTAGGAGTGTCAATAAATATTTATCATTCGATAACTGATGGATGGATTCACAGAATAAAATTAAAAAATGTATCATGCAGTTTATTTGACTTGCATATGGATCTTGGACCAAAATCTGTTAAAAATTAGATAAGTATTAATAAACTATTTATGATTGACTTGTTTAAAAGCTATATATATTATACACGTAAAAAACGATAGTACGTAATATTGAAGTTATTAGTCTTAATATGTACATTGATAATAGAACATGATATATAATATTCACTATGATTATGATAGATATGAATTCACATTTGGATTTGGATTCTCAAATCCTGATTGGAAATAGTTCAGCATATATAAATGAATCTTACAAGCTGATCTTAATGGATTTACATTTGGATTATGTGATTTACTGATGAACAAGCCAAGAGTGCAGAAAATTAAAGTGATCTCTAGAATAGGCTACAATATATTTACTAATTGGAAATTATTTTAAAGGGCTTGTTTGTAAAGTTTTTGAGATTATTTACATGGAAATCATTTTCAACTTTTGGCCTTTGGGCAAACTGACCAATTGCTAAGTACAACTTTTCTCTAGTGTCTCCATTGCAACTTGCATGACTTCTATCCATCTTGGATCACTCATGGCTTCTTCAAGGTTTCAAGGAATATGAATAGATGCTAGAGTTTTGTCGAAGTCCTTGAGAGGGCTAGAAAGGTGGTTTGTTTAGATGAAGTTCCCAATTGCATAGTTTCCCTCACAACTTTCATCTGGACTGTACCTTTTTAGTGCTTTACCTCGGTTGTGCCTGTATGGTAACTAGAATTCCTATTAGAATTTGTAATTTCAGAGTTTTGAACAAGTACCACTCCTTCAGGAGATTGACCTCGTTGTGGTTGAGGGGACTGTATCATTTGCTTACTGCCAGTGTTGTCTGTATTGAGGTCAATCCATCTATTTAATTCATTTTTTGATTCTTCATTAATCGGTTCATGAAGATCATTAAAAGAAACCTGCACTGGACTCAGACTTGTTGGTTTGGAGGATGGACCCGAACTGGGTTCGGCTATTGAGTTCAGATCTATAAGTACAGAATTTGATGGACCAATATTCATTCTAAACCAAGATTCATCCTCTACTAAATTCTCCTCTTGAGGAGGAATCTTTTCTTTTGTGAAAAAACATTCATTTTCAATAAATGTTACATCCATTGTAGTGTATAGTTTCTTTGAAATAAGATTTAAACATTTATACCCTTTCTGATTCGGACCATATCCCACAAAAAAACATTTTTCGCTCAAGCCTCTTGTTTTGATTGGTGATGTTTTTGTATATGGACATAAACTACACAACCAAACACTTTGGATAGAATATTGAGAACTGACGGAATTTTGGCATATGAGGAAGAACTTGAAGAGGTGTTTCGAAATTCAATATAACTGATGGCATACGGTTAATTAAATAAATAGTAGCTGCAACTGCATGATCCCAATAGACTTGTAGAACATCATACTCAAGTAACATTGATCGGGCTGTTTCTAAACCTGTCTATTTTTCCGTTCTGCTAATTCATTTTGTTGTGGAGTTCCTACACAACTTGTTTCATGAATGGTTCCTTGAATATTAAAAAATTCCTGGAGCATATTTTTCACAAATTCTCCCCCATTGTCACTTCTCAAATATTTAATGTTCTTATCAAACTGGTTTTTTACCATATTAAAAATGACTTAAACACTTGTGGCACTTCATCTTTCGTTCTAAGCACATATAACCATGTCATTCTAGTGCAATTGTCAACAAACAAGACAAATCACTTTTTTCCAAGAGACGAATTAACTAGTGAAGGACCCCAAACATCTGAATGGATCAAATCAAAAGACATGGTTTCTTTATTTAAGCTATTAGCAAAATGAGTACGATGACTTTTTGCTTTAATACAAACATCACAAACAAAATTTTCATTCTCACAACTAGAAAATAAACTTGGATAATTTTTTTCAAATACCCAAAAGATGGATGTCCTAAACGCTTATGCCACATCCAAATGTGAGATTTTCGGTTTAAAGGTGAACTTGTGGTCAGATTATGATTTCCAGCAACCATGTCGTCCAAATGATACAGTCTCACTCTTCTAGTACCATAGCCAATAATCTCCTTTGTTAGAAGATCCTGAAACACGCAAAACTGAGAATACATGAGCACTGCACAATTTAATTCCTCACATATTTGGCCAACAGAGAGTAATTTTGTCGACAAAGATGGAAGCAATAATGTATTTGAAAGAGTTAGAGATGATGACACTTGAACATCTCCGGCTCTTGTTACCGGAAAGGTAAAGATAAAATGTTATTTAACGGAGGTAAAGATAAAATATTTTTTTTGTTGTGAGTCAAAGTTGGAGGTCAAAACACCCAACTATTTAATACTCATGTTATTAACAACAAAGGATTTTGCCCATCCGGATTTCTAACCCTTGACGTCCCAAATCAGAGATAATCCAAGCTCAAAAGACAAGTTCTTAGTAAAGACAAAATAGTTCAATTTATTGTTGAATAGAGATAAATTACAAAAAAAACAATTACGGTTAAAAATGAAATTTTTTTTGTGTGATTTTCTTTTATTTTTTGTATTTTCCGTTTTAATTTTGATCCCTTAGTAAAGTACAGACAAAATACTAGCTGTCATTTTTTTTCATAACTAAAAAAATAAATGAAATAATATTAATAATCAAATTCCCAAAAAAATTTCAACCATGCCCAAACCGCCCCCCAGAGGACGGTTTACTCCCGGCCCAACCCGCCCCCCCACAGAGGGCGGTTTACCCCCAGCCCAAAAAAATAAAAATAAAGTGGTTTTGTCATGATATGTCAGATATGCATCTGACCTGGTTTGAGAGCTTTATGTTATTACTCAGTATGGTACGGTACAATTGTAGGCTGATGCTTTACTTGGATATTCTTGACATGTGTGTAATTTTTGCAGGATGTTGAGTGCCCAATTACTCTCTTGATGGAACCAGAAAAAGCTGTGCCGAAATTTTCTAATTTGAAGCATTTGGATGTGACCCTTTGCTTTCACGATCGTAATTTTGAAGCTATCATCAGGATGCTCCATAATTGTCCTGTTCTGGAATCACTGAAACTGTTTCATGAGGTGCATAAACTTTTTATTTTTTATTTTTGTAGACTATATGTCTACAATTTCTATATATGTGCTATCATATGAACGGGTGAAAATTCTTTGATGAGAATAATTTTTTGAAGTTGCTGATGTGCAAGATTGCACCTATAACAGGAAATTAAATAGGTAATGGAACCCATATACTATCTTCTGTATATTCCAGACTTATTTGTTCAGTTACGCTATGAACATAATTATAATATTAAAAATATAATATTACAAAATACATAAATTATAAACATAATTATAATTAATATCCATCATCGTATTAAAAACAAAAACAAAAACAAAAAATAAATAAGTAAACCGCCCCTCCAGGGGCGGGTTGGGCTGCGGGTAAACCGTCCTCTGGGGGGCAGGTTGGACCGGGGGTAAACCGCCCCCTGGGGGGCAGTTTGAGCATGGTTGAAATTTGTTTAGGGGTCTGGTTATTAATATTATTTTATTTATTTTTTTGGTTATCAAGAAAAAATGACGGAAATACTAGTGTATTCTGATTTGTGCCAAGCCATTCTACCATTTTGTAAGACAAAAATAATGAGCCAACAAGCCCTCCACTTTTAAATACAAATAAAGACTCCAATCCAGATAAAGTTAGGTTGTTTATTTTACCGTATGTTATTTGCACAACAGTTTTTATAGTTCATTGTACGTAATTATGTTTGGAATATAATTCCACTAATTATTTTTTTAGAGTTGTTTTAGCGCCCCTCTTATTAGCACGATAATAATATACGTGACGACATATTTCAATAATTTTTTACTTTTTTTTTAAATTATTTACTTAATTGACTTTTTTTATTACTTATCAATAGCTTCATATTATTTTGGATGGAAAAATATTTCAATAATTTAATAGGCGGAAGCAATTCTAGTTTAATACGTGGAAAAAAAAATTAAAGGGGGCCAAATTTTTTAAAACCCAAAAAAAAAATTTTTAATCTTATCTATTCATCTATCCATCTACTTTGCTTACTCCATTCCTTCATCACGAAGGGCAGTTTCACTCATTCCTCGAGGCCTCAGATGCTTGGTCTGCAAAGGATCAATTCCAGCTTTTTGACCATTGTATAAATCCTATTTCATTTTTCCAGTTCTCTTTGTCTTCGAGCTTTCATTGACGTCACAACTATAAACTATTATATATATATATATATATAAAAAAACACAAAAATTTAAAAATTTAAAAAACCCCCCCCCTTTTTAAAAAAAAAAAAAAAACAACCAAAAAAAAAAAAAAAAAAATTATTAAAAAAAAAAAAAAAAAAAAATTTTTTAAAAAATAAAAAAAAAAAAAAAAAAAAAAAAATAAAATTTTATAAAAAAATTATTTTTTTTTTTTTTTTTTTTTTTTTAATTTCTATCTATAATATCGTACTTTAGTTCTGTCTTGCTGCTTCAGAGGATTTGTTAAAACTCTTGATTTGCGTTCACATCGCCTATAAAACTAATTCACCCATTACGCAATAGTCCATAAAATGTATTATTATTCATAATTTATACAGCATGAATTCATAACTTGTATTTTTTAAGTAAAATATCCATAAACATGATTGATTTACAATTCATTACAATAAATAAAAGAATTCCCAATTAGTAAATTAATATAAAGAAACCACTAGGTTACGTACATAATAATACACTTCAAATAATGCATGAAGTAAAACTGAAAGAAAATTGGCATATTTAAATTTGATGTTAAAACCGAAATTAGTAATCTGGTTTAAAAAAAAAAAAAAAAAAACAGAAAAGACTTCGCCTGCCAGATAATTTAGCAGTTCAGGACTTTAATAGGCCCGCTGAAAAGTTCAAAGATCACGGTAGATTTGGTAACTTATGGGAAATTATGATATGGATTCAATTTTCATTTTTTTGTGTTATAAATAAAAATTCGGCTCATTAATTTTGACCTTGCCAGAATAATAATTAAGTTGTTGGATAAGTTTTGGGATCATGAAGATCATGAAGATCCCACTTCTTAAAAAAATAAAATAAATGGATCAATCATAGAAGTTCTTAATACGCTGTTGATTATTTCTTATAAAAAAACATCATAATAAACGACTCCTATGATATTGCTACATCCTATTTTTTGTCTTTTCTTATTAAGAAGACGGCTGAATCAAATTAGGGGACCTTTTCAGACTTTAGAGGACAAAACTAAGAAACTCATTCAATATGCATATGTCGTATATAAAATATATTAACTAACACACCCAACATATTATTTTGGATTAATTTTGTAACTATTGTTAAAAACTTCTTCAATTTCCTATTTATTACATTTAATATAGTTCCTAACACAATTTATTTATTTCTATTTACCTGCAGAAAAATAATCCACCAATAATTTTTGTTGCAAGAAATTTATCTTTGACATTATATTCTTGCTCTTACTCATAAAATTGTTTATGATTTAATGGAAAATATATGTGAATCATCAATAACATGCATGATGCTAACAAAATTAGATACTGGGATGGTTAGCTAACCTTAATAAATGTTCATTTCTTTTGTGTTGCATTAAAGAAATATGTTGATCAATCGTCATCATATATATAAAACTTATTTGTATGAAATGTTTAGGTATTATTTTTGGTGTTATTTTGTGGGTGGTATGGGGTAAAAAGAAATTAAATGTGTTTTAATCGGAATGCATCAAAATCTGTTAGCGCAGAAGGATAAAATAAAGCAAGAAAACAGAGAGACAAAAACGGAAAAGTACATGAAGTGCGCCAATTAAATTCTTAACATCAAAATATATTTTCATTCTTCATTATTTGAACTTGATATTTAACTTTATAGTTTCTGTGTAATGGAGTTAAAGAAAATAGTTTTAAGATCGTTCAAGGAGTAAATTAGATAAAATTATATGTATTGGAATATATAAAATAAAATATTAAAATACAAATGAGAACATAGGGAAAATTAACTCTATTATTTTTTAAATCTAGGGTAGAGAGCTCGTGTTTTGAACCGGGATTTTTTTCCATAACCAAAAAATTAAATAATATAATATTAATAACCGAATTTTGAAAACAAATTCAAACCTAACCAGACCGCCCCCCCATGGGGCGGTCCAGACCCAAAGCAGACCGCCGGGCCACTGGGCGGTCCAGACCCTAAGCAGACCGCCCCCCCACCCGGCGGTCTGCTTATTATTATTTTTTTTCCCTATCAAAACCCTCTTATAAAAACCCTCTCCCTCCCCCCATCCACACCAAACCCTAGACCCGCCGCTGACCCGCTGCTGACCCGCCATTTTTCGTGTCGAAACCGCCGGAAACTCCGTTTTGTCGTCCCAAAAGCGATATTTCACACTTTGGTTGCATTTTCGACCCCTCTCCGCTTCCGTTTTCGGGTACGAAATTTTTTGCGAATTTTTATAAATTGTTTCGAATCGTTAGAAATTGTTGATTGAAATTGTTATAAATTAGGTAGAAATTGTTTGATTAGAATTGTTATAAATATTAGAATTGTTAGAATTGTTTGATTGGATTTGAATTGTTAGATGTTATTTGATTGAAATGGTTAGAAATTGTTTGATTGGATTAGGTAGAAATTGTTTGATTGGAATTGTTATAAATATTAGAATTGTTAGAAATTGTTGATTGTAATTGTTATAAATATTAGAATTGTTAGAATTGTTTGATTGGGTTTGAATTGTTAGATATTATATTATTGAAATGGTTAGAAATTGTTTGATTTGAATTGTTAGAAATTATTATTATTATTATTCTGTTCTTATTATTCTTCTTATTTTAATAATAATAATAATAATAATAATAATAATAATAATAATAATAATAATAATAATAATTATTATTATTATTATTATTATTATTATTATTATTATTATTATTATAATAGTAAAACTTAATATTTTGAAATGTAGGATGACTAGATCTGGACGATCACGAGATACCTCAGACACCGCCGAGAGTTCGCATTCTCATGCCGATCCGAGTGGGAGCACAGAGACCATGCATGCGCAGGGTGTTGATTCAGATACATTCAGTCCCCTTCTATGGCTCCCCCACAGACGTCACCGTGTCTCACTTGCATCGGTAGAGGTACGTTGAGTAATTCGAAGAAAATGCAAACATTATGTTTCAAAACACATATATAACTTCATCTAAAACATTAATAAATGCAGGATGAGACCATGTTGATGGTGCGGCACCGCATGCCCGAGGTAGCGTACGTGGCACATCCACTGATGGATCGGTACCTGATGAACCTTGGGTTGTACCAGCTAGGCACATTGGAACAACCAAGGAGAATTGACCAGGCACTTATGTGCGGACTCGTGGAGAGATGGAGGCCTGAGACGCATTCATTCCATCTTCCTGTAGGAGAGATGACAGTGACCCTACAGGATGTCAGTGCCTTATGGGGTCTGCGGATCGATGGAGATCCGGTAGGAGGTGTCTCGGATCATAAGAACCTCAAGCAATTGATCCCAGATCTGTTGGGGACGCATGTGGAGGCAGTGGCAAAGAAGCTCAAGCTGAGGGGTGAAGGAGGAGTGGAGCATTTCTCCAGTTACTGCATTAGTCTTAGAGCTCTCCGACAGTATGCCGCTGAGATTGCCATCACCCCCCAGACGGATGATCCGGAGCGCGTCAGGAGGTAAGATTAAAATGCATTAATTAAATTAAAATTATTACTTAAAAATACATAGTTTTTTACGTTTTATTGAAACTGTAGGTACGTTAGAGCATTCGTGCTTGACTTATGTGGTAGCACGATGTTCGTCGATTCCAGTGGCGACTCGGTCCCGATCATGTTCCTCCAGCAGTTAGAGGAGCTCGATAAGCCGTCACGATGGAACTGGGGTGGAGCTGTGCTTGCCACCCTGTACAGAGGACTGTGTCACGCATGTCTGGTAAGTTTCCATCAATTAATGTGCTTTACGATTGTTTTTTATTTGGTAATAATGAATACACTTATAAAATTTCAGAGAGACAGTCAGCAATTCAACGGGCCACTCATGCTACTCCAGCAGTGGTCCTGGTCGCACCTACCGTTCTGCCGATCCATTATTCCTCCACATGTGAGGTGGCACACGGGTGACGACATCGACAGATACCCCCCATATGCTATCATATGGGGTACTTACCAGCGCTACGAGAATACGTCGAAGGGAGGGACGGTGGGTATCTCGTACGTCCGGAACCAGCTCCAGCTATTGCACCAAGCTAACGTCGACTGGTTCCCGTATCAGGCGTGGTACCGGTCTCGCCTTTTTTGTCGGCTGACGATGGCGCAGAGGGATCTCGGTTTGTACCGGGGTCCACTCGTTTGTTACTGGATAGTTGAGTATCACTATCCTGATCGAGTGCCTCATCAGTTCGGCTTCGATGCCTTCATTCCGGATGACCCCATACTTGGTGAGGAGGACACAGAGAAGCTGCACAAGTAAGTATTAATACACACTCAATAATACTCATAAACTATTGATATTGTTTCACAAATTTTGTATAACTAACCTATAATGCAGGACTATGCACAAGAAGACTGAGGTGGATTGGCGCACCCACCATATGGGATTGTATAGGATTGCCCGCAGGCCTGAGGACAATTTGTGGGTCCCGCCTGACCCGACGGACGTCAGTTTGGGAGCAGGACCCTGGACATTGAGGTATATGGTCTGGTACCAGCGGTGGTGCATGACTACCGTATACTTGCAGGGCGACTACGGTGATTCTCTTCGGCGGAGAATGATAGGTGATTCGAGTAAGACCCATTTGCCATGGGGCCCGATCAACACTCGATCGGTAAGCAATAAAGATTATTTTTAATATTATTTTTTTCTTCGCACAACTCATTTTCTAAATATTATTTACAGGTACTGACAGCAATTCGAGGAGTTGCACACAGCTTGGTGTGCATGGCGAGAAATGGTTTCCGGGCGTTCGGGTGTACTATGCTGCATCACAGTGCTCCGATCGTCGAGGATTCCCAGTTTGATGGGCGCCTCGTTGGCATGCTACACGATGCTGGCGAGAACATCAACTGGCGTGATATCAAGATTGACTCACCAGTTCCGAACCAGCCCAACCAAGAGCCGCCTCTCGTACGCGATAGAGACCTACCACCACCCCCCGCAGGTATTATAAGTTCATTTTTTTTCATTCACGTCAATTTTGTTTCGAAATGTGTTCTTAAGATGTTCCACTCAAATATTGCAGAAGATAACCCGAATTGGGCGTTCCACGATTGGGTGCTGGACACCAAGAAATGGCACGCCTACTACAATCAATATGGAGTGCCAGTGCAGTATGACGAGGTCAGTTGGATCGTGTCTATATAATTAATTTTTTTTTGTATGAAGAAAACTAACATTATCTAACTACAGGATGGTCACCCTACATGGAGTGCCGAGCCCACTTTCACTCCGGCAAGACTTTGGTCTCACGGACACTGGGGCGAGCACGACCATGAGGCTAGCGGCAGTGGGGCACAGCAGGCTACCCAGTTTGATCCATGGGCGGATGCTGCGTTTGGGACACAGCCACCGACGACGTATACAGAGGACTGGGACGAGCCCACATTATCGATGCCACCCCCCAGGCAGCACGACTACGAGGCTAGCGGCAGTGGGGCACAGCAGGCTCCCCAGTTTGATCCATGGCCGGATGCTGCGTATACACAGGACGACATTCATTTTGATTCTGCTGATGACGAGGATCCTGCAGAGCCCTCTGAGCCTCCACAGCCTCAGAGACGTGTCCAGCCGCGGAGGGCATGCGGGGCGCCTCCTAGATTGTCATTGTCCGGTCGTCGTCGTCGTCGCTAGTTTTTATATTTCATATTGTAGCCATTGACAGTATATTTATATTTTCATTTCTATATTTTATGTTGATCAGACGTTATTTGGTTATTTTATTTACTTATATTTTTGTTTCTATATTTTATGTTGACTAGACGTTATTTGGTTATTTTGTTCACTCGACCGAATTCATCGTTATTTTGTTCACAAGGAATTACACGGAAATACAATCATATAATCACAACAAAATACATAAAATACAATATAAATTACAAGCAATTACATAAAATACAATATAAAAAAAAAAAAAAGGCAGACCGCCGGGTGGGGGCGGTCTGCTTAGGGTCTGGACCGCCCAGTGGCCCGGCGGTCTGATAGGGTTCTGGACCGCCCAATGGGGGGGCGGTCTGGTTAGGTTTGAAAAAAATTTCAAAATTCGGTTATTAATATTATATTATTTAATTTTTTGGTTATGGAAAAAAATCCCGGTGTTTTGAAGCATAAATGAAGGATCGATCCTTTTTGCTTTGGTGGTCGTGCTTTTGTTAATAATTTAGTGACTGAACCCTCACCGCCCCACGTGACAATGTGAGAAATATAGGGAGATTCTATGGATGATTTCAAGCAGGAGTTTGGTGCAGCTTTGCTTTCATACCAAAAAAATTAACTGCAGCAACTCATTTTAGATAATTCGACTTACAGATATATGCCGATAAAAAGTCAGCTAATCTGATTTGTGTGATAGTAGCAGTTCTTAATTCGATGACAAATTAACATGAATATTACGGATTATTCATGACTCATGGATGGGCACAGGGCTACCGATAATATTTTTGGAAAAATATCATATTATATGACTCTCTCAAATGATACTAACCCTACTTCTTGCCTTTTCTGTTTATGAAAACGAAAACGAAACAAATTATGGAATCATTTTCAACTTGAGGGCCAAACTTAGAAGTTGAGATTTGAATCACTCCTAGAGAATTTAGGTAGTCTGAAAATTTACTCTCTTGTTCTGAATCACTCCTAGAGATATTTATTTAGGTAGCACATACATACGTATGGTTGTTAAATATCATATGATTATGGAATGTTCACATTGATATAACGATAATATCAAAAACTTTAAGTGTGACTATGGGTATCAACAATGAAATAATTTTATTTTTTATTTTTGTGGAGCTCAAGGAAATTTTTTTTTTTTTTTTATAAAGATGGATTACGAAAAGAAAAAAGATAATGCAAATATGAATAACTATATTAAAATGAAACTTTTTTGACTCATTAATTCCATCTTACTAAAGATGAGTATACATGTACGAAACCCATAGAAAGCTAATGCTCGCCAGAGCACTAAGGATCAAGACAAAGCAAAATATCTTTTTGAACAGCTGAGAACAATTTGACCAATTAATTTTTGTTAAATTACTAAATTGTTGCCACTTCAAGAAGCATCCTCTCTTTAGCAAAGCAAAACGCTTTCGAACAGGCTCCCATAACCGGCTTTTCTTCACCAAGAAAATCAGAAACTGAACTATCACCCAGGACATACTCAGCCTCAAAAGAACGAACCATCCGTAGAGCAAGAATGGGTTGTTATTCCAACAAACAAGAGTTGTTGCAGCTCTGTTTATTTTTTTCCAACTTATTGGATTTCTGTAACAACTCATTTCACATATACTACATAATTGATTGTGCAACAATTGTTGATGAAAAGTCAATGCTGAATTGTTTCATATATACTAGCAGTTGGTATTACGCTATCAGCCTATCACACATGGTGTCGTTTCCGAGAACTATGTATCATTCATTGCTCATTGGTTTTTCACAGGTTGTTCTTCAATTTTTTTTAAAAACAAAATCATAATATACAACTCCTCTAAATGTTACTCTGCCCTACCTCTTGTCTTTTCTTAAAGGTTCCTTTTGTGAGAAAACAAGAAAAAAAATTATGGAATATTTTCCGACTATACAGACGAAATTTAATAAAAAAAAATGTGATTTAAATCTCTAACATAAATTACAATAGTATAATATTATTTTATAAAAAAATAAGTAAAAATTATAAGTAATTATAAAAATTATACAATATAAAAAATTAAAGCTACAATTTAATTCATAAAGAAGGCTTAGTCGTTCCTATTTAGATTTTGGATCCGTTGACCAGAGTTTTAATAGTTGATTCTACACATCTTGCTACACAGAGAGTGAAGCAGAGGATCTGTAGTCTTCTCATGTCCCTTGACCACCTCCCTATAAGAAACTCATATGCTTTCTAATTCACCAGAGAAAAAGCCAGAGAGAAGAAGCTACAGGCGTGCTCTCATTTTGGGTAGGCAGTTCTCTCTAAATTTTCTCTCTACTGATCAGCCTATTTTTTTTTTTTTGGACAAATTCTGATTGGGTGATTCAGATCTTAGTGGATCCACTTTTGGTAAGTTTACACAATAGTATCAGTGTGTGTTAGTTTACTTGATGTGTTTGTAATTTATGTTTTGGGATATTTGTTAGTTTATATCCCAGAGAATGTGTGCCTTGTTCTGTTTACTTAAGATAATATATGACTCCCTCAAATGGTAATCATCCTACTTCTTGTCTTTCCTGTTTAAGAAGACGAATGAAAAAAATTATGGGATCTTTTCTCACTTTACAGGGTGAAACAAATAAATTTGAAATAGACAAAAATTAAAAAAAAATGAAATTACTAGCTTTTATATATAGAAATGGCTTAGTCACTTGTAATTATACTTTGGATCCGTTGACCTAACGTGTAATTTATTAATCTACAGTAGAGCTTGCTATACAGAGACTAAGAGTTCGAAGCAGAGGATCTGTAGCCTTCTCTTGCCTCGTGGTCATTTGGAGAAAGAGACGTAGAGACGAACACAAGCGTACTGCTGATCTCCTCTTTGGTACTGTCTACATTTCCTCTCTAATTATTCTTAGTATCTTTTATTTCATACTACTTTTTATTTCTCCAATTCGTGATAGGGTTATTCATTGGTAAGTTTTCACAGCGTATTATTTAATGTACAGGAGATGACTAGATATGTTTGTTAGTAGTTGTCTTGGGAGATTTGTTAGTTTCATATCCCAGAGAATGTGCGCCTTATTTATTTATTTATTTTTTTCAACTTTTTGATCTCATATATAGTAAATGGTTACTTTAGATCTGTTACTGAGGGCGTTATTTATTCCGAAATTTTTATAAATATACAAAATACAAAATTATTTGAACAATCTATACATTTTTTGGGCGGAATTCAAAAACTATCTAAACCGATCACACAATCATCGATTTCATAGCCTGAAACCGCTGACATGGTGATCCATCCTAGAACCGCTCACTATATGTCATCCATCCTAGAAATGATGACTATGTTCTCCATCCTAGAACCGCTGACATAGTCATCGATTTCAGGCTAAGAAACTGATTATTTAGTCATCAGTTCTGGATGCCATAGTCAATGCTTGTTTAATTATATTTATAATTAGTTTAAATTAATTAATTAAATTTAGATTAATTTAAATTAATTTTGAATAATTTAATTTAATTAATTTTGATTAATTATTTTCATTAATTTTGATTAATTATTTTGATTAATTTTCATTAATTAAATTTAATTAATATTGATTAATTATTTTAATTCATTTTGATTAATTATTTTAATTAATTTGATTAATTCTTTTAATTAATTAATTCGGAATAATTTTTTTTAATTAATTGAAATTAATTCATTTATGTTTATTGTATTATATTGAAGTTTTCATATTTAATTTGTTGTTATGTTTTGAGTGATAAATTACATTTGTGTATTATTTTTTTGGAATCATACTTGATACGTTGAATATATAGAATAGAACATACGTAATAGAAATAAAAACATAATATTTGATTTTGGACATTACACCAACCAATTTATAAATTTCATTTTGGAGATAATCGGAGTTATGATTAACAGTTACCGGGAACGAGTATTTGGGTCGGGTACTGTAGAAGACTCCTTCATCATTGTACTGGATGTTCTCTCCAACAAAAACTTTCACACATATCATATTTGATTTTTGGTTGATCTGGATAACAAACATTTAAAAAAAATTAACGTTACAAAATTAATTAAAAAACAAACAATGTACAAACAAAAAGTAAAATCACTCACATCAAAATTAAACGTTCAAAATGAAATTAATTAAAATTATTCTAAGTTAACTGAAGTTAAATAAAATTAATTAATTTCAATTAATTAAAAAATAATTATTGCAAATTAATTAATTAAAATAATTAATCAAAATGAATTAAAATAATTAATCAAAATGAATTAAAATAATTAATCAAAATAAATTAAAATAATTAATCAAAATGAATTAAAATAATTAATCAAAATTAATTAAAATAATTAATCAATATTAATTCCATTTAATTAATCAAAATGAATTAAAATAATTAATCAAAATGAATTAAAATAATTAATCAAAATGAATTAAAATAATTAATCAAAATGAATTAAAATAATTAATCAAATTTAATTAAAATAATTAATCAAAATTAATTAAATTTAATTAAACAAAATTAATTTAATTAATTTAAATTAATCTAAATTTAATTAAGTAATTTAAACTAATTATAAATATAATTAAACAAGCATTGATCTATGGCATCCAGAACCGATGATTAAATAATTGGTTTCTTAGCCTGAAACCGATGAGTATGTCAGCGGTTCTTGGATAGGTGGCATAGTCATCATTTCTAGGATGGATGACATATAGTGAGCGGTTCTAGGATGAATCACCATGTCAGCGGTTTCAGGCTATGAAACCGATGATTGTGTACATCATTTTCCGACTGAATAATGATCTGATTTCTAATTTTAAATATTTGGGCATCAGTAAGAATTTTATTAGCTTATCGGATAAGGATATGTATAAAAGCTATTTTGTAAGAATTTTATTAGCTTATCGGATAAGGATATGTATAAAAGCTATTTTGTACTCATTAGAGGGTAATTGATAAAATAAAATTATATATGATAATTATTTTATTTGTATGTATACCAATAAGTTTTATTATTATGATTACATTAATTTGCCCAATATTTTATATTGTTTTTATTTAATATAAAATTTATATCATTTAATTAATAATTTACATTGTAAAACAATGTTATTAAAATCCGTACGTTTCAATATTTAATCACGTTCGACATTATTTGAAAACAGCTTATTTGTCCATTACACGGCAAGGGGCTGAGTAATATCCACATCAACAAAAATGAGTAATGATGCAATACAAGCAGTAGATGGAATATCCACATCAAAAGAAATGGATGAGTGGGTTCTGGAGATAGGAGCTCGACCCAACCTGGACATCTCCTCCCATGCAATGGATAGCAACATAGAAAAACGCCCATCAATATTTGGTAAATGGCAATGTTGGGATGATTTTGGGGTCTCTGTCTTAACAAAAACTCAAAAGTGGCTATTTGTTGTATGTACAACACACTGCTTTGGTCTCAACGTACGTTCATACCTTGAATACATGCAAGGGAAGGTAGATCTAGCCTGGAGCTACTATCATGGGGTCGATGAACAATTTCGTACCGCTGAAAATAACAAGCATTTCATAGAATATCTACTGGTCCATAGCTGCTTCTTAATATTTTCTATGATTTTGTTATCAGAAGAAAAGGAACTAAAGGATAGTTGGTTTGAAATAATGAATAAAAAACATTATCTTTCAGAAGGGGTAACATTTAATGAAGTTCAAACTATGATACAATTTATAACACAAGATCCACATTATACCCACATTTACATGTTGACCATGAACTACCAGATACCATGGTTCATTGTCGAAGTCGTATATACAGAGCTTTCCAACTTAAGCAAACTTTTTGTTACTCCAATCCACAAAATTGCCATCATATTCAGTCGGCACTTCTTTCCAAACTCTGTTAACAAAATTGACGGAGGTGGTCCCGTTCCTTTAGGTGGCTTCAAACATCTACTACACATCTTTCATTGGTCTGGAGCCCCTGATGGGAAGTATTTGTTCAATACATCAAGGGAAAATAACTGGATTGCCCAATTCCATATACCTAGTGCAACAGAGTTGCAATTATCTCAAACTGTTTTCATAAAGGATGAGGGTGCCTCCATTGATGTGTCTTACGGTGAAGGGAGAATATCTGGAGTGTTGCAATTAACACGCTGGCACCTTTTGAATTACAACACTAAAATCTACGAAAGTCTTTTAAGATTTGAAAACCAGTACACCTTTGAGAGACCCTTCACAGCCTATGTTGCATGCATGGCGTGCTTACTAAAAACAGAAATGGATGTTAGAGTATTGCGAGAGAATGGCATCATCCCAAACACGAGATTTGACGACAAGGATGTTTTGTGTTGTGTACAAGAGTTCAAATCTTTTATTGGCGGTAATAACAATATGCCAAATGAGCTGGTCATTTTGGAGAAGAAGGTGATGGCACATCATAAAAAAAGTTCCTACAGAGTATATGGAGAGTTCAAGAAACGCTACTGTTCCAATCCATGGATAACCATGTCTGTCATTGCCGCCATCTTATTGTTTGTCCTTACTTTTATTCAAACCGTACTTTCATTTATTCAAACAAAATATAGTGTGCTTAGCTACAAAAAACAATAATTGCTCCTACGTATGCACCTATATTTATACATCATCTTGTATCCTTATTTGATATCATGTATGCAATTTAAATTGTGTGTGTATGTGTGTACCAGTGATTTATCTTTATTCAATTCACTATGTTGTGCTATCAAGCATGTTGTGCCTTATTTTCAATGTAATTCATTTGTCATTTGTATTTGCTTAAGAGGGACCATATGTGATTTTTTTTCCTTCTCTTGTACAGTATTAATTCACTTAACAAATAAAGTATTCAACTATTTATTAAGTATCTATAAATATTTCTTTATTAATATTGAACTTTTATTATGAGGAGGTATATACTTCCTCCTGAATGTGTCTCCCAAGTTATAATCTGTGATATTATTCAATTTACTCCCATGCCAATAATCAATAAATCTATACCCCAAGCAACCAATAATTTTAAGATTGATTCTTTTTAGAAAATCTCCTCAATAAAAAAAAAAGGAAAACAAATTACACAAATAAAAAAGAAAAATATGTAGTTTCCCATACAATTACAGCCCTCAGTCAATGGTTGCTGAAATTTTGATCTATGGTTTGTTTAGGAAATATATTATGGGTCGCATCTAATTCTAATTAATTTATATATCAATTAAATTGAAAAACTATATATAAATTTTACACAGTTCTTAATTAAAATAGTATGCGAAGGATAACAACCACAGTTTTGAAAATCAACTGTGTTTGGTTTCCACAAATCACACACGGCTCCACTGTAGTAACCGTGTATATATAACTATTGTTATTATACACGGTTGATATAATGGTGGATAAATCACATGTTTACATAATGTTATTGTATATCACATGTTATTATAACTTCAATTCTATATAGACACGGTTTGGAAACCGTGTACAATCTATTTTCATACCCAATAGATTGTCTGCAGCAGTTTATTTCAAACAAACTTTTTTATTGAACGTGAATTTTTTTTTTGATCCCACGGTGTCTTAACCAAACAGTAAAAACAGAAGCTACCGTTGGATCAGCGAATTTCAAAGTGGCTTAATAAATAACAAAAAAATTCCAAAAAATATAAAATTTGGTCTCCAAGAACATTTTAATATAGAGATCACATCTAACGGTTTAGATCGACTGTTTGAACTTTGAAAATCGAAAAATGACTTGGTTGCACGGGAGTTCAGGAACAATCGATTGTATATTAGCCAACCTCTCTCTCTCTCTCTCTCTATATATATATATATATTAAATAAGAAAGTGCCCATTCAATTGAATCCCAGAGATTAGTCCCACCATGTCAGTCCACACTCCGTTCGTTGTATTTTGTAAATAGTGCTTCCGAAATTGTACAAAAATCAGCCAATTTTAAGGGATTCCACCGATTTTTCGTACAAAACTTGGCCGATTATATGATTTAAGTCCAACGATTGTCTACAAAACACTTGTCTAACAATGTAAATCGGGTAAACCTCGGCTCGGTACCAGCCGAATTCTTTCCAAGTCAGCTGAGCCAATTCAATCGTGTGGATCGGTCGAAATTGGCCAAATCATTTAAGAACTCTTTTTTTTTGGCAAAAGCTTGTGTGGTACTTGGAATAGAAAAAAATGAATTTGTCAGAAAATAATATGTTAAGACAATATTAGGCTCAAATAATCTACTTGTATAATATAATACAATCATTAAAATCATTTTTTTAACCTCATAACATAGACAACATTCAATGAACAAAGGAAAGAAAGTTCAGACTTTTCTCTAATAATGCAAAAAAAAGCCGAAAAAATATCTGGCCCAGAACTCAAACTTAGTATCACAATAAAACCATACATAAACCAGAAGCATTTACATACTACTATACTAGGAACACTGTCACTAGTTTGTTGTAATCAAATTACTTGGGCCCAGATAAGAGTGAATAGGTCCAAATATTCTGAAAGGGCCTGGAATTTTGTTTCAGTTAGACTCGGCTGATTTTACAAACCATTTCTCAAACTAGTTAGGACCCAATATTTTTTAAGGTTTCTTTTTCCAGTGGTACAAAAGAAACAATTTCTAAAAATTACTTACTTCTGCTGCTCTAAGTCCAAAAATAAAATTGTACAATTTGAAATTTGTATGAAGTATATATTGCACAAAATTAAGAAGTCAAAATTTGTGGATACTAAATTTCTCTAATAAATTAACATAGTCATTGCATTCCTCTCTGAATTCATTTCGCTAAATCTTCAATCTTACAAGATCATTGATAGGCGCAACTAGATAGACACACAAGATCTGAGACCACTAATCAAGAAAGAAAACAAGAAAAACACCTAACATGTAAAATTGTAATTAAACATCACCGAGAGCCAAGCCCATTAAATCCTTCCGGAATATTCAAGAGCTATCTATATATATAGAGTCTGTTAATTATTGTCCATTAATTAATTCCTGCTAGATGCTTCTTATATAGTCTGTATTATTGTTTATCTTGTGTATTCTAGAGAATTGTAAACCACCAAGTATATGTCAGTAATAGGAAAAGTTTATAAACTCCTCTCATGTTTTTATGCTTGTACAGATTTGAATGAATGCGAATTTAATAATGTGTACAAAGATGGAACTTGCATTAACACAGAAGGCAAACAAGGTGTGGCTATCAGTAAGTACATACAGACTTCCAGTTTTAAATTTGTAATTCTCTTACTTCTCTGAATTCCTTGGGAGATATTCAATAATTATTGTCCAAATTATATTATTAACAGAAGATCAATGGTTAATTGAAATGAAAATTAATATTTCTGTTGACATCCACAGCTTAATATAATTGTTTAGAACAGAATGCCCTACTGCATGCACAGCCTTATCACCATAATTAATTTGTGCCTTCTATTCTTTGTGTTGGTATTTTTGTTGGGTTTATGTTTCCTAGAAGATGATGAACAACCACCTTCGTGTCTTTAGTGAAAAATGGATAGAAATTGCAACCGATAATTTTTCTGAAACTGAAGGGAAGTTGTACAACATATAGGGGTTCTTAATTAGAAAATAACCACTCTGTGACATTATGATTAAAGCTTTTCAACCCCAAGTTGACAATTTGCATCTATGATAAGCTTGGAATCCAAGAATTATGAACTTCAAGCTTGCTTCTAGTGACCTCTCAGTTTTCCTAGAATTATTACAACTGTTACGACTGTATAAACACCATCGTTATAACCATTATATAACCTCCTACCTGTTCCTCAACCATTACAACAGCACTAACTGCTGTAACGGTTATGATGAAAAATAACTGTTCTCGTAATAGTGGTCATGTGTTGACCAATCAAAAAGAGTAAAATGGATGTGGCCATTAGCAGAGGAAATGGAGAAGAAAAAAATAGAAAATGAGAAGGGAATCCCGGGATGGAACTGGGCAATTTTAGTCACTTTGGAATGGGTAGCAGTGCTCTCACTTTTCAGCTGGGCCGAGAGTAAAAGAGAAAATAGAGATAGGCCCAAAATAGAAGGAAGCTGAGTCCAAGACAATTACCCTTCCGAACATTCTAGAACACGCCGTGTAACAAAATAATAAACATTTAAATATTTTACACTAGTTTAAATATAAATTAATAAAAATAATAATCATTTAAATATTGTACATATACGTACTATGTAAGCCGCCCACCTGCCAATGTGAGAAATATAAATTTTTAAACAGGAGTTGGTGAAGCTCTGTTTTAATAACCAATAAATTTCCTGCTGCAACTCATTTCACATATACGTACTATGTAATCTGACGTTATAAAAAGGTCCGTAAAAAAATTAAGAAATGTGATCTTTTTATATTAATATGGATCATTGATGGCTCATGAGTTGGCACAGGCTATTGTTGATAACATTTATTAATTGAACTGTACGTAATATACAACTCCTTCAAATGCTAGTCCACCTAGGGTTGCACAAAAAATTCGTAGTTCGTAATTAAATTCGAATTTGATTTAAAAAAAATTCGTACAAAATTTGATTCGAAATAGTTCGAAATTAATTCAAACCAAATTCAAATTGGATCTGGTTCGTTCGAAATAAGTTCACAAACTATTCTAGTTCGAATCTCAAAGTAATGTGAACTGTTGATTTCTGCTCATGACTTGTGTTTGCTGATGACATACAGGATAAAACATAAGACAGCTCAGCCATAAGTCATAACTCGTAATTCTAGCTCTCAGTTCTGAAACTCTAGACGACTCTCACCTCTTGCTCTCAGTGACTACGATCACTCTTCGTTGTCATAAAAAAGTTCGTAAAAAATTTGAAATTAAGTTTGTAAAAAAATATATTCGAAATTAATTGAAACCAAATTCAAACTAAAGTAAGTTCGATTCGGTTCGATTCGTTTGTAGGCCCTGCCCACCTAACTTCTTGTCTTTTATTTTGTTTTTTAAGAGAATGAAAAAAAGATACCCAACTTTAGGACTACATTGATTAGTTTTCTATCATAGTTACGAGAAACTAATCCATCTAATCTTCTTGCTACACAGGGGCTCTGTATATCTTCTCTTATTCACCTGTTCACTTCCCTATAAAAAAATATATATATTACGCTGTCATTTCCGACAATTGTTTAGAATGAGGGTACAAATGCACTACTATTTTGTATTCTAATATGCTCCATATTTTTTATCTTCGTTTACAAAGTCTGAACAGTCTATCTGAAATGTTCAACATAATCTTTATAATAAAATATGCTATGAGATCATATTTTATATTTTTTTTTAGAAATTATTTTAGCTTTTTTTTAAATAAGTATAAATTTTCCGTTTGAAGGAAATTCTGGACCATCGAATAAAATAATATTGTACCTCTGAAAAAAAATAGTAAAAAAATTATAAAAAAAATTAAATTTGGTCTCCAAACATATTTTAATATGAAGATCGTGTTGAACGGTTCGGATCAACTGTTCAGACTTTGTAAACAAAGATAAAAGATGTGGAGCATATTAGAGTAAAAAATGATGATGTATGTGAACCGTCGTCATTTAGAATTATTGATCAATAATATATCATCGGTTGTGCACATGCTGTTCTTCAAATTTTTATAAAAAGAATTCATAATTTACTCCAATCTACTTCGTTTCTTTTCTGTTGAAGAAGACGAATGAAAAAAAAATGAGATATTTGCTGACTTCATGGCTATAATTTTATTCTATGAAATAGACTAAAAAGTAAAAATAATTATAAAGATTATAACAAAAAGTGAAGTTACTGATTTTTGTTCAGAAGAATGACTTGGCCACCGCCACTCCTAATTAGATTCTGAACCTACACAGAGGATCTCCTTAGTTTTTCTATAGTCTCTGTGTGTACGATTTATAGAGGCAAGTGGTCAAGTGGCCAAGTAGACAGATTTATATGTAGAGACAAGTGGTCCACTTGACCACATGCAATTGCCAGTTTGCCACTATAAATCTCAATGGTTTTCTAATTCGCACACTCATCATTTAGAGAAAGAGCCACAAAGAGGAACACAGATCTCATCGCTCTCCTCTTTGGTACATTTTCTATCTAAATCTCAGCATTTTTTTATTTATTTGTCCGCCCCTGGTTCAGTGTATGTATGTTTCCTGTATCTGTTCAGTTGGATCTCCTCTTTTATTTTATACTAATTTTCATTTATCTTAATCTTAGTTGGATCTTAGTAGATCCTCTGATCGATCGGTAAGTTTTCACAACAGGTTCATGATTACTATGTCTGTATGTGAATTGTTGTGTTGGGATATTCGTTAGTTTAATATCCTGAAAAATGTGTGTGTCTGTGATTATTTTTTGTTTGCCTTGTTTTTTCTCTACGTTTTCAGCTCATAGTAATTGGTTACTTAATATCTGTTACTCAGGACCTTATCCATCAGTAAGATTTAAATTCCGTTTAATTTTAAAATTAAATGAAGATTTGACTTGAAGTTTAATTATATAGTGTTAGTCAGAGAGTGATTAATTTCTAACAATTTTTTCTAGGCTTAATTGCTTAAACGCTACGTTTCAATCTCTATAGCTGTTTTAAATTTAAGGGCAATGCTTCTAATGTTAAGAAAATGGCATATTAATATTTAGAATAAAATTTAATAATATTTAATAATATTTCATCACGTTTCAACCTACATGCTTATTCGATTAGGATCTAAAATAATCAATAATTAATAATATTTCATTACGTTTTATATTATTTCAGAAGTGCTTGAAGAAGGGAATCAGAAATGAGTAATAATGATACCGTACAATCAGTAGATGAAATATCACCCGCATTAGAAAAATTGAAAGATTGGGTGGTGAACATAGAAGCTCGACTAGACAACAGTACTGAAGAAATACCACCAACCAGACCACCAACTAAAAAAATACCATCGATATATGGTAATTGGAAATGCTTGGATGATCATTTTCAGAACGTCCCTTTCTTACCTGAAACCAACATGTGGCAATTTGTTGCATATTTGAAGCAGTCGTTTAATCTCAACATACATTCATACCTTGAAGAATTACAAGAGAAGGAAGATGACTTATGGAGCTACTATGAAGGGGTCGATGAAGAATTTCGTGCTCAAAATAGCAAACGCTTCATAGAATACCTACTTGCTAATAGTTGCTTCTTAATAATTGCATTGGTTATATCAACAGATAATTGGAATATAAAAAAAGAACTACCTGGTTATGATGATACAAAAATGCGAATGTTACTTGGCAGCATCAGTCAAGATCTCAAAAAAAAAAAAAAATTGCGAATGTTCAATGAGTATAAACAAATAGAAAAGTTTATAAATGGTGAACATAATGGGATTCTGCGTTACATGTTGACCATGGACTATCAGATACCGTGGTTTGTTGTCGAGGCTGTATATACAAAGCATTCCAACCTAAGCAGCAAGCTTAATACCCCAATACACGAACTTGTGATCTCAGTCTTTGAGGACATCTATCCAAAAGTGTCCAAATCCAAACTGCATAATAATACGATTACGGTGCCCCAAGATGGTTTCCAACATCTACTACACATCTTCCATTGGTCTCGAACCCCCAAAGAAAAGTTTCTTCAAATACATCCATATTTTGATATGAGAAGCTTCTATATTCCTAGTGCAACACACATGCAATTATGTGCAACTGTTTTCAACAAACATGCCGCCAGTGGGTTTGACGTGAGGTTCTATAAGAGGATCTTATCTGGAGTGATTCAATTACCACCCTGGTCCGACTTTCTACACAAAAATGAAATTTATAAACATCTTTTAGCATTTGAACGGGGGTACGGCATGGTTTGTGGGTTCTCTGTCACAGCCTATGTTGCATGCATTGTGCACTTGGTACAAACAGAAGAAGATGTTACATTATTGCAAGCCAAACGTATCATCCTAAAACCAGGGAACCAAAAGGACCTTTTGAGCTCTATACAAGGGTACAAAACTATACTACTTTCCAATGATGTCCCTTTGTCTTATAACCTTATGAAATTGCTGTTGAAAATAAAATCCCATATTCGCAAAAGATCCAGTATAAAAAAATACTATGCAGATTTCAAGAGACGCTACTGCTCGAATCCATGGATAACCCTCTCCGTCGTGGGCGGCATCTTATTGTTTGTACTTACTTTTTTTCAAACCGTACTTTCTTATATTCAAACCAAATATAGTGTGCTTAGCTACAAACAACACTGATTGCCCTATATTTATATATTATCTTGTACCCTTATTTGATTTTCTTTTATTTCATTATATCATGTAAGCAATTTAAATTGTGTGTGTTCCGGTGGTTAATCTCTATTCAATTCACTCAGTTGTGCCATGATGTATGATGTACCTTATTTCTAATGTAATTCATTTGTCATTTTTATGTGCTTATGGAATATGGAGGACCATGTGTGATTTTTATCTTTTCTCTTGTCGTACAGTATTATTAATTCACCTAACAAACTAAGTATTCTACTATTAATTATTATGTATAAATTTTTCTTTATTAATTTTGAACTTTTCTTAGGAGGGTATAAACTTCCTCCTCCTGAATGTTTCTCCCAAAGTTATAATTTCTGATATTATTCAACGTACTCCCATGGCAATAATCAATAAATCTATCCTTTAAACAATCCAAAATTTTAAGTTTGATTTTTTTTTTTTTTTAGGACCTCTCCTCAATCAATCAAAAGAAAAAAAAAATACAGAAATATAAAATGAAAAATATGTAGCCATACAAAATTACAGAAAGAATTGAAGCAGCATGGTCTTAGCTTTATTTTGTGGTCCGCATCCTCTGAGGTAAAATAATAATCTATCTTACAGCTTGACCGTCCGATTCAAAGTAGAATGTATTGATCTTCTTAATATCTGTGTCAAAATAGATCGGACAGTCCAGATCTAAACACAAAATTTGAGTTACTTTAGGGGATTTGAATTCCGCTTTGTTAGATCTCCAATTCAGTATCTTCCAATTTAGCCACTGTAATAATAAAATATATTTTTGTCGTGGGTGAACTAATCTCTAAACGAATTTGCTCATTAAGGAGAAATCCCTAAAGAAACCCTCCAATGAGGTTTCTTGTATTTCTTTCTCAATCAATACTTGTGCATGAACCAAATGAAAGAGAAGAATCCATTTTGGAAGAACACAGTAAACTAATTGCTGATATGAAGTTCAATGGAAAAGACAAAATTGTCCCTGTTTCAGTTAAAAGGCGTAAGCTTAGGTCTGTTATAACTATTCCAACAGAAAGGGTTGTTACTGATGATTTTTTTTTTTTTTTTTTTTTTTTTTTTTTGAGAACAACACGTAGACGCTCGCGCACACACAACACCCCATATTTCAATTATGCCCCTCTGCTGATGGAATTGAGCCCATGTTCTTTCGTGGGAGAAATAATGTCTTAACCATCTGAACTAGACAACAGTGGCGATGTTAGTGATAATAATACAACCATAGGTACGAGCAATACAGAAGAAGTTTCAGATTGTATGAAATGTTCTACAGGCTAAATGATTTGGGCTGAATTAATATTAAATATGTACTAAGATATTGGGCTGGATTATATTATGATCCTAATGATCTGCTAGATGAATCTCTGGATAAGTCTCTCTGAAGTGGTGCAATTGAATAGGTGCATATGTTTTATAAATATGGTGCATTTGTTCATTTTTCGTACCCTATTCAATTTACACTAATTATAAAAAAAGTAAGAGAGAAACAAAGAAAGAAAAGCAACTGTCTGTTGCATATGCTTTTGATGTGCGTGCTCCCTAGGAAGAAAAAAATTGTTACGAAATTGTTGATGTGGCTGATATGGGTTGCTACTTTCTCAATTGTAGATGGCTTGAAAATAGATGTTTTTCAATGATGCAGAAGTTTAATAAAATCAGCGATTTTTGAATCATCTTAATAAATAGTAAAAAAATTTCAGAAAATGTAAAATTTGGTCTCCAATCACATTTTAATATAGATTGAACATCTAACGGTTTAAATTGACTGTTTGAACATTGAAAATCGACTAGTCACTACAAGAAATTTACACTTTCCCGGCGCTTAAAAACGCCACCAAATACCATAAAAAACGCCTTTATTGACCTTTCCCGGCGTTTAGCCAATTGCCGCAGATATTAATGTCGGCAAAGGGTTTTCCCGGCGTTTCAGCACCTTTTGGCTGGCGTTTGAGAAACGCCGTCCGAAGTGTTGCTTTCCCGGCGTTTATAAAGCTTTTACCGGCATTTATACTGCTTTTACCGGCGCTTGCAAAATGCCGCCCAAAGGATTTCTTTCCCGGCGTTTATAGCTTTTACCGGCACTTATGTTACTTTTACCGGCACTTATGAAACGCCGCCAAAAGTATTAAAATGTAAAAAAAATATATATCTTTCATGGCGCTTCTGAAGCGCCGTCAAAAGTCAGGAAAATATTAAAAAAAATATTACATTTTATTATTATGCCAACAAATGCATTTAAGCTTCCATTTCAAATATCAAACCACTACATTGTTTAACTACATCAATTACTCGTTGAAAATAAAGAGAATGTAAAACCAATAAATCTTAACTGTTCGAATTAAGACTCTCGATTCTTTTTTTAATGGAAGCATACAAATCTTCAGGTTTGATTTCTCCTTTACCAAGTACTGGTCTGCAGCATTTTACTAACAATTTCACAGAAAACATAAATAGTTACCTTTATCTAAAATTTCCCAACACCTTTACATAAAGTCCGAGAAATATATTTTCTGAACAAACAAAAATTTCATCAGAAATGCAAGAATGAAAAAAAAAAACGCAATTGGTCTAAAATGGATGGTGGTACCGTTCCTGAAGGTGGCTTCAAACATCTACTACACATCTTCCATTGGTCTCGAACCCCCGATAGGAAGTATCTGGTGGGAAGTATTGTTCCTAAGGTTTTTGGCCGTTTCCATATACCTAGCGCAACAGAATTGCAATTATCTCAAACTGTTTTCGTAAAGGATTAGGGTAACTCCATTGATGTGTCTTAGTCTGACAACATGAGATTATCTGAAGTGATGCAAATAACACGCTGGCACCTTTTCCAATACAGCACTAAACTCTATGAAAGTCTTTTAATATTTGAACAGAAGTACATGGATTGTGGAATCCCCTTCATGGCCTATGTTGCATGCATGGCATGCTTGTTAAATACAAAAGAAGATGTCAGACTGTTGCGAGCACAAGTTTTGATGACAAGGATATTTTGTGCTGTGTACAAGAGCTCAAATGTTTTATTTCTGATAGTCACAGGATGCCAAATAAATTGGTCATTTTGGAGAAGGTGATGGCAAATTATCAAAGAAGTGTCTATAGAGTATATGGAGAGTTCAAGAGACACTATTGCTCGAATCAATGGATAACCATTACCGTCGTTGGTGGCTGCTTAATTTTTGTACTTACTTTTATTCAAACAAAATATAGTGTGTTTAGCTACAAAAATCAATGATTTCGGTAATAAGAAAAGTATGCGCTATTATGCAATTTAAATTGTGTGTGTACCATGGTTTATCTTTATTCAATTCAGTATGTTGTGCTATCATGTATGCTGTACCTTATTTTCAATGTAATTCATTTGTCATTTTTATGTGCTTATGTGGGACCATGTGTGAGTTTTATCTTTTCTCTTGTCGTACAATATTAATTAACCTAACAAACTAAGTATTCAACTATTAATTATGTATATATCTTTCGTCATTAGTTTTGAACTTTTTATGGGGGTATAAACTTCCTCCTCCGTTTGAAGTTTATTTGTGTATGATCGTCTTCTTGGTGAAGATATCGCATTCCTTGTCTTACACCTCACACTAGCCTCACCTATATACATGCCTTAGAGAAATACATGTACACAAAAAAGATTCTTTAGAAATGATAGAAATGCCTTAGAAAAACTAGACAGATATGAATTATTATATTAAGGCACGGATCGAATACATGGAAAATTTTGTGTTTCTTTGATCACACACGGATCATACACTATAACCGTGTATGATTACAACCATGATTTTTTTCAAAAAATTCTTCAAACATTGATACACAGTTGGTAGAAAGAAAGCTGTGTATGATTCATGTATGTTTTTTGCTGAAAATTCCTACGAAGCATTCGTACATGGTTTTAATAAAAATAAATAACATGTACAATTCTTGTAACACATTCATACAAACTTTTATTAATGAAGAACCGTATACAATTTTTTCCATTCATAAACGGTTTTTTTAATAAAGACCGTGTATAAAAGTAGGAGCACATTTATGTACAATTCTATTTTAATAACTATGTATGAATGTTGGAGCACATTTTCGGATGCACACCTTGTTGCATTACACACGAATTTCTTGGAAATTTCTCTTATCGGAGTACTTGCTGTTACCATTGCAAATCAGGTGAAAGCTATGTGTGCAACACTTTAGACGAAACCTTAATTATTTTGAACAATTCACATTAAATACACATTGAGTACTAAATACGGTATGGGTATGCATGAAATTAGTAGATCTTTGAGTTGATGCAACTCTATTTTCACACCCAATAGATTTTCTGGTGCAATTCATTTCACATAAATTGCATAATTGAGCGTACAGATAGTTGTTGGGACAAACTAAAAAACTTACAAATATGATTTTGTTTGTTATTACGCAGTCAAACATAGTGACGTTCCCAATCTAGAAATATGATCATTCACGGCTCATGGATGGGGCCAAGCTGTTGTTGATATTATTTATAAAGAAAACCGTACCATAATATCAAGCCCTTCAAATTTTATTCTACCCTACTTCTTTGTCGTTTTTAATAAGATTCTAATTAAAATTATAAGAATGACTCGACAATATTACTTTTCTTATCCTCAATCATTGAAATATTAATAAAAGATTTGAAGTTTGAGACAACATTAGTTTTCTATTATAATAATGAGAAACTAATACAACACATCAATTTTTCCTTCTTAGACTATCTAGCTAGCTAAGAGTTCCAATCTTTTAATTATAAGATCTTAAAAAATTTCAAAACCAAACTATATATAAATGCCAGTGTTGATCTATACTTTCTCCAACTTCAAAATAATAATTTGGAAAATATTTCAAACTTATAATAGCATGGTTCGCGAAGAATTCTATTACTATTCAATATTTTTCAGAACTCTTCAAACTGATATACGGTTTAAAATGTTTTAAGTTTTTACATTTCTTAAAATTCTGTTAAACAAAAGGTTTTCAAGTAAATTAACTTTAATACATTCACTTTTTGTCATTTTTTTATGCGCATTATTATCATAATTCGATGACTGTCATATGAAAAGTATAACAAACAGAGATAAATAATTCACGAAGTAGATACAGTTACCTTGATCTATGACAAACTGGATTTTTGGGGGAAATATCAGAAGAGATCGGAGGAGAGAGGGGGGTGTCTGACACCCATCAGACCAAAACAGTGTTCGATTGGGGTTTGTACCGTCCGATTCACTTCAAAATCTGTGCGCATCACTTTAATATCCGTGTTGTTTGCTTCAATATCCATGTGCACAGATTTTGAAGTAGATCGGATGGTAGAAACCACCCATCAAACACTGTTTTGGTCCGATGGGCATCGGACACCCCCCTCTTCCAAATCAGTGAACTCGGGTCACTTGATGTGCTTAATCTATCGCATAATACCTTGACTGGTCCAATTTCGCATCACTTCAAAATAAATTGGAAAATTATTAAAACTTATAATAGCATAATTTCCATATCTGATGACCCGACATGTAATCAATGTAATAAATTCAGTATATGCAATCGGATATGCGGCCGCATATGCATATCCGGTTGCAATCGGCATAGAAATATGTATGCGGTCAATATATGCGGTTCCGTATATGTGGCCGCATATTCAACTACATATTTGACTGCATATTACTACCGCATATTCGGCCGCATATTTTATACTGCATATTCAGCTGCATATTCGGCCGCATAGTACCGAATATTACCGCATATTACTGCATACTAGTTTATATATATATATTAATTCTTATTTTAAATCCGCATATGTTGTCGCATACCGTATATGCAGTATGCGTTATCTTCTGCATATTGCATAGAAACCGCATTTTATAACATTGCATGTAATACATGTCGAATCTACAAATTTGTTACACTGAAATATCAAGAATGAGAAGCAGAGAATCTGTAGTCCTCTCTTGTCCACTTGACAACTTACCTCTATAAATCTCCCAAGTTTAATTTCTAATTCCACTCATCGTCATTTGGAGAAAGAGCCATAGAGACAAAGGTGTACCGCTCTCCTCTTTGGTACTTTCTACATTTCCTCTCTAATTCTCAGCATCTTTCTTTTTAATACTAATTTAAATTTTTCCAAATCGTGATATGGTGAGATCCAGATTAGTGAATAGTTGTGTTGGGAGTTTTGTTACACGGGCCGCTATATATCTATTATTCGTTTGTAACAATTTTTATATATCTAGGGTTCAATCTTTAACAATCTGAGGGGCATAAATCTTGTATTTAGTCGAATGGCAATTGATAATATTTAGACTAAAACATTTAAAAATACAATTTGGGCAAAATTAAAAATAGTCTAATTAAGTGGCTGAAGCTACAGTTAGTCTAAAAAAGAATGGAATATATCTGATTGTCTGATAATTTATATATGATCTGTCATTTCATATTTACCTATGTTATTTAAGTGGGAATTATATACGAATTTACTTTTCAGTGTATGTTGTTTTGCCCGATCCATATCGTATTTGATTAAACATGTATGATCGAGTGAAAAAAAATTTTGGTTAAATTAACAAGTATGGATATAGGTAAGAAACTTTTTTGTTAGCTTATTGCACAAGGATATGAATAAGAGCTACTTCGTATTCATTAGAAGGTAATTGATAATAAAATTATATATGATAATTTTTTATTTGTACATATGTATCTATATAAGCTTTATTATTATGATTACATTGATTTTACAACATTTTATATATTGTTTTCTAGTAAATTATGATAAAATTAATTTGTCCAACATTTTATATCTTTTTATATAAAATTTATATCATTTTATTTTATTAATAATTTACATTTAAAATAATGTTATAAAAATAAGAATATTAATATTTAAAATTTATATTATTTTTTCAGAACAACTGTAAGATTAATACATAATGGATAAGGTAATTTCGCAGGTAAGACTAATTTATTTTGGGTACAAAAATACCCTCACCAATCCGTAGATTTACCCATCTGGTACCCCATGTTTTACTTGTGCGATCAGCTTTCACAGGAAGACAACAAATTATCGAATGAAGCCTGATCTTTTGATTAACCTGGATATGATTTTGCCATGCTTCTTCGATCAACATCCGTACATATTCAATATTTAACAACGTTCCACATTTTTTTCAGAACAACTCTTTGTGGATAATTGGGAGGAGGGTCAGAGATGAATGATAATTCCCAAGAACTAGTACAAGAAATATCCACATCAACAAAAATAAGTAATGATTATGATGCCATACAACTAGTAGATGTAATATCCACATCAAAAGAAATAGATGACTGGGTTGTTGAGATAGGAGCTCGACCCAACCCGGACATCTCCCAGCATGCAACCAGACTATCAATGGATAGCAACATTGAAAGATACCCATCAATATTTGGTAATTGGCAATGTTGGGATAATTTTGGGGCTTCTTTCTTAACTGAAACCCAAAAGTGGCAATTGGTTTCATTTATGACACACTGCTTTGGTCTCAACGTACGTTCATACCTTGAATACATGCAAGAAAAGGTAGATCTCGCCTGGAGCTACTATCGTGGGGTCGATGAACAATTTAGTGCTGAAAATGGCAAACGTTTCCTAGAACATTTACTGGTCAATAGTTGCTTCTTAATGTTTGGGATGATTTTGTTATCAGGGAAAAAGGACCTAAAAGATATTTGGAATTTGAAATAATTAACAAATATTGTAATCTTTCAAAAGATCTAACGGCTAAAGATATTCAAACTATGGCAGACTTTATATTACTAGAACCAATGCGGACCTGTTGTTACATGATTACCATGAACTACCAGATACCGTGGTTTGTTGTCGAAGCCATATATACAGAGCTTTCCAACTCAAGCAAACTTTTCGTTGTCCCAATCCACAAAATTGCGTACTTATTTTGTCACGGCTTCCATCCAGCCCCTGTCTACAAAATTGACAGAGGTGGTACCGTTCATGAAGGTGGCTTCAAACATCTACGACACATCTTCCATTGGTCTCAAACCCCCGATGGTGGCTTCAAACATCTACTACACATCTTCCATTGGTCTCGAACCCCCAATGGGAAGTATCTGGTGGATAGGCCAAATAAGTGGATTTGCCGCTTCCATATTCCCAGTGCAACAGAGTTGCAATTATCTCAAACTATTTTCATAAACGATGAGGGTGGCTCCATTGATGTATCTTACTGTGATGGGAGAATATCTGGTGTGATGCAATTAGCACCCTTGCACCTTTTAGATTACAGCACTAAACTCTACGAAAGTCTATTAATATTTGAACGGGGGTATGGCTCCACTGTGGGCGCCCCTTCTCATCCAATGTTACATGCATGGCGTCCTTGTTAAAAACAGAAGCAGATGTCAGAGTATTGCGAGCAAGTGACATCATCCCAAGCACGAGCTTTGACGACAAGGATGTTTTGCACTGTGTACAAGAGCTCAAAAATATAATTCCCGATAATCTCTTTGTACCGAATGAGCTAGTCATTTTGGAGAAGAAGGTGATGGCACATTATCAAAGAAGTGCCTATAGAGTATATGGAGACTTCAAGAGGCGCTACTGCTCGAATCCATGGATAACCATTTCCGTCATTGGTGGCTTCTTAATTTTTGTCCTTACTTTTATTCAAACTGTACTTTCTTTTATTCAAACCAAATATAGTGTGCTTAGCTACAAAAAACAATGATTGCTCTAAGCTAAGTGTGCACCTATATTTATACATCATCTAGTATCCTTATTTGATTTTCTTTTATTTCATTATATCATGTATGCAATTTATATGTGTGTGTACCGGTGGTTTATTTTTTTTCAATGCAATTCATATGTCATTTTTTATGTACCTTGGTGGGAACCTCTTTTGATTAATTTTGAACTTTTAATTATTATGAGGAAGTATATACCTCCTCCTAAGTGCTTAAGATTGATATTTTTTTTTGGAGCATCTCTCTTCAATCAATAAAAAAGAAGAAAAAAGTACCGCCAAAATAAACGAACCAAGGCCTTTTTTTTTGTTCTACCAGGTTTTTAATGGCCCTAGACAAATGACGGAGTACATATGAAAACATCACAATTACAGCCCTGCACCAATAATTACATCCTAATTGAACTTAAAAAAAAACAATTACATACTATTTCATCTCATTTTAGACAGAGATTCTGATTGTCAACAAATTAAGGCTCAGTGTATATTAGTAATCGAAATTGAAATTCAGCTATATTTGGAGCTTGTCAGATAGCGGGTCGGATCCGATTACAAATACTGGAGCACCACACGGAAGCGCGTTAGTGCCAGTTTTTTGCAAATGGAAATTTCAGAAGAGTTCTGCTAGACACAAATCAAATGGCTGTAAAAAAAATGCAGCTGGTTCTCTGTTTTGTCCTGTGGAGAGAACGGTGTCAAAGAATTTTCCAAGAAAAAACTAAGTCAGATGATTTATTGCACTCAGAAATAATGCTGGAATATAGAAGCTGGTACCAGGAGCCGTAGAAAATTGAATTCTCGTTATGTTGCATTATGGGTTTTAGTTTGTCTTTTCTCTGTTTCTAACTTCTTTGGTAGTCTTTTTATCTTTATTTTTTTCCTTTCTTTTTCTTTTTATTTCTTCTCCTTTTCTTTTCTACTGTTTTCTTCTGTTTTGGGATCCTTGATCCTTTGTCAATAAAGCGAAATCTGGAAGCGAGACTTCCACATTTCTTCATCAAAGAAATTGAAATTCAGCTAGGATTTACAAAACACAAAACCCAGTGTTGCAATTCTAATTAACAAATATACTGACAATATGCTAATTAATCCCTAACTGATGAAATGGAAAACTAGATCATACTTGGTGCAATTGGAACTCTTCGCTAGCTAGTTTGGTTATAGAACTCATTAAACTCAGTTTTGAGTCCGATGCTCATCGGACCCAAGCTGCTCCTAGACAAATCTAGTCACTTTGGAATGGAGAGCAGTGCTCTCAGTTTTGAGCAAACAAAAAATGGGTCGGCTAGGCCGAAAAATTCTCTTTTCAGCTGGGCCGAGAGTAAAAGTGAAAATAGAGAGAGGCCCAAAATAGAATGAAGCTGGGTCCAAAACAATTTGCCTGCCGAATACTCTAGAACATATAATTTCTAGCTGTGCCTCTGAACATTCTAGAACACGAATATCACTGTAACAAATTACAAGTCCCACAAGGATGGAATGGCATCCTCGGAGTCTCCTGCAGAGCTTCTAATCTGGTACGTCCGTTTTGATCGGACAGATCAAATTAAATTTTGACACGAATTTCAAAGCAAAATTAATACCACCTTCCATCATCCCAACACTCACCAGCTCTGCAGAGAATACTTTCTCCCACAAGGTTAGCAAAACAAAATACAACCGCCACGTTCAAAGTGTAACAAAGGCAAACATGCAAGTAAACTGGACTTTAAAATTGAAATTAAAAGCTAGCAACAAATAAAAAACTTCAACAATAAGAGCTACTTCATGTTAAAAACAGTATCTGAATTTCTGACAACAAAATTTGTTTCAGTTTATGCTTTAAATGAAACCGCCCTGCCTCAGACTATCCGAGGCCGCAAGAGAACAACTCATGAATAAAAAGAAAAACAAAACACTATCCATGTCCATATCCGATTATTCAAACGCAACATGGTTTTACTCACCTAAAAAATAAATTGATCATCATCATCTAAAGAGACGGTAGTAAAGGGCGAAAATTAACCGCCTCCGGATCCGTACTTCTTGCCAAAGACAATGACCTGAAGCTTATCGTAACCAGCAAGCACACCAGCACCGGCAACTGCACGGAGAATGTTGGCACCAGCACCCTTGAAGAGTGACTTAGCACCTTCGTTCTTCAAGATCTGGTTGAAAGCATCGAGTGAACTCTTGTATTTGACAGCCTCACCAGAGGTCATCATCATACGACGACGAACTGTGTCGATCGGGTACGAAGCAAGACCTGCTCCGATTGTGATACCCCAACCGAGAAGGAAACTCGCCATAAAGTTGTCCTGTTAAACCAAATAAAAAGATGGCAAATTTTCAGAATTTTAAAATCTTTTTATTTAAAAATGAAAGTTAGGTGACAGAACTAACCGCAAGATCGCCGGTGAGAAGAACAGGCTTGAGGGAGTCGTACATGCCAAAGTAGAGACCACGGTATACAATGATACCGACACAGGAGATGTTGAACCCACGGTAGAGACCGGCAATACCATCAGAAGCAAGGGTCTTTTTGTACACATCAACCATTCCATTGAATTGACGCTCGCCTCCCTTCTTGGCTGCCTTGGCATCGTTGGCAAGACGGGTACGGGCATAGTCTAGAGAGTAGACAAAGAAGAGGGAGCATGCACCGGCAGCACCACCAGAGGCCAAGTTGCCGGCGAACCACTTCCAGTAACCATCCTTGTCCTTTTTGAAGTTGAACATTCTCTTGAAGTGATCTTTGAAGGCAAAGTTCAAAGCCTGGTAATATATAAAAAAATAAAAAATAAATAAAGGATTGGTCATAAAGAAAACAGGATATTAACAGGTACGGGCGTACAACCCACTACATTAGAAAGAGTACATCTATATCTATATACAATTTAAAATATAATATGTGATCTACTAATAAGTAATTTGCAGAGATTAATAGTTCCAAAAGATGTGAAAATTGAGCAGCTAATAAACATAATATGTGATCTACTATTAAGTAATTTGCAAGGATTAATGGTTCCGAAAGATGCGAAAATTGAGCAGCCAATAAACATAATAAAATAAAGATGACTTGAGTTTAACAAAGCGGAATCTAATATTAAATTAGACTTGAGACCAGTACCACATTGAAAACCAAATGGAACAAACAATCTAATAACCTTGTGTATGTTGGGTCCGGTTCCCCTAAATTAACCCAAATTTTGATTTTAGATCCGGACCATCCAATCAGAATTCGGGCAACTTTAATATTTGTGAGCAGATCAGACGGTCTGTATCCAAACTCAAAAATCAGGCCACTTTAGGGGATCTTGTACCTCAAAAAGACACATGCTAGTCAAACTCATGAATTTCATTACAACATTATTTGGTGAAATATATTACCTGAGTGGGGAAGTAACGGATGACATTAGCAGTGTTACCCCTCCATAAAGCAAGAATACCTTCATCTTTTATAGTACGTCCGAAACAGTCACCAATGCCCTTGTATGGCTCTGACAACCTACCGGCCTTGATCATCTCATCTTGATTCTGGATCAAGAGTTTCACACGCTCAATTGGTGCAGCAGCAGTCTTAGAAACAGCAGCTGAAACACCTCCCATCATGAAATCAATGAGAAATCCATACGGTCCCTTCTCTGATGGAGCGGCAGCAAAGATGGGGGACACAGTTGGGAGAGATGTAACAGTGCTTAGGTGAGAAAGACCAGCAAGACCAGTGCTGTATGGTCTCAGAAGGGGGTTTTGTGGGGTGGAAGTGTGGTTGAAATGGGTAGGGAATGAGTGGGTTTTTGGAGCGATACGGGTGAACAGACCTGATTGCCCGTTATGGATCTTTTGGATCACAGATGGAGCGCGGAGTTCCTCCGCCATGGTTACTTTATCACACGACCTGAATGACAGAACAATATATATTTGTGAGAAAATACCAAGAATTTCAGTGTAATTAGAAGAGAACTAATGATAAATTCGGCAATTAAAAGAGGCAATAAAATAAACATAGTATCTCATGTCAGACATAGCTATCAAGAGAAAGTGAAAGAAGTCGTTTTCATATCTAGCAGTTAAGAAAGAGACAGCATTTACATAATTGAATAGCTATCCAACACAAAGGTCAAACAACAAAAAAATTAAGGCTTAATTAGATAATTTATCACTTTCACAGGGTCAAACAACAAGAAATGAAAAGAGAATTTCATAGATTATTAACATTTAAATAACAAAGACAATATGAGATGATGAAAGATTATATAATTCATCAGAATATGAGTAACCTTCCATTTTAAAGTGAGTTAAAATTCAGCCACATTTTAGTATGAAAAATGCAACTTATAAATAATATTATTTTCCATTTTGACCTTGTTATTAAATATTTTGATCTATATATTATTGCCATTTTGACTGACAGCAGAGGTTTCAATCCTAGATAAAAATTGTTAAATTAATTATTAAATTTAACAACTAGAGCTCAGATCATAATTCAAGCTCAAAAGATCCACACAAATCTAAATAATAAATAACAACCCGAGTAACAGATCTAAATTAACCACTTGCCATGAGCTGAATAACTAGAGAAAAAACACAAATTCTCTCGATTTCACAAACAGATCTAACACATCTACAGATCTAGTAAGCATACACTGAACCAGTTACCAATCGGAGGATTGATCTACTGAGATCTGGATCGATCGCCAAATCAACAATTTAGAGAAATAAAAAATTGCATAGAATTAGAGAGAAAATGTAGAGAGGATTACTTCGATTGGAGACGACGCCTATCTTCGTCTCTCACTCCGGCTCTTTTGGTTTTGACGAGGGAGGCGAATAAGAAAACCTAGAGAGATTTTTATAGGGAAATCGACAAGAGAAGGGGACTGATATTTTGTTTCGTGATATTCAGTGTTTCTCTGTGTAGCGAGTTGTGTAGATTCGACTGTTACACGTAGGGTCAGAAAAGGTTTTATATAAGTTGTTTAATTATTATTTTATGAGTGAGACTTTGGTATGTATAGCGCACATTGCCCTATACATATTATTATTATTTTATGAGTGAGGCTTTTATGGGGTAGCTCTAGGGGACTACAGGCGGGCGGGCGGGGCCCGCGGGCGCGGCGCCGCGGGCAAAAATTTCAAAATTCATTCCCGCCCGCGTAACTCCGCGCCCGCATGCCGCTCCCCCGCCCGCATCCGCCCGCGCCCGCGGGCATTATTTATTTATTTTTTTCTTTTTTTTTTTTTTTTTTGTTTTTTTTTTTTTTTTTTTTTTTTTTTTTTTTTTTTTTTTTTCCTGTTTTTTTTTTCTTTGAAAACCAATAAATTATAAATCCAAATTCATGCCAATTTAAATTCATTTGACATGGTTGTAACTCGATAATTTTTGTTATAATAAAATATAAATTAAAAATTTCTTGAATCAATTACTTTAAAAATAATTAAGCTCTTATTTTAAAACAATAGATTAAAAAATAAAAGTTACCCTCCTCTTTTATTGGGCTTGGGACCGGCTATGTAAAATAACACGGAGTTCTAATTTTTTTTGTTAGTAATTTTTCGTTAAAATGAATAATTTAAAAACTAATTGAAATGTTTAGAAATTTATAATTTAAAAAATAACCATAAAGATAAAAGATGTTAGAAATATATACCGACACTATTTATGTAGAAGACTAGAAGTTCGCATTCTATACCATTGTTCGCTCTCTTCGCACCATCCCGAATCAGTCCGCTCTCTTCGGTGTTGGGTTCGGGTGATGATTGTTGTTGAGGCGGATGTTGCGTGCGCTCTTCAGATAAAGTCTTTTAAGCACACAAGTCTCTCAAAGACATGTGGACCCAACTTATTGCGTTTATCGGAGAGGATCCTGTTTGCCGAACTAAAACAACTTTCGAAGGGACGGTTGACACCAGGCACGGCAAATATATCACGGGCCATCATCGCCGGGATTGGATAGATCCTTGCATGCCTCCTCCACCACTCAATGACATCAACATTTTCGGGTTCATTGAGCATCGCCATATAGCTCAATATCTCATTTTGCTAGTGCTCCTAGAAGTAGAACTATTAAAAAATAAAAATAAAAATTAGCGGACAAATAATGTAGATATTATAAATAATAAATATTAAAAATACATGTATATTTTTATATATACCTTGGGCCCGCATGGGACGAAGACACGTTCTGATTGCCACTCATTCTTGAGCTGTATATGTGAAACATCTCATCGAACTTCGAATCCACGTATGCCTCCACCCGGTCTTGTCTAAATGTAGATATTCTTTGTACCTTTCAATAAATTTGATCGTGTAATACTTCTTGTATGCGGGTTGAGGCAGTTTGCGATAACGGCCAGGAGGGGTACATCTTCCCAATATTTTAGGAATTTTTGTTTCATGGCATCTACGATCGGGGCGGACAGGGACCGCAGTGCCAAAAAGCTCGGTCGAATATCTTTCGATTTGTTCTTCCACCGATTCACGATGAGGGGTTGTCATTTTTTTTAACCTATTAAAAATAAATCCAATTTCAAAATTAATTATAACATATTCTAAAATAAATCTAATTACTTCACATTTCCAAAAAATAAATTCTAACCTATTTTTTTTAACCTATTAAAAATAAATCCGAATTTCAAAATAAATTCTAACATATTCTAAAATAAATCTAATTACTTCACATTTCCAAAAAATAAATTCTAACCTATTTTTTTTAACCTATTAAAAATAAATCCGAATTTCAAAATAAATTCTAACCTATTTTTTTTAACCTATTAAAAATAAATCCGAATTTCAAAATTAATTATAACATATTCTAAAATAAATCTAATTACTTCACATTTCCAAAAAACAAATCTAACCTATTTTTTTTAACCTATTAACAATAAATCCGAATTTCAAAATAAATTCTAACATATTCTAAAAATAAATCTAATTACTTCACATTTCCAAAAATAAATTCTAACCTATTTTTTTTAACCTATTAAAAATAAATCCGAATTTCAAAATAAATTCTAACCTATTTTTTTTAACCTATTAAAAATAAATCCGAATTTCAAAATAAATTCTAACATATTCTAAAATAAATCTAATTACTTCACATTTCCAAAAATAAATTCTAACCTATTTTTTTTTAACCTATTAAAAATAAATCCGAATTTCAAAATAAATTCTAACCTATTTTTTTTAACCTATTAAAAATAAATCCGAATTTCAAACTAAATTCTAACATATTCTAAAATAAATCTAATTACTTCACATTTCCAAAAAATAAATTCTAACCTATTTTTTTTAACCTATTAAAAATAAATCCGAATTTCAAAATAAATTCTAACATATTCTAAAATAAATCTAATTATTTCACATTTCCAAAAAACAAATCTAACCTATTTTTTTTAACTTATTAAAAATAAATCCGAATTTCAAAATAAATTCTAACATATTCTAAAATAAATCTAATTACTTCACATTTCCAAAAATAAATTCTAACCTATTTTTTTTTAACCTATTAAAAATAAATCCGAATTTCAAACTAAATTCTAACATATTCTAAAATAAATCTAATTACTTCACATTTCCCAAAAACAAATCTAACCTATTTTTTTTAACCTATTAACAATAAATCCGAATTTCAAAATAAATTCTAACATATTCTAAAATAAATCTAATTACTTCACATTTCCAAAAAACAAATCTAACCTATTTTTTTTAACCTATTAAAAATAAATCCGAATTTCAAAATAAATTCTAACATATTCTAAAATAAATCTAATTACTTCACATTTCCAAAAATAAATTCTAACCTATTTTTTTTTAACCTATTAAAAATAAATCCGAATTACAAAATAAATTATAACATATTCTAAAATAAATCTAATTACTTCACATTTCCAAAAAACAAATCTAACCTATTTTTTTTAACCTATTAACAATAAATCCGAATTTCAAAATAAATTCTAACATATTCTAAAATAAATCTAATTACTTCACATTTCCAAAAAATAAATTCTAACCTATTTTTTTTTAACCTATTAAAAATAAATCCGAATTTCAAACTAAATTCTAACATATTCTAAAATAAATCTAATTACTTCACATTTCCAAAAAATAAATCTAACTACAAATCTAAGTATCTAACTACTTAACAAATTTAACAAATCTAATTACTTAACATTCAATAAATCTAACATTCAATTTAAATTCTAAATTTCTCTACAAAAATAAATCTAACATCCAATATTTCAATCTAACAAAATTTAATCTAGCAAAATTTAATCTAACAAAATTAATGTTACCTTTTTAATTTCGCGGAAAAATCTTCGAGAATACCTTCGTAATTCCGTTTGCGTATTTGTTAAACAACTATATTTCTTTTAACAACAAAATTAAAATTGGAGAATAATAAAAATATTGAGATTGAGATTGAGAATTTGAGAGAATGAGAGATGAAAATATTGAGAGAGATGTGAAAATATTGAGAGAAATGGGTGTATATTTATATAATTTTGTTTGGAGGGATTAAAATTTGAATTTAAAAAAAAAAAAAAAATTAAAAATGGAGATGTTCCGGTGGGGGTCCGCCGCTTTTGGAGGGGGGCCGGGAGGGGGGGTGCCGCCATGTGGATTGTGGGGGGGGGTGGGGGGCTGGGGTGGGGGGGGCCGGGGGGGAAAAATTTGATTTCAAATTCAAACTTTCGGTAAAAAAAAAAAAAAAAAAAAAAAAAAAAGGGGGGGCGGGGCGGGCGGGGGCGCGGGCGGGCGGCGGCGGCGTGCGGGCGCTGGGTGCGGGCGGCGCGGGCGCGCGGGCGCGCGGGCGAAAAAAATTATTGTGCCCGGCCCGTTTAACGCCCGCGCGCCGCGTGCCGCTGCCGCGGCGCCGGCGCGGGCGGGCGGTCGGGCGGGCGCGGGCGGGGGGCACGCCGTGCGGGCATTTTTAGAACTCTAGGTAGCTCTCTTTTTTTTTTTTTTTTTCTTTAAATTTGGTTCTGATTTGTAAGACTTTTATTAATGAATGGACAATTATATTTTTTTTTTTTTAAAAAAAAAATTTATATGAATATGAACTTGCAGACTATATTTTAGATTTTTTTTTTACAATTATTTAGTTTTTTTTTAATAAGTAGATGGTATAGAATTTTCATATTAATTATTGTTTCTCTATTTAAAAAAATAGTAAATAATTTGACTTATAACTGCATTTTCATATGAAGATCATATCAAACAGTTCGTATTGGTAGTAAGAACTTTTTAAAATAAAGATATGAGTCCATAGTGTGGACCAATATGCGCTATGCATAGTATCATTACCTTACTTTTATTTTATCATCTATTTTGAGTACAAAATTTTATTTATCCTCTATATTAAACCTTTATATATTATATAATTTTTATTAATAATTTCTATGAGATAAAGATGGGTTAAAATTTTCAATTTTAATTATTTATAAGAGATTTTTCAATAGAATTTGTGTCCTGCACTCTTTTTTAAGTGTTGTTGGCACAGTTAAAATAAACTAACATACTAAATTAGTATTTTGATCACATCCATACAAAAATTCCAATTTTAAAAGAAAAATATACCAAAAAATAATATCCAATGACCCGATCTTACTTTATTCTTATAATTTTCTTGCGACACAGTATGTATAACCAAATGTGCAACGAATGAAGTTCAACGCGTATAACGGGTAAAGCAAAGAAGAGGTTTGCTGCGCTATTGTTTATGTAAACTTATGTGTTGCACCAATATTGTTCATCTAGAATCAGAGAGATCCAATTTTTGTGGGGTCGCCAACAAAGCATGTGCTGACACGTGGAGACATGTGTCCGGCTATTTTATATTGGAATTTTCTTACTCCTCTGATCTTGATCTGATGGTAAATAAAAAGATGTTTATAGAAAAATAAATGTTTCTCATTTAAATTTTGCAAACATTTACAGTGTACAATTGGTGGATTATTATATAGAAAAATAGACCGTTAGACAAAAACAAAATATTCTTGTATGAACAATCCAAATTTATGCTCTTGTATAATAAAATGTGTCTAGAATTTCTTTTCTCTAAAGTATCAAATATTATTAGCAAAATTTGATCTTGCTAAACAATTTATATTGATTATTTGAACTGTGAAAATAAAAATATTGATTCATAGTACAGACCATTATGCACTATGCATAGTACTATAACCTTACTCTATATCTAATTATTGATATTTTAGAAAAGCAAAAGTACATTCGCATAACAAAAGCATAAATTGCATTTTGGGAAAAAGTGAATAGCATTGTAAGAAACAATCGTTTAAGTCTATTAATCGGATCATTAGTTAGTTGTTGGCGGCGACCAAATTGTCACAGATTTGAACGACTAATCGGCCAATTAGTTTTGATTAATCGCTTAACGGTACTCTATTCATCCGACGAGCACATACCGTTATTTACAACACCAGTAAATAGTAATAGAATTATTCATGAACCATGTTTTTTTATAATTTTCCAAATTTCTTTTTTAAGTTGGAGAAAGTTCAGATCAAAACTGGCACTTTGATTTTAACAACTTATAAGATATTATAAAATATTTGAACTCTTAAATAGTCTAAGAAGAAAAATTGGTGTTGTATTAATTAGTTTATCATGACTATGATAAAAAAAAAATAATGTTGTCTCAATTCTCAAACTTCTTCTCAAAAGATAATAAGAAAGCAATCTTGTCTTGGCATCCTTTAAAAAAAATATATACAAAAAGAGGAATGGAATATTGGAATAGCATTTGTATATTATTGTTTTATTTATAAATAATATCAACAACAGCCTGGACCCTGGGCCCACCCATAACCATGATCCATATTTCTCGGGAAGATCACCATGTTTGACAGCATAAACATACATTTTTTTTATTGTTTTGCAAGAAAAAAACAGAAATTGTTTGATAATTATGATAATATAAGAAAAAGAAGAAACAGAAGAAAATGACATTTTTTAACATAATTGCTTCATATCTACATAAATTTCCCTCTATTGATGTAGACATAAGAACTGATTTTTCTTACATGATTTATGCAACTAGAAAATATGGAAAATTAATAGTTTTTTTTAAGATTTAAGTAAAATAAATTTTGTAAAGTCGTATTTTCTTTTAATCAATCTATAACATCCAAGGAAGATAATTCTGGACCATTTGATTGTGTTATAGTTCATGGATGCCTAATATCAAACGGACCAGATTTGATGACATTTTTTAACTACAAAGTTAAGCTTAATTCATATGATTTTATAGACATTTTTTAAAAACCACTGTTCCATGCTATTTGTGTTGTTAATGCACTGCGCAACAGGAAAATCAAACAAAAAAATAAAAAACATAAACAATTTCATATTTTTCAAATTCCTTGTATTCTGTATAAAAAAAATGTTTCTATTATCTTAGATGCTTTTTTTTTTAACAATTTCATGCAAATACAAGTCAATATTATTTTACCCCTTGATTTGGAGTATTCACATATGTGACTATGTGAGAGAGTAAAAATTATTGCTTGTTTAAGGCATTTGACATTGGTATTGCAAAATATTGTAAGCTAAAGCAGTGCAAAAAAAAGTATATTTAAAACAAATAGCGAAGAACACATTGCTAAGTTTAGTGACAAAAACAATTGAATTGCACCAAAATTTTGAAAAAAAAAAAAAAAAAAACCATGAGAATCATAGAATTTGAATGTAGTGTATGATTTGGATGGCAAAATGTTCATTGAAAAAAGACCAAACGAACAAAATATTGAAACAAAAAAATATTTTGCTAATGGGTTGAAAACCAGGCCATTGATATATTCAAGACACCATATATTACAAGGAAAAGTTGAAATTAGTGCTTACATAAATTTAATATTAGAATAGGTTGAAAATCACTACTATTGAAAATCATAAATTTTACCCATGAAGATTAAAATTAGCACAGTGACTCTTAAAATAAATTAGTGCTTTGAGATTCGTACAGAAGAATTTGAATGGTCCAGACTTTCCATAGATCAACTCAAAGTTTGAGGTATCTCAGAAAAAATACGAATTCTAGACAGCGTTTCCTTGTACATGAAATTTTATTTAATGACAAAAATAACATGTTATCTTTTGAACAAACCACAGCATCCAATAGACAAAAAAAGAGAACCAATATATCATTGCTGCCCAAATATACTTCTGATATGTATCAGTTGTGCATATAAAGAGACAAAACAACCAAATATCTCATCTTCTCTTTTTTACCAGTAAAAACTGATTACATAATATGAGGCCAAAAGTTGAAAATATAAAAAGTACAACAAAGTTTTACAAAAGCAAAGATAACATTTTTTGTATAGTAGATGAGTACTCACTCTATGATGTGCTTGTTTCGCCTCTTTGTAGTTTTCTCCTTGCTAAGGCAGGGGTTTTCTTTGGTATGTATACGTTATAACTCACCTGTTATAAATAACATCCAATTTCATTAAATTGCGTAAAATAATGTGCTGAAAGGTACTATGCATAGTGCGGATTGGTCTGTACTATGGATCAATATCTATGTTTTTAAAGTCCAAACGGTCGATTGAACGGTTCAACATGATCTCCATATGAAAATGTACTTGTAGATCAAATTATACATTTTTTAGAATTTTTTTACTATTTTTTTAGGTAGGTAGAAAATCACTAATTTGTATACCATTCAAAAGTAGAGATTTTCTACCTATCTAAAAAAATAGTAAAAAAATTCTAAAAAAAATGTAAAATCTAGTATGCAAGCACATTTTCATATGGGGATTAGTTCGAATGGTTCAGATCGACTATTCGAACTTTAAAAACAAAGATATTGATCCATAGTACATACCAATCCATGCTATGCATAGCACTATAGATACAAAGTGTGGGTAGAACAAATCAATGCAAAACAACAACAAATCTGGATTTAATTACAAGTAATACTGTCTGTTACCAGTAGATAATGCCTGCTGTGTGGTTTTCAGCAAACAATAAAGTCCATAATTTAACCATAGAAACTGACACATTTTATGTAAATACCAGATGCCTTCAGATCTACAGTAGCAAGACATAGTGCATGCGACACTTATTTAATGTGAATTTTATCCCATCTGCTTTCTTCAAAAGAAAACCTATCAGAAGCATTTAATCAGGGATACGGGACGGTCCAATGGGCATCGGACCAAATTCTTTCTGTTGTCTGGTCGCAGCTGTTTGATCAGCATCAAGTAACGTGCAAACTTTATCTGCGTGAATCTTAAAGCTGCACACACAAATCTTGACGTGGATCGAACGGCTCCAATCCGGCATCAGACCGAATTTCATTAAATTGAGTGAACTAATGTGCCAAACAAAGTATGCTACCAGTACATAATTACTAACAGAAGCATTATCAGAGAGTGGGGGGTGGTCTGATGGGCATTGGACAAAATTCAGTCCGATGCCCAGTCGGAGATGTCCAATCAGCATCAAGATTTGTGCGAACTTGATCCGCATGAATCTAAGAGCTCTATGCACAAATCTTGATGCGAATCGGACTGCTCTGACCAGGCATCGGATCAAATTTGGATAGACCCTGATTTGTGCCAACAGAGAGCACAATTCATGCTTGATTTGAAAAGATCATCGGAAGAAACAAATAATTTACTGTAGTTCATCAGAAAAAACTAACCTGAACAGTTTCACCATCATGCATTCTGGAGAAAGTCTTCTTTTTGTACTGGGCCCCACCTGCATCTAATCCACCACTGGTAGTCTCCTGTTGCTGCACTGCCTCCGCATCTTTTCTCAAACCAGACACAACTGATGAACTAGGGTTAGGGTTAGGGTTTTGCTCAGAAGCCTTATTCGATTCATCTTTCGTACCATTGGAAACTTCATCAGTATTATACATATCTATGGTTGTATTATCATCAGAACCTTCCCTTTCGGTTGGGATAACTATGACAGACCTAAGCTTAGGCCTTTTAACTGAAACGGGAACAATTTCGTCTTTTCCCTTCAACTCTATATCAGTAATTACTTCACCAGGTTCATCCATAATAGACTCTTCTCTTTCCTTATCAGTATTCACTGTAGCAGGAACTGAACCAACTTCTTCATTTGATTCATTTGAAGCTGGAATGCCTCTTTCTTCACTGATACCACATTTTTTAACTTTGTGAAACTTTATGAAATTTTCTAGTGCCTTTTGCCGCAATATCAACTCTGCATCCACCACCACTCCAGTTTTTTTTGTATCATCATTTTGCACCTTTTCTGGTACAACATTCTCTGATGTCTTTTCTGCCACCACATTCTCTGACCCCGTTTCTGGTACAACTTTCTCTGACGCCTCAGCTATTGGTTCACTCACTTTTTCTCCTCTCTGTATCTTGCTCTCTTCATCCTTTGAAGATACAATGTCAATATCATCTTGCCTCAAAATCCGTGCTCTCTCTTCTTTCTCTCCCCCATTTCGCTGTCTTTTACTCCTACTAGGACTTCTACTACTATCACTACAAGTAGAACAGCTCCTAGATCTTCTATGGATCCTACCTCTCTCTCTTCCTGTGTACTTGGTACCAGTACTAACTCTACCCTTTCCTACTTTTGATTTACCAGTACCAGCTTTTCGTTTTTCGCAAGTTGAGCAACTACTGACAGAGTAATCGCTTGAGTAAGACGAAGAGGTAGGCGAGATGTTGGGTTGGCGAGACCTCTTTCTAGATTTCTTCTTTAATTTTTTCGATTTACGTGGCTTCTTCCTGCCACTGTCAGATGAATCAGAAGAGTAACTACGCTTCCTTTTCGCAGATTTTGATTTCTTCAGTCTGATTTTTTCCTGAAACATAGATCCAAAAGGCAATCAATACTTCAATATTTCAATTAGGTTTTACTATTCAAGAAATTAGTTAGAATATTATAATTTCTGGTGCAAATAAGGCACTTCAAGATATGAAATCAGAAATAATTACATAAAGAAATTATATGCAGTGCTGTTTTGATTATGTTGTCCGTGCACTGCATGAAGCCAAAGCTGCTCTGTTAATATCTTTACCCAATATTTCAATTAGGTTTTACTATTCAAGTAGTTACTTAGAATATTATAATTTCTGGTACAAATAAGGCAGTTCAAGAAATGAAATGAGACATTTAATTAAATCAAATTGTTTGGATAGCAACACAAGACTGTAACAAGAAGCCCCAAATGGACCAAATTGAGAAAATGCAATGGGACCCACATTCAATTAGGTTTTCACTATTTGAGTAATTACTTGAGAAATTATAGGGTAAAGATTTTAACAGAGTGGTTTTGGCTTCATGCAGTGCACGGACAACAGAATCAAAACAGCACTGCATATTATCTGTGTGCTGCATGAAGTTAAAACTAATCCGCTAAAATATTTACCCAAATTAATATATGGCCCCTTCAATAACAGAATATTATGATTTCTAGCGCAAGTAATTAACCAAGAAATTAAACAAAATTGATTGGAGGGCAAACTCAAGACTGTAACAAAGAAGTCTCAAATTGAGACAACGCAATGGGACCCACTTGCAGTCAGTTCTTGCAAACGACCAAAGAAGTCTCTAGACAGATTCAAATGAATCTTGATTATTGAACTAAACAAAAGTATTGATTGCAAGAAAGATAGAGAGGAAACCTCGTCGGAGGGTTTCTTCAGGTATTTCGCCTTCATGAGCAAATTCGTCGGGGTTAAGTTGACCTACGACGAAAGCATACACGGAGAGTGAGATTGAGAAGGGAGAGAGAGAGGAATCAGATATGAGATGCAAGAGAGAATTTCTATTATTACAGGGGGCAAATCGGAAGATGCTGAATTGGGGATAACAACGCCGATTCCCATTTTAGTACACTACAGTAACCCAAAATTTCGATTTTGATCTGGACCGTTTGATTTGTTTTGATACAGCATTAAAGATTTCTGGATTCTGATCAAACGGTATGGATGTAAGCTGAAAATATTATGATACCTTAGAGAATGTGGATCAGATAACAAAGCTGAAACCATGCTGTTTGGATTCTTTTACCCTTCACATTTTGTTATTTTCTTGTTTGCGAAGTGTCAAATTTATCCCTGATGAAAGTTAGAAATGGATCCGGTTCGGTCTATTCCATGGCATGCAAAAATGGGTTGGGCCTAGTGAGCAATTCTTGGGCCTTAAATAATTTATAAATGAATTACAATTAAATGGAGCCCAGTGTGGATTTCTATTCCAGTTGGGGGTTTTAATCAGCAAACTATGTGTACTAGAGCTGCAAACAAATCAAACTTATCCTGGTTTGAATTTGGTTTGAATTAATTTCGAATCGAATTTTTTACGAACTCAATTTCGAATCTTTTACAAACTTTTATACGACAAGGAAGAGTGATCGTAGTCGCCGAGAGCGAGAGGTGAAAGTCGCCTAGGGTTTCAGAACTGAGAACGAGGGTTACGACTTACGAGTTATGACTTATGACTGGGGGGTCTTATGTTTTAAGTCATTAGCGAACATAAGTCATCAACGAAAATCAACGATTCACGTTACTTTGAGATTCAAACTAGAATAGTTCGCGAACCTATTTCGAACGAACTAGGTCCAGTTTGAGTTTGGTTTAAATTAATTTTGAACTATTTCGAATCAATTTTTTTACGAACTTTTTCGAATCAAATTCGAATCTGATACGGGTTAGTCTCGGTGACAGGCTGTATTGTCTCGAGGCAGGCTTGAGACTGGTATAGATGGGTGTGCGTGTGTTTTTTGGGTACTCAGACTCTGACCTATAGAGTACCTTGTGTGAATTTGTGAACCCCCTCCTTAGTCTGGCCTTGGGCCTTTTATAGGAAGGGCCTTGAAGCTGTCGTTTAGCATCGACCTAGAGGCCTGACACTGCTCTTGCCAAACAGTATGGAAACGGTTTCAGAGATCACTCCATACGAGTGATCCGAGCTAGCGGACTGGGCTCCCTCGCGGTCCTCTTGTCGGGCCCTCGGAATGGCCTAACTATCCGGCCTTGTCGGTAGGCCTCCTCAGGCCCCCTTCGGTTGTCCCGGCAAGAAGGCCTTTTGTGCCCATTTTGTTGTTTCAGTCTTGCGCCTAGGGTAGGCCAGATCTAGTTTGTTGTGTTAAACCAAACCTTTTAGGATCAAGGGTTTATGGCTCTATCAGAATCGAATCACGAACTACGAATTTTTTGTGCAGTCCTAGCTTGTATATTAGAATTGCAACACTAAATTTTAGGTTTTGGGTTTTGGTATAATGTGAGGGGATTGAACTATATAAAAATTTAAAGGAAAAAAGCTTCAATGAAATTTTAATATATATAATTAAAATATTTATAACCATAGGGGTGGCTAAGCACCATTTGAGTTGCATTAAGATCTGTCATCGATAAAATAAATCCTTGGTCACCAGTTTTTTTTTTTTTTTTTTTTCATTTCAAACTTTTTTCCTTTTTATTTATTTAAAGAGACATTTTAAAACAGAGTATCAAACTTAAAATTTTGGATAGCTTAAAGAATAGATTTATTGACTATTGGCATGGGTATTTAAATTGTGTAGAAAGGCCTTGGGTAGCTTAAAGCATATATTTAATTAATTATTGATTATTAATTGGCATGGGAGTAAATTAATTAATATCATAAGTTGGATATTTGAAGAAACACTCAGGATTCGGAAGGAATTGTATGTCTGAGTGAAATAATATTGTACAATGAGAGCAAAAGTAAAAAATCACACATTAATATGGTCGCACAGAGGCACATAAAAAGGACAAATGAATTACATTGAAATTTTATTTTTTACAACATATATGTCACAACAAACAACATATAGTGAATTTAATAAAGATAAACCACCGGTCCTCACACAATTTAAATTGCATACATGATATTATGAAATAAAAGAAAATAATACAAGAGATATAAATATAAGTGTACACTTAGCTTAGTGCAATCATTGTTTGTAGTAGCTAAGTGTACCATATAATGTTTGGATAAATGTAAGGACAAACAATAAGATGCCCGCGATGACGGAGATAATTATCCATGTATTGGAGCAATATTGTTTCTTGAATTCTCCAATTACTCTATAAACACTTTTTTTATGATATTTCATCACCTGCTCCTCCAAAATGGACAGCTCATACGGCGTCATGAGACTATTGGGAATAAAAGTTTTGACCTCTTGTACAAAACGCAAAACATCCTTGTCGTCAAACGTTGTGCTAGGGATGACACCATTTTCCCGCAATACTCTCACATCTGCTTCGGTTTTTACCAAGCAGGCCATGCATGCAACATAGATAATGAAGGGCGCTCGGCCATCCATGTACCTATCTTCAAATGTTAAAAGATCTTGATAGAGTTTAGTGCTGTATGGGTAAAGGTGCAAGGGTGTTAATTGCAATTCTCCAGATAATCTCCTGTTGTGAGAGTAAGACACATCAATCGAGCCATCATCATTGTTTACAAAAACTGTTTGAGATAACTGCAATTCTGTTGCACTAGGTATATGGAAGTGGCTAATGTCCTTAGTTGTATCATATATATACTCTCCATTGGGGGATCGAGACCAATGGAAGATGTGTAGTAGATGTTTGAAGCCACCTTTAGGAATGATGCCACCGTCCACTTTAGATGTATTAACTCTCAGATGTATTAGAAAGCATGGGAGTGCAAGTTCGTGGATTGGGGTACCTAAAAGCTTGCCTATGTTGGAAAAATCTTCATACACGGCTTCAATAACAAACAAAGGTATTTGGTAGTTCATGGTCAACATGTAAATTTGGTTTTTCACTGGATCTTCATCGAAAAAGGCTAACAAATTTCCAAGGTCTTTACGCGTTTGACCTTTTGTAAAACTAGTTTGGTCATCCATTTTATCCTTAATAACATTTCTGTACTCTCCGTCTCGGTCGTAAACCATCATAAATAATAAGAAACAACTATGGACCAGTAGGTGTTCTATGAAACGTTTGTTATTTTCAGTTGTCCGAAATTGTACATCAACCCCGTGATAGTAACTCCAGGCTCGATCTACCTTCGTTTGCATGTATTTTAGGTATGAACGTACATTGAGACCAAACCAGTGCGTCATACATGCAACATAGTGCCACTTATGAGTTTCAGGTATGAAAGAGGCCCCAAAATCATCCCAACATTCCCATTTACCAAATATTGATGGATATTCTTCATTGTCGCTATCCATTGATGGTATGGTTGCAAGGGTGTTGCCGGGGTTCTCTACTCGACCTTCTATTTCCACAATCCACTCATCTACTGGTTCGTCCGAATCATTTATTTCATTTACTGATTGTATTGCATCATTACTCGTTTCTGTTGATGTGGACATTTCTGGCCCTCTTCCCAATTAAACCACAAACAAGCTGTGTTCTGAAATAATTATGTGCAACGATGATTAAATATTGAGTACGTACTGATATGTTAATCTAAGAAGCATGGCAAAACCATATCCAGATTAATCAAAAGTTAAGTTTCGTTAGATAATTTTGTTGCTTTGATGTGCAAACTAATCAATTTACACAAGTATTAATCTTACACATACCCTACCATTATCCGTTAATACCATTATCCGTTAAGATAACAAATAACAAAACATATAATAAATAATTATGCCAAATAAATCACTAGCTTATAAAATTTAATTTAAAATATAACAAATAAAGTTTGTATTAAATATACAAATTATTATTTTTATACCATTATTTTAAAATGTAAATTATAAATTAAATTTAATGATATAAATTTTATTTTAAATAAATCGACATGTTGGACAAATTAATGTTATCATAATTTACTAAAAAAAACTTATATAATATGTTGTAAAATCAATATAATCTTAATAATAAAGCTTATATAGTGATATGTATAAATAAACAAATTATCATATATAATTATATTTTATCAATTACGTACCCTCTAATGAGTGTGATGTAGCTCTTATTCATATCCTTATTCAATAAGCTAACAAAAAAAATTCTTATCCGTATTCATACTTGTTAAATTAACAAAATAAATTCTTACTTGATCATACCTGTTTTTATCTAAAACAGATACTATATGGATCCGACAATTGGATAAAAAATAAATTCTAGGTAAAACAACAAACACTTAAAAGAAAAATTCGTAGATAATTCCCACATAATTAACAAAGGTCAATATGAGATGACGCACTATATAATTAATCAGACAATGAAATATATACCTTTATTTTTTAGACTAACTTAACTGTCAGCCACATTTTGGTATGTAAAGTACAACTTATAAATGTTAATATTATTTCCATTTGGCCCAAATTGTGCTATTAAATATTTTATTCTAAATATTATTAACTATCATTTGACAAAATGCAAGATTTAAGCCCTCGAGATAGTTAAAGATTGAAACGTAGCGTTAAGCCAACACTACAAGAATTAATGGGAGAGTACCTGCGAAAATAAATAGTAACTATTCATGAGGATATACCGATCTACTTCATGAGTGAACACAAAATATTGAAAAAGTTTGGGCTGCGAAAATAAATAGTAACTATTCATGAGGATATACCGATCTACTTCATGAGTGAACACAAAATATTGAAAAAGTTTGGGCTGAACAAGATGACTCGAGTAAAAACACCCTAGCTCTATCTTATTAAAAAAATATGAGTACATCTCACGTTAACACGAAATATCACATTGGTACGTACTTGAATCCATTTATTTCTAAAAATATTTTAAAATTTAAGATTAATTTGTATTTTATATTTATTTGTGAAAAAAATAATATATGTATTTTATATTACACTGTTAAGATTATCATATAATGAAATTATAACGATCAAATATGAATAATAATAATATATAATGAGGGATCCACTTATACCATTTTTTTGGTGACACAAAATTATACCCTGTATTTTTAAAGTTCAAAATGTTGATCCAACCCGTTCAACATGTTGGATATATTAAAATGTGCTTGCAGCTCAAATTTTACAGCTTGTTGAATTTTTTAACTATTTATTAAGATAGTTAAAAAAATTCAATGGTCTGAAAACAATGATTTTGTAAAACACTAAATAAATAGTAAAAAAATTCAAAAAATGTAAAATTTGGTCTCCAAGCACATTTTAATATGAAGATCATGCTGAACAGTTTGGACTTTGAAAACTTTAAAAATATAGGGTGAAATTTTGTGTCACCAAAAAATAGTGTAAGTGGATCCCTCCTCTAATATAATAGTTAGTTTATTATTATTTCCATATAGACTATTATAACTCATTCATTTCACAAATAAAATCGCATTTGTAATATAAAAATCAAAATGAATTAATAGTTTGAAGATATGCCGTGATTTTTATTAACATCCAACAATAAATATAAATTGCCAACTATGCCCACGGAAGTTAGGTAATTTTAAAAATACCCAAACCGGCCAATTATTGGATGATTCCTATTTTTTATTAGAACCGGCCAATAATTGGCCGGTTCTTGATTTTTTTTTTTTTGAGATAGTTATATTAATTGTTGAGTTTATATTAAGACTAATTTTTTTATATTATTTGTTGTATATGCATTGACTAATTAAGTAAATATCAAGTTTCGAGAATGTCCTATAGGTAATAAATGACTTCATTTAAGCTCCGAAAAGTAGCCAATACTATATAATTTGATTTATTAAAAAAACCATCGATTGTTATATTTGATTTATTTGAAATTAACATTACATCTCTTTCAGACGGATATATATTAGTGCTCTTACAAATTCGATATGTGTCTTTTTGTTATAACGCATCTGTATTAATTTTTTCAAGTCATTTCTCTCAAAAGAACCTGTATGTTCTACTTGTATTTATCTAACACATCTCTTATAAACAGTCGAGATTAGGACAATTAATAAAGCAAAGAGATCATATCTTCACAGAGAAAACATAAAATGACAATGAAAATTCAAACAATTATAAAATGGTGCTCGAGTATTTGATTTCAGCAAATGATCACTTTTCAGAAAGCTTGCGAAAATACGCATGCATCAGTGTTGGCTATGCCAGCTTTCACAATTCAGTTGCCAAAAACAAAGGAAAGAACTTCAAAACTTGAGTTGAAGTTTCCGATTAAGATTTTCATTTTTATTTTTCGATCTAAGTAGCTCGGTAAATTGGTTATATAATGAACTTGTAGAATACTAATTTTTACTATTTTTGGATTTTTTTTTACTATTTTTTTATGATATATGAAAGATGATACAAAATGACTTAAAAAATAAAAGAAATTTGTTAAGAGTATATTTTTTCAGTACTTGGGTTGGGTTATATGCAATACCTATACAATAAATCTCATTATATACACATTAAACAACTCAGATTCATGTCTTAATATTTTCTATATTCTCCATATTTTCTAAATTAATACAAATGCATTATAACAAAAAAAACACATATCGAATTTGTTAGAGCATTAATAATGTGCTTTATTTCATGTCTTAATATAAACTCGACAATTAATATATCAACTATCTCTAAAAAAAATATATTCAAGAACCGGCCAATAATTGACCGGTTTCTACCAAAAAAACCCAAAAAACAAAACAAAACCAAGAACCGGCCAATTATCGGCCGGTTCTAATAAAAAATAAGGACCGGCCAATAATTGTCCGGTTTGGACATTTTTAAAATTACCTAACTTTCGTGGGCATAGTTGGCAATTTATATTTATTATTGGATATTAATAAAAATCATGGGAAGATATGCTAAAATGAATTAATAGTAATAGTATTATTCGTGGATCATGCCATTTATATGTTTATATTTTCCAGTTTATTTTGAAGTTGAAGAAATTTTGATAAACACTGGAGCTTTGCTTTGGGTAATTTATTAGACCATATATAAAAGATAAGAAAAAATAATAAGGCTGTATTTGTTGAGTCGAAATAGGGTGTTCTTTGCTCACCAAGTCTCTTTGTAAGCTTAATTCAAAAACCTATTGAATTGGCTTCAAACGATGCATCCAAATTGTTGAAACTGATCTACTTCACGAGTAATGCGTTTACACGTCAAATTTATAAATTTTCGAAATAATTTAGTACAAAGTCAGGTGGTAAAAAAAATAGTTTATAAGTTAATTATATTGTGTTCATTTTTCATCATTTTTTTACCGTTTGACTTTATATTAAATTATTTTGAAAATTTATAAATTTGACATGCAAACTCATCACTCGTGAAGTAGATAGGTTGCAACGGTTTGGATGCGTCGCTTGAAATCAATCCGATGGGTTTTTGAGTTAAGCTCACAATGAGACTTGATGAGCTTAAGAACACCCAAGTTCTACTCTTATTTGTTTCTCATGGCTATTATTGAATACTAATTAATGTTGTCTCAAACTTCAAATATTTTCTTAATTTTTGAAAGATATGAATATGACAAAGCAATCTTTTGTGGTCATCTTTTGTTAGAGCGCGGAATAATTTTTTTACTATTTGAAGGAATTGTATATATGTTTTTTTTTTTTTTATAAATATTATCAACAGCAGTCAGGGACCACCCATGAGCCGTGTTTGACAGCGTAATATCAACTACTATTATGCAGTTTAAAATGTGAAAACACTGGTATGAAAATAAAACTGCATCAACTGAAAACACTCTAGTTCTATATACGTAAGAGTGACGTCTACAAGTGGAATCTGACACCAATAATTGAATTGTATTCGTCTCATATTAGTTAAATAAGAAGAACTGAGTAGCAAACTAGATCCAGATAATAAGAAAAGGCCGGAAGCCCTTAGACTTACACCATCTGTTAATTTTAGTATTTGTATTACTTTGCTAATTTTCTTTTCAAACAAACAACAATCATTATTACTTTTCAAACAAACAACAATCATTATTTGATTTAGTTTGCTGATTTACTTTTCAGATCACTATTCAGTCCTTAAAATGGTCTTCACAAATCTACAACAAACTAATGAATCTTACTAATAGATCGATAGCGGCCTGATCAGTAACATATCTAAAGTAACCAAAACAAAAGGCATACATTCTCTGGGATATGAATCTAATTAACAAATTATTACCCCTCGCAACAATATTCACAAACAGATCTAGTAAGCATACATACACTGATCGGACTCATAGGACAAATAATAATAAAAAAGAATAGGTGGTGAGAATTAGAGAGAAAAATAGAGATAAGTACCAAGCTAATAGTAGAGGAGAGGATTCCTGTCTTCGTCTCTATGGCGCTTTTCTCCAAATGATGAGGATGAGAAGTAGAAACCAAGGAAATTTACAGAGGCAAGTGCGCGCATGGTCAAGTGGACAAGAGAAGACTATATAAAATTGACCACTTGCATGCCTCTATACATAAATTAATCCGTCCACTTGGCCACTTGACCACTTGTCCTACCGAGGAGTCCGTATCCTCTGAGATATCTCAATTTTTGCGTGACCGACGTGTCCGGTGCCTATTCGGGGCAGCGTAGGGGGCCTATTTTATTTTCACTTTGAGATTCGTGCAGAACGTATTTGAACGATTGAGATATTCCAAAAAATCACACAAAGTTTGAGATATCTCAGAGGATGCGAATTCCCTACCAAGAGACTATATATAGAAAAACTAAGGACATCCTCTGCTACGCACTCTAGTCTCTCCGTGTAGTGAACTGTGTAGATTCACAATCTAATTAGGAGTGGAGGTTGCCAAGTCATTCTTATGAACTAAAATTAATAACTTTATATTTATTTATAATGTTTATAATTTTTATAATATATTCAGCGTCTCAAATGTAAAGTGTCTTAGTTTAGCCAGGAAATTAAGAATATATATGTGTGTGTACATATATAGAGTTGGGCTATTATGAATTGCAATGTATAGGTCTTCTTGTACATTGCACTATAAATCGTCGTATGCAAAATTCAAATAGCCAATCCAAACCGTTCAATTTTTTATCCATATTAATATGTGTTTGGAGAACAAATTTTACATTTTTAAATTTTTTTTACTATTGTTTTAGATTTATTGAAAATCGCTGTTTTTTTATGGCCCAGATATTTCTCAAAAACAACAATTTTCAATAAATCTAAACAAATAGTAAACAATTTCTAAAAAATATAAAATTTGATCTCCAAACACATATTAATATGGAGAACAAGTTGAACGGTCTGGTTGAACGGTCTGGATCGGCTGTTTGGATTTTGAATCCGACGATTTATAGTCCGATGTACAAAGCGGCCTATACATTGCGATATACCGTAACCCATCTCTCTCTATATATATATGTGCATATGTAGCGTAGAACTAGGGTGCTCCTAAGTTCACCAAGTCTCTTGTGATCTTGACTTTAAAATATATCGAATCGACTTTAAACGATGAATCCAAACCGTTGAAATCCTTCTACCTAACGATTGATGCATCTATATGTGAAAATTTTGAAGTTTCGAATTAATTTGATATAGAGTCAAGTGGTCAAAAGTTTAAGGTTTATAAATTAATTTGAATGCATTCATTTTTTGGACTCCTTTGACCACTTGATTCTATATCAAATTAATTCGAAACTTTAAAATTTTCACATGTAGACGCATCAATCGTTAGATAGAATAAGGATTTCAACGGTTTGAATTATTTAGAGTCAAGTTCACAAGAGGCTTGGTGAACTTAGGATTACAAATCAGCGTTGCCTCTTAATTTATTCACCGCTATTCTTCAATCGGTCAAAAAATGTTGAAATATGGATGCATTAAAATTAACTTAAAAATATTTTTTTTTACAAATTTTTATAAAACGTAAAAACATATATTTTTTTTAAATCGTATCAGTTTGAAGAGTTGCTAAAACTGAATAGTAATAAAATTAATTGTACACGAATCAAGCTATTGTATATGTTTGAAATATTTTCCAATTTATTTTGAAGATGGAGAATATTTAGACCGACACTGGCACTTAATTTTGTTTTGATAACTTTTATGATCTCATAGAAGATTGAACTCTTTTGATAGTCAAGGAAAAAAATGTTACTGTATTAGTTTCTCATTACGGATGATAGAAATTAAACTAATGTTGTCCCAGACTTCAAATCTTATATTGACCTTTGTTAATGCAGTCTAGTTGTGTTATTCTTTGTTAATGCAGTCTAGAGAACGGAAGAAAATTTTGATTGTTCCTCTTAAAAACAACAAAAAATGTAGGGTACAATAAAATTTGGAATAGTATGCATATATTATGGTTTTCTTTAAAAAATATTATCAACAACAGCCTGGGCCCACCCATTAGCTATGATTGATAGCGTAATATGAACTGCTAATGTATATCAAAGAAATCAGATTTGTTGACTTAATTTGACTCAACAATTATGCAGTTTATGTGAAATGAATGGCTGTAAGAAATCTATTGGGTATGAAAATAGAGCTGCATCAACTTAAAAGATCTCCTTTCATGCATTACACATACCGTCTATAGTATACTCATTATGTATTTAATGGGAATTGTTCACAATAATTAAGGTTTCGTGTAATTGATCTTTTGATCGATGCAGCTCTATATATATACCAAAATGATGTACATAGTTTGCACCTGATTTGCACTGTTAATTATCAACCCAGTTGTACCATAATGCTTTTCGAAACATTGGTAATAACCCTTTTAATATACTATTTGTTTGTTTTTTGTTAGATTAAGTCGTACTTAAGTCATCACTCAGAGCTTCAAATGAAAACTTTATCAGCTCATATTTAATTTTATTTTTGGTGCACAAGACCTTTCAACTGCTGAAGCATCACATTTGTTAGAAAAACGCTAATTATAAACAGTACATCTTGCATGGATGAGAGAAATTTTTATTACATCTGTGTGTAAGGCAAGAAAGCGTGGTTCCCAAAATGAGCTCAAACATTCATACATAGTTGTTTAATTAAAAACTGTGTATGAATGTTGAAGCAGATTTATAGATGTTCTTTTATAAAAAAATACGAGCTCCCAACCCTAGTTTAATATATATATGAATGAGCTGACTGGTATGAAATTAAAAAATAAAATAAAATAATTAATTTTACGTATATAAATTTATATCCTTAGAAATAATTTGATAGATCTATACATACTTCAATTTATATAATTTAATTCTTAACATTTAGAATTCTTTTCTTTTAATCTATACACTGTAATGGAATTAAATACTTCAATACATTGGTATAAATACTTGTAGTAATTATTAATACATTCAGACGTCATCCAGTGTTATATGTAAAAAAAACTCGCAAGTATAGTTATTAATACTTTCATACGTCATCTAGTGTGATATGTAAAAATATTTGCAAGCATAGGTGTTAATACTTCCATACCTCATCCAGTGTTATATATATAAAATATACTTGCTAGTACAGATATAATATTTGCATGACGAGAGATATAAATATTTTTGTGACGACGAGCCCAAAAGTAAGTCATTATGAATCTCATTTGAAAGAGAAAATTTCGTAGAAGACGTTCCTGGTCAAAATTACTCAAAGATTGTAAAAAAAAATGAAAAAAAAAATGAAAAGATTGAATAGAGAAGAAAAACAACACTGGCAGTCTGGCACTTATATAATTTGGTTTTGGCAATAATTAAAAAATTGGAACTCTTAGGCAGATAGTCTAAGAAGGAAAAAAATGATGTTGTGTTAGTATCTCATTATTCTAATAGAAAACTAATGTTGTCTCAAACAGCAATTCTTTATTAATTTTCGAAAGATTGAGTCTAAGAAAGTAAACTTGTGGGGTTATATTCTTTGTTAGAGTCTTAATTACAGAGCGGAAGAAAATTTGATTCTATATTATATATTCATGTTAAATAACGACAAAGAAATAGGTGTAGAATAAAATTTTATATTCCTGTGTAGGATGTTGTTAATCAAATTTGTCTATTTTGTCTTGGGAGATTTATAAAGGCAAAGTGGTCAAGTGGAGAAGAGACGACTACAAATCCTCCGCTTCACACTCTAAGTTCCTCTGTGGTTCAATAAGCTAGCTTTGTAGATTCAACCTTTTAACAGAAGAAGCTTTAATCCCATATAAAAGATTGGAAGACTTCGAGAGTAAATGATGTTGTATTGGAGTAGAACTAGAGTGTTCCTAAGTTCATCAAGTTTTTTTTGTGAACTCAACTCTACAATCTATTGAATTGGTTTCAAATGAGGAATTCAAACTATTAAAATTCTTCTACCTTAGGAATGATGCGTCTAAATATGAAAATTTTGAATTTTCAAATTAATTTAGTATACAGTCAAGTTGTAAATTAATTTTGATGTGTTCATTTTTTGACATCTTTTGACCACTTAATTCTATACAAAATTAATTTATAATTTTAAAATTTTCGTATGTAGACACATCTCTCGTAAGATAGAAGGATTTTAACAGTTGGATTCATCGTTTGAAACCAATCTGATAGATTTTAGAGTTGAGTTGAAAAAGAAACTTGAATTAGTTTCTCATGATTAGGAGAGAAAACTAATGTTGTGCAAAACTTCAAAATTTTGTTTTATTCTTTTTCATAAAAGAAAAATAAAAAAGACAGGAAGTTGGGTGGAATTGCATTCGTTTGTCAACAACATCCTACACAGGTTTTGAAGAAAATCTATTGGGTGAATTATCATTATATAAGAATAGCTTTTCATGATTTTTTATCAACAATATTTTGTACGACAGATTACTCAGTATATGTGAAAATTAAGTGCAGCAACTCATGATTTCATAGTGAAATGAGTTGCTCCAGAAAATCTATTGGTTGTTATAACAGAGTTGCACCAACTCCTGTTTATAATGATCTCCAGAATACCTCCCTATGTTTCTGATCAGCACGTGGGCGGCTAGGTTCTAGTTACTAAATTATGAACGAAAGCAGTAGCAGGCCAGTCCCAAGCAAAAAGTAACGATCCCTCATTTATGCTAAAAAAATATGAGCTCCCAACACTAGTATTAATATATGCGCTAGCTGACTGGTATCAAATTAAAATATAATAGGATTAGTTTTACGTATAACCTTACAAAATAATTTCAATTTTTTTTATAAATCCTTACATAGTGCTTAATTTTATTTTATTTAACTCTTATCTTTTAAAATTTGTTTCTCTTAATTAATTACACAGAAATTATGGAGTTAAATATTAAATGTCTAGTTAAAATAATAAAGAACAAAAATATAACATAGTTTTTCTTGTTAAGAATTTGATCGATGATCTCGTTCTGTTTCGGCACTCTCCCTTCTTTTTTCTCATTGTCTCCTTATTTTTGTCCTCCTGTGCTCTCTCGTTCTTGTCTCTCTATTTTTCCACTCAAATTCTCCTCCTGAGCCAACAGGTTTTCGTACATTTTGATTAAAACACATTTAATTACTTTTCACATATGAGTAATCATATTACTAATACAATTAAAATCAAAATGTTGTGTAGATTGGTCTCTCACCTGCCCGGTCAGAAAAGGTTTCAATTTTTTTTTAATTTTGAAATCTATGTACAATACCTAATATTTAAAACCTTTCTACACTTATATATATTTTTAGATTATTGCTATTATGTCTTCGGTGACATTTCACCCAAAATACTACCAGCCTACAAAACCTAAATATGCTTCAAACGATAAATTCAAATCGTAAAAACCAATCTACTTCACGAGTAATACATTTATTAGCCAAATTTATAAACTTTTCTAGATATTTATAATCAAGTCAAGCGATAATAAATGATTAAAAAAGAATGCATTAAAATTAACTTTAACCCTTTTTTAGCAAAGAATTTTTTTTTTGAAGGTCAGTGAGCAAAGCTCAATCGACATTTCATTGATTAAAAAAGTTTATTTACAAAGCATCCATACATTTATTTATTTACAAGAATAACTAAGTTGTCCAAGATAACACCCTGTGTCAGAGGTTCCTAGGCCACTTGTCGATCTCTAGCGCTGTTATGTCGACCAGCATTGGAATGGGTTTCGACTTGGCAGTGAACAGTCTCCTATTGCGCTCACGCCATAATGCCCAACATCCTGTAGCCCATAGCGAGTCCCACATCTGCCGTTCCAATTTTTGCATGCTGCTCCTACTTTCCCACCATAGGTGAAAGATTTGCTATTGTGGTTGCCAAGTCACCCGAAAATTGTACCTGAACTGGAGCATTCTCCAGAACCCCATTGTATAAGTGCACGTGCACAACAGGTGGTTCATTGTCTCTATCCCCCCATCTGAGCAAAGGTGGCAACCCGCATTCACCGGACAGCCTCGTTGTCTCAAAACTTCCTGGGTTAAAAGACTTTCCTGGGATGTGATCCAAATGAACACTTTTACCTTGTGAGGCACTCTTAACTTCCAAATTGTTTTGTTTTGCGGGCTACGCTCCCCCCTATCATGTAACATGAGGTAAGTCGAAGAGGTTGAGAAGTTACCGTGCGGTGTCCAGCGCCAGTGGAGAATGGGGAGGGACTCATTTTTCTCTAACGATATCTTGTAGAAAGGCAGTAAAGTGATGATGGATCATAGGAATTCTGAGTTGAAGAGGCTGCCCTGTAGCTGCGCGGCTGTTGATATACCGTACTATGTTGATATTGCTGTTGCCCACAACCCCCCGGAATCTTTGTCTATTTTCCATAGCCATTTTGTCAGAAGTGCATCGTTTTGTACCTCTAAGACGAGAATCCCCATCCCTCCATTAATTTTTGAGGTGCACACCGTTTGCCAATTAACCAAGCAATTAATTCCTTTGCATGCCTCATTTCCTTTCCACAGAAAGGATCTGCGTGCTTTGTCTATCTGGTTGATCACTCCTTTAGGTAGTTTCATTGCTTGCATGTAATGAAGTGGAAGAGCCGTAAGGACTGATTTGAGGAGTGTCACCCGTCCGCCATAAGAAAGGATAGAGGATGACCAGCTTGCCATTCTGGATCTAACCGAGTTTATCAAAGTTTGGAAGTCCACTTTCCGTAGCCTCTTGCAAGTCAGTGGCAAGCCCAGGTATGTAATTGGCAGTTGTACAGCAGTGCATCTGATTATGGCTTGGACCGCATGGAGCAGGTGTGGTGGGATAGCTATCGGTACGAAGCTGCTCTTTCGTTTATTGATCTTTAAGCCTGCAAAACACTCGTATATATGTAGTATGCGCTCTATAACTCTTAGCGTCAAGGGGTGAGCCTCGATCACGATGATGGTGTCATTTGCATACTGAATCGGCCTTGGCGCTATTAACATTGGCAAATGCATTGTTGGCACTGCAATTTGAATGAACCAGTAAAGGGAGTCCGTTACTAGTATGAAGAGTAGAGGTGAGAGCGGGTCGCCCTGACGGAGACCCAGCTTGTGTTTGAAGTAGGCGGTGGTGGAGCCATTGATTTTGATTGTTGAGGTAGAGGTTTTGAGAATGTTTAGCACTGTTGAGAGCCACTTTGGTGGAAAACCTCTTTCGAGAAGAAGATTTATCAGGAAACTCCAATCGACCGTGTTGAGGCTTTGGTGAAGTCCACTTTATAGAGGATTGGTGAAATTCTCCTATGTTGGAAGTGGCTCAGGTATTCTCGTGCTACGAGGAATGATTCCATGATTGAACGGCCCTTGACAAATGTCGTCTACGCATTATTGACAAGAATTGGAAGAAGCGGCTGTAGCCTATTTCCCATGATTTTGGTGACGATTTTTGCCGAAGTGTTAATAACACTTATTGCTCGGAAGTCTGATATCTCCACCGCACCGTCCTTCTTTGGGATTAATGTTATTGCTGCCTTGTTGATTGGTGCCATGGGGGTTCCGTCGAAGAAGGCTTTGGTGAGGTTCACGACATCCGATTCCACTGCAGGCCAGAAATTTTGATAAAATTCAGCCGGCAATCCATCGGGTCCACTAGCCTTCCCTTTGGGCAATGCAAATACTGCTTCCTTGACTTCCTCGGGAGTGATATCGACATCCAGGTGAGCTAAATGGTTAGTCAACTGTGGGCCTATCTTACCCGAAAGCTAGAAGGCCCTCTGCTATACGGATGACGAACCAAGTAAATTCTGATAGTGGTTGAACACGGCTTGTTCGATATGTTGCTGCACCCTGAATGTTGTGTTTCCACTTCTTATTTTAGAGATTGTGTTGATGTTTTTGCGGCCATTGGCAACAACATGAAAATAGCAGGTGTTATTGTCGCCCAGTTTTAACCAAGTCGCTCCTGAGTGCTGTTTTCATTTTTCCTCCCTTTCTTTTGAGAGTTTAAAAATGTTTACTTTCAGCCTAATGCACAGCATGAATTCCAACAGAGTAAGGTTTCAAGATCCTTATGCTCTGTCAAGCCACTGCACTACCCACATTGATCTGGTCAAGTAAGTAGATCTGTTTTTGTAATTTATTTGTGCCCATCTGGTTAAAACACCTCTGATTTTGGTGATTTTTTGGTGAATGGATTTAATAGGGTTCGAGTGCAGGTGTGGTGCGTCTTCCCACGCGATTTGGACCACTGTTTTGATTTGCGGATGCTTGAACCAGTAATTCTTGAATTTAAAGACTCGTCTGGTTGTGAGGTGGGGTTTTACAGTGAGCACTAATGGCGTGTGGTCTGAGGCAGTTGATGGTATGTCCTGCAACCCATATGATGCTCCCATCGAATTCCAATCTGGTCAAATGAAAACCCTATCTATTTTTGAGAAGGTGGGTGTTGGTCTTTTATTGGACCAAGTAAATTTCCTTCCAACCAATGGCACATCAAAGAGTTCTAATTCATGAATAGTATTGTTGAAAGCCGATACTATTCCAAAATTGATCAACCCCCCTGTAGTGTCTTGTTGTGAATGGTGTATATTAAAATCACCCATTAAGATCGAAGGATAGTCAGTAAGAGTCCGAATTTCTCATAGTTCTAACAAAAATCTCATTTTTTCTCGATCATTATTTGGGCCATAGGCACCCGATAGCATGAATATAAAATCTCCTCTTTGTAATGTCACAGTCACACTATATTGTGTAATATAAGAGTTGAGGAGCTTATAGGAAGTACTCCACGCGAGTAGTATCCCACCCCTCAAACCCTCCGCATCTAAGGTTATGTAAGAGTTAAATTTTGGAAAATTGAATGGTCAGCCCATTTCGTATCTTGGAAACATAACAAATCAAATTGAGATTCCAAAACAGTATTCTTGATAACCATGCATTTGTTCAAGTCTCCAAGGCCTCTCACGATCCAATTCAATAATTTAAAAGGAAATTTGATTGCAGTTGGTTCCATTGACATTGAGTTACAAAATGTAGTGCACTTCACTAAGTGAGAACCTCAAAAAGGCAACAGTAAATAAAACACAGAAATTAAAATTACTTAGAACTAGTCTAAGCGGAGGCAGAGCCATCCTCTTCATTGTCTTCTATGTAGTCCTCATTGGAATCGAAGTTGATTCCAACAAGCACGGAGTCGTCATTGTCATAACTTTTTGCATCATTAATCCCGTCTCCATCCTCTGCTGGTTCGTCAGTCTCTTTAGTTTGTTCTGCCTCGTTGAGATCTTCTTCGATTTCAATTGCCTCATCTTCCTCTTCACTTGGTTCTTCCTCCACATTAGGGTCTGTCTCAGGTTTAGGCGACACCACTAGCGCTCCACAGTATTTGTCAATGAGCTCGACTTGCTCCTAAGTCAGGGGCTCGACGGCGAGGACCTCATCCTACAAGGGGACAACGGTTGCCATTTTTGTTGTCTTTGCCTCCTCCGCCATTGCCTTTTCTTTTGGATTCTTTTTGTTCTTCCGAGTGCTGTAGACTCTGCTTGAGGATACCCTTCTCCAGGATGCGTGCGGATCGCCTGATAGGCTGGCCGGCTGATGGCGGAGCGTGGTTGGACTCGACCTATTGAGTGTGAGTGGGAAGACTTACCTGAGTTTCCAAGTCGACGATGCCTAGAGTGTCCTCACCAGGGCTCGCTAAGATAACCTCCACCCCTCCCGCCTCTTGTTGAGTCTCTACGATGGTGTCGGATGTGATGGCCTCCATGCCGAACTGCTCTGGGTTGTCCTATGAGAACCCATTAACCAAATCGGGTTGCATACCCGGATCATTGGCGTCTTCTAGGCTCGATTGTGCATCAGCCGGAGGGTCCACAGTTGGTGCTTGGGAGACGTATTGGATAGGGGTGTCGTTGCCCATTTCAAATTCGTCCTCCATGTTAGCCCATGACATTCTCTGGGCTGGTGTCAGACCTGTTAATTCAGATTCAAGTATATAGGCCCGTATTGGGCTATTACCTGTTTGAGAAGAAAGGCCCTGGTCTGCTGATCTGCCAGTGGTGCTGGAGAGAATTTGAATTGGGGCATGGGGAGTCGTACCCGCACTAGGCTCCCCCCGCTCCAAGTGGCAGTTAATGCTTCTCAATATCACTTGACCGGCATCCTCTCCAGTTGGGAAGTCTGTTGGACTGTCCAGTCTGATTGTTGACTGTACTGGCGTCCCAAACAGCGTTCCGCCCGACGTTCCACCCAGTGACTGTCCCACCATTAGAACCTGGGTATCCTCCATATTGACCTGAGTCAGGAGTCCCTTCTCTTTGCCCAATTCTAACGCCCTGTTACACCTTTCAAACTCCCGATTTATGTAATGTGGGCTGTTTTTGAGGGAATCCTCAATACGGTCCTTCTCCACCCCAGTCGGCAGCGAAGCCCAAACCGCAAGTAAGGTGTCATACTCAATTGTTACCACTGCCCTCCCCTCCGAATCCCTTGCCAGACCAGAGAGAGCCAATAGGTTAGAGCGACGTACCTCTTCAAAGACTGATAGTGGAGGTGTGGTGTCTTGGTCAGAGGTCATCTAGATTGGTTCCTCTAACTAGCTGTGAACCACTACATCTATGTCAATGCGCAAGCAACATTCCCACATCAGGATCTGATGCAGAATGTTCGCCAGGTCGGGGAGTGCTATTACGACCATTATCTTTTCGAAGGTGCTTATGGCCGGTATTAAATGGTCAAGGTTCCATTGGTGGGGTGATAACTTTTTCAGTTTGATCCAAGCTTTGTATTTGAAGTACTGTTGGGCCGCGTCAATTCTGACGCTCCAAGGGTAGGCAACTAGGCCCAACTCCTTGAGGGTCTCACCATAATTATTGAGAAATAAATCACGGTCAAGATCAGCAGGAAGTAAGAGGATGTACCTTGTGTCAGCCATATGGGTGAGAGGGAAAGGTAGTTGTGAATTGGTGACGGACATGAGAAGGGACTGGATGCTGTCATGCCTGTGGAAGGGCCTGAGGCGCATGTCTACCACTACCGCCTTTGAGAGGTCAGCATTGGTACGGTGGGTGTGGGGGGTGGACGGAATGAACACTACTGCAGCCTTCGGGCGATTAGGAGGGAGACCCGAGTCACCCATGTTTCCTCTTGGTTCTAGGGGGTCGAACCTCTGTCTCTTAGCTAGCATGGAGTGACCACAGTCTCTAGTTAGATGGCCTTTGGTCCAACATCTCGCGCACACCTGGTCCACACTGAGGCAATCATTTTGGTCATGGCCAATTGGAAAGCACATGTAACAGCGATTTTTCCAGGTGGGTGGGATGGGTTAGGAGGCAGTGGCAGGTCAGGCTGGTTAGTGCTGCCAAACGGCTGGGGAATGGGACTGTCAGTGTTTGGTTGGGCCGTCCATGGGTTTTTGTCCATGAAGAATCGCCTAGCTGATTGGTGGTAGTGGGCTGCAGGGGTGGGGTGGGGGTTGGGGAGGCGACTTGAGCATAGGAGCGATTAGGGTGTTGTGGTGCTTTAGGGAGTTATTTGTTACTTGAGGGGTGCTTGTTTTTAGTCATGGAGTGTGCTAGTCAGGCTAAAGGTTTGGGGAAGAGGGCAGCGGCGTGGCTGAGGTTGGTGGGGCAAGTATTTGTAAGAGCAGGGGGGACGTGAGTAGCTGAGCTGTCCTTTCTAGTTAGAGCGGCGGAGAGGCGAGGGAATAAAGTAAGTAGGAGGCTGGATGAGCGGCAAAGTGACATTGAACGGTGGTGAAGTGATTCCGAGCGACGCCGTCTATGAGGGCGCGCCGTCCGTGTGCGACGGTCGTATCGTCCGGCGTGGTGATGATGTCGACGCTGGGAGGTGTCAGTCATCTTGAGCCAACCGCCTCCCGTAGGTATCGCTTTCAGTTTCACCATTATTCGCCCAGGGAATCGCCCTTTTTCCCATAAAATCTGGAACCCTTCCGTATATCTTCTTTTAGCAAAGTCTTAAGAACGTAAATACTTAAAACTTCTTTAAATCGTATATCAGTATCAAGAGTTGCTAAAAATGAATAGTAATATATAGAATTATTCGCGAACCATGCATGCTTTTATAAGTTTGAAATATTTTCCAAATTATTTTGAAGTTGGAGGAAATATAGATCAACACCGGCACTTATATATAGTTTGGTTTTGGTAATTTTTAAGATATTAGAGCATCTATATCTCTAGTATTATGAGAGTTTCTAATATGATGTGGCAGTTTCTAATCCAACTTCAGAAATATGGAAGAGTTTCTTATTTAAAAACTATGCATGAAAGTCTCTTATTAAAAAACTGTTTATAAACTCTACACTGGCTAAATGATTGGTTCAAATTATTTCTCATTTTAATTTATTGCTGATGTGGCTTAATAGAAACTGTAAAATTAATTTTAGAAATGTGAGAGTTAGAAATTTTATAGGCCTTAATTTCTAAAAAGTAGTTAAGTACAGTTATTTAAAAACTCATTTCAATTGCTGGGATTTAGATGCTCTTATAATGAAAAGATTGAAACTTTTAGCTAAATAGTCTAACAAGGAAAAATTGATGTGGTGTATTAGTTTGTCATTACTATGATAAAAAAACTAATGTGGTCTCAAACTTAAAATATTTTATTTATATTTCAAATATTGAGTACAAGAAAAGTAATATTGTCGAGTCATTCTTATAATTTTAATTAGAATCTTATTAAAAACGACAAAGAAGTAGGGTAGAAAAAATTTTTAAGGACTTGCATATTATGGTTTTCTTTATAAATAATATCAACAGCAGCTTGGCCCATCTATGAGCCATGAATGATCATACTTCTCGATTGGGAACGTCACTATGTTTGACAGCGTAATATTAACTGCTAATATCAAACAAAATCAGATTTGTAATTAATAAGTTGAGTTTGTCCCAACAACTCTGTACGTTTCATTATGCAGTTTATGTGAAATGAACTGCCCCAGGAAATCTTACTAATTACTGTGCAAAACATCCTTGTCGTCAAAGCCTGTCCTTGGCATGACACCATTCTCTCGCAATAATCTGACATCCGCTTCGTATTGAAACAATGGACTTTTGTTGGCCTTCTGTTTAGCATACTAGCTGAACTTCTGTTTGAACTAAAATACAGGTTTTTGTTGACAATAAGAAACTACATTTTGTATGAGAAATCTAAAAATACAGGTTGCAATAATTATGTAATTGTTGCAGGGCTGTAATTTGCAATAGTTATGTAATTGTGTTTTGCAAGTTGAGCAACTACTGACAGAGTAATCTCTTGAGTAAGATGAAGAGGTAGGCGAGATGCATGCTGACCTGGCGAGGCCTCTTTCTAGGTTTCTTCTTTAATTTGTTTGATTTACGTGGCTTCTTCCAGCCACTGTCAGATGAGTCAGAGAAGTAACTGTGCTTCCTTTTTGCTGACTTTGATTTCTTCAATCTGCTTTTATCCTGAAATATTTCAATTAGGTTTTATTTTTATTATTTGAGTAATTACTTGAAGAAATTATTGTCAAATATATCTTGTCCCTAATTACACACCTCAATAACTGAAAATTATGATTTCTGGTACAAATTAGGCACTTCAAGAAATGAAATCAGACATTTAATTAAATCAAATTGTTTGGATAGCAACACAAGACTGTAACAATAAGATTACTTCAATATTTCAATTAGGTTTTACTATTTGAGTAATTAATTGAGAAATTATAGGGTAAATATTTTAACAGAGCGGTTTTGGCCTCTTAAACAATAGAATCAAAATAACACAGCATATTATCTGTGCAGCTGCATGAAGTCAAAATTAATCTGTTAAAATCAAAAGATATATTCTCTTCAATAACATAGTATTATGATTTCTAGCGCAAGTAATTAATCAAATAAGTTTCAATTTGAGAAAATGAAATGGGACCCACTTGCAATCAGTTCTTGCGAACGACTAAAGAAGTATCAAATTCAGAAATTTTGATTATTGAACTAAACTCAAGTATTGATTGCAAGAGAAAGAAAGAGAGAGAGAGGGGAAACCTCGTCGTAGGGTTTCTTTAGGGATTTCACCTTCATGAGAAAATTCGTCGGCTTTAAGTTGACCTACGACGAAAGTATAGACAGAGTGTGAGATTGAGAATAGAGAGAAAGAGGAATCACTCAATCAGATATAAGATACAGAAATAATTTTTATTATTACAGAGGGCAAATCGGAATATACTGAATTGAGGATGACCTATGTTGCATGGATATGGGTACGGATATTGTATCAGATACGATACGGATACAGTGATACAGTCATTTTCAAAAATTCCGGATAGGATACATGTATTATTTATTATGTTAGTTATATTATAAATTAAATACTTGTGTTATATAAATTAAATATCAAGATAAAGTATTTAATATAGATTATATATATAAGCTACTACATTATAACAACAAAGCTGTGCGGTTGCAGTGGTAAAGGCTCTTGTCTCATATCGTGCAATTTTGAAATGGAGAAGATAGTTCGAAATCAGAAGATATTTGGACCATATCGTGTATCGGTATGAGGTATGTGTCTGACATGAGTACAAATTCAGATCAAATGGTCTGGATGTAAGCTGAAAATATTATGATACCTTAGAGGATGCGGATCAGATAACAAATTAGCTGAAACCATGCTGTTTCGATTCTTTTACCCTTTACATTTTGTTATTTTCTTGTGTGTGAAGTGTGAAGTGTCAAATTTTACCCCCGGTTGAAAGTATTAGAAATGGATCGGGTTCGGTCTATTCCATGGCATGCAAAAATGGTTTGGGCCTAGTGAGGAATTCTTCGGCCTTATTTAATTTATAAGTTAATTACACAATTAAATGGAGCCCAGTATGGACTTCCATTCCAGTTAGGAGTTTTAATAGACAAACTGTCTGTAAATTAAATTGTGTAGAAAGGCCTTGGGTTGTTACAATTTACAATCATAGATTCAATTAATTGTAGATTATTAATTGGCATGGCAGTAAATTAATTAATATCAGAAATTAGAACTATTGGAGAAACACTTAAGATTCGGCAGGAATTGTATGTCCTCATAGGAAAGATTAAATTGTATAATTGAATACGACGTTGCTTGTTAGGTGAAATATTATTGTACGTACAGCGAGAGCAAAGGTAAATATCACACATTAATATTGTCGCACATAGGCACATAAAAAAGAACAAATGAATTACATTGAAATTTTTTTTTTTTTTTACAAAACATAGAGGATGTGACAACAAACAACATATAGTGAATTTAATAACGATAAACCACGGGTCCTCACACAATTTAAATTGCATACATGATATTATGAAATAAAAGAAAATGATACAAGAGAGATATAAAAATAAGTGTACAGTTAGCTTAGTGCAATCATTGTTTATAGTAGCTAAGTGTACCATATAAGGTTTGGATAAAAGTAAGTACAAACAATAAGATGCCGGCGATGACAGAGATAATTATCCATGTATTGGAGCAGTAACGTTTTTTGAACTCTCCAATTACTTTATAGACACTTTTTTTGTGATATTTCATCACCTGCTCCTCCAAAATGGACAGCTCATACGGCATCGGGAGATCACTGGGAATAAAATTTTTGAGCTCTTGTACAAAACGCAAAACATCCTTGTCGTCAAACGTTGTGCTTGGTATGACACCATTTTCTCGCAATATTATAACATCTGCTTCTGCTTTTACCAAGCAGGCCATGCATGCAACATAGATCATGAAGGGCCTTCGATAATCTTCATTGTACCTCCGTTCAAATATTAAAAGGTCTTCATAGAGTTTAGTGCTGTGTTGGTAAAGGTGCAAGGGTGTTAATTGCAATACTCCAGATAATGTCCTGTTGTGAGAGTAAGACACATCAATCGAGCCATCCTCATCGTTTACGAAAACTGTTTGAGATAACTGCAGTTCTGTTGCACTAGGTATATGAAAGTGGCGAATGGCCTTAGTTGTGTGGCCCATATACTCTCCATCGGGGGATCAAGACCAATGGAAGATGTGTAGTAGATGTTTGAAGCCACCTTCAGGAATGATACCACCATCCACTTTAGGCGTATTTACTTTCAGATATCTTGGAAAGCATGGGAGTGGGAGTTTGTGGATTGGGGTATCTAAAAGTTTGCCTATATTGGAAAAATCTGTATACACGGCTTCAATAACAAATAAAGGTATTTGGTAGTTCATGGTCAACATGTAAATTTGGTGTTTCACTGGATCTTTATGAAAAAAGGCTAATAAATTTCGAAGGTCTTTACGCGTTAGACCTTTTGTAAAACTAGTTTGGTCATCCATTTTATCCCCAATAACCTCTATGTACTCTCCCGTAATTGGGTTGTAAACCATTGTAAATATTAAGAAACAACTGTGGACCAATAGGTGTTCTATGAAACGTTTGTTATTTACAGCTGTCCGAAATTGTACATCGACCCCTTGATAGTAACTCCAGCTCGATCTACCTTCGTTTGCATGTATTTTAGGAATGAACATACGTTGAGACCAAACCAGTGCTTCATACATGCAACATAGTGCCACTTTTGGGTTTCAGGTATGAAAGAGGCCCCGAAATCATTCCAACATTCCCATTTACCAAATATTGATGGTTCTTCTTCATTGTCGCTACTGTCGCTATCCATTGATGGTCTGGTTGCAAGGGAGTTGCCCGGGTTCTCTACTCGACCTTCTATCTCCAAAATCCACTCATCTTTTGGTTCTTGTGAATCATTTATTTCATCTAGTGATTGTATTGCATCATTACTCGTTTTTGTTGATGTGGACATTTCTGGCCCTCTTCCCAATTAAACCACAAACAAGCTGTGTTCTGAAATAATTATGTGCAACGATGATTAAATATTGAGTACGTACTGATGTTAATCTAAGAAGCATGGCGAAACCATATCCACATTAATCAAAAGTTAACTTTCGTTAGATAAATTTGTTGCTTTGACGTGCAAACTGATCAATTTACACAAGTTTTAACCTTACACATACCCTACCATTATCCGTTAAGATAATAATCAATAAAACATATAATAAATAATTATGCCAAATAAATCGATAGCTTATAAAATTTCATTTAAAATATAACAAATAAAGTTTTTATTAAATATAAAAATCATTATTTTTATACCATTATTTTAAAATGTAAATTATTAATTAAATTTAATGATATAAATTTTATTTTAAATAAATCGATATGTTGGACAAATTAATGTTTCATAATTTACTAAAAAAGCTTATATAAAATGTTGTAAAATCAATATAATCTTAATAATAAAGCTTATATAGTGATATGTATAAATAAACAAATTATCATATATAATTATATTTTATCAATTGTGTACCCTCTAGTGAGTGTGACTTAGCTCTTATCTATATCCTTATCTAATAAGCTAACAAAAAAAGTTTCTTATCCGTATCCATACTTGTTAAATTAACAAAATAAATTCTTACTCGCGCGATCATACCTGTTTTATCAGATACTATATGGATCGGGCAACTGGATAAAAAATAAATTCTAGGTAAAACAATAAACACTAAAAAGAAAACTTCGTAGATAATTCATAATTCCCACGTAATTAACAAAGGTCAATATGAGATGACACATCATATATATAATTAATCAGACAATGAAAAATATATACCTTTATTTTTTAGACTAACTTAAATTTCAGCCACATTTTGGTATGTAAAGTACAACTTATAAATGTTAACACTATTTCCATTTGGCCCAAATTGTGCTATTAAATATTTTAGTCTAAATATTATTAACTACCATTTGACAAAATGCAAGATTTAAGCTCTCGAGATAGTTAAAGATTGAAACTAGCGTTAAGCATAGATATATAAATATTGTTACAAATTAATGAGGCACTCTGCTTAATACTTAAAATTAGAATTCAAATCACTACACAGTTTAAATGATCTTCACAAATCTACTGCAAAATAAATCTTACTTATAGATAACGGCCTGATCAGTAATAGATCTAAAGTAATAACCAAAACAAAAGCCACATATTATCTCCCGACACAACTATTCATAAAATATAGTCAGCACATATACACACACACATATACACACACACATAAACACACACTGAACCTGTTGTCAAAACATACCGATCCGACAAATTAAAATGAGTATAAATAAAAATAGATGGTGAGAATTAGAGAGAAAATGTAGAAATAAGTACCCAAGAGGAGAGGACGTCTGTCTAGGTCTCAATGGCTCTTTCTCCAATTAATGAGGAGGCGAATTAGAAAACTTGGGAGATTTATAGAGGCAAATGGTAAGAGTGGACATTGGACAATATAGCACTATACAGATCCTCTGCAACGCATTCAATGTCTCTCTGTGTAGCGAGCTATGTATATTGAACAGAAAAAGCTCCAATAAAATTTTCTTTATTATTCTTTATTTTCCTTTAAATTTATCCTCTCTCTGCGGTTCAATATTCACTACTACAAAAAAACAGTTTGTACACGGCCTTTAACTGGAGAGATACACGGATTTGGAATCGTGTGCGATACTGGGGTGTAGGAAAGTCCACCATTTACACACGGATAATTTATACGTGTACGATTACACTAATCCTACACGGATTTTCTACTCAAGATCCGTGTAGCTAGGGTATGGAGCTACACGGTTTTTTAACAAAAAACCGTGTATGAAATATATTCCTACACGGTTTTTTTTAGTACAAATCCGTGTAGGAAGATCCTAAATCAATTTTTATTTTTAACACATCCTACACGGATTTTTTCAAATATCCGTGTACAATTTTCTTTTTTTTTTGTATTTTTTTTCTATTTTTGGCTAGCCTCCAGTTTTGCTAGCCATTATATATAATATCATAATGTTTTTTTAACCCAAAACAGATAGAAATTGCCAAAACAACATAACAATTCAAATTTAATAATTACACAAATTAATTTATACGAATCCATATTGTGGAGTACAAAATTGGGAAATAAACCACCTTGCCCACATCCCTCTCACTTCGTCGACTTGCTCGGGTGAGTAAGCAGCTTGTCTCCGGTTATACTACAATTATAATTTGAGTTAGTAACAAGAGAGGTACCTTAGAGGCAGTTGGATTCTATGTAAATTACCAAAAGTCTTCAAACAAAATTAGAGGAAGAAGTGAACTGACAAAAGAAAGAGAGAGAGGCAGCAATGGAGGCGCACACACCACCTAAACCCTGACAAAAGAAAGAGAGAGAGAGACAAAGAGAAGAGAGAAGAGAAAGTGCAGCGGACCAGAGGTGAGGGTTTTGAACTCGGACTTGGAAGAATTGTAAAATCAGAGGAAGAAGAAGTGAACTGGGGACTTACAAAATTTCGGAAGATACAAAATTTCCTACACGGATTTTTATTACAAATCCGTGTGCAATAGGTATCCTACACGGATATTTAAGTACATATCCGTGTAGCTCTCCTCTTTTCCTACACGGTTTTTATTAAATATCCGTGTAGGAATAGTCTTTCAACACGGATATTTACGTAACTATCCGTGTAGGAAAAGATCGGTACAACTTCTTGCCAGGGACATGCATATTTATTTCAAAACATGCGCGCCCTATGTAATTAATTACAAATTTAATATTGAATATACCGAAAATAAACACAGAAAAACGAAGAGTCACCTTAATCCCTATATATCTTCCGAATTGGTTCCTCTTAAACCTATCTTAATTTCTCTAAGTGAAAAAATGTCAAATGTCGATGAAGAACATCCTGTTGAGGCACTACCACCAATTCCAGAGGACTTCAAGCCAGTGCCTTGGATCCCACCCGGTTACGAACGACCACCACCAGGTTATCCCAGAAGTTGGCCATGGCCACCATGGCCAACTCGCCCACGTCGCAGCCCCAGGGGCCATCCGCCACCAAAGCCCTACATTCGTCGCACAAAGAAAAAATCTGTTGTTTAGAGTTTCTTTTTTTTTGTTATTGTAGGAGTTTATTTTTTTTTGTTTTATTATATCAATTTTTGGGTAACTTTTGTAATATTTATATCAGTAGTAATATATGAAAGTTTACTTGTTTCCATTTTTGTTCTTCTGCATTTATTTTCTGTATTAATTGTACAATTTTAAATTTGTTAATATTTAATATTTCTAACACAGTGATGAATATTTTTATTTGTAAAATAGTGTACAAGAATGAATACATAAATTATAAAGAAATTAATATTTACAAAGTTCATATCTAAATGAATAAATTTCTTAATTTATAAGAATGAATATTTAAAGAGCTTCACAGCAATGAAAACATGTTCATTTTTATATTTAAAAAAATAAAAAAAAGGAAATCCTACACGGATATTTAACTACATATCCGTGTAGGAATATGACATAATATAATAAAATATTTGGGTAACATTTAATAAAATTTCACATCCGTGGGCTATCCTACACGGATATTTAGTTGAATATCCGTGTAGGAAGATGAAGAATCACCCTTCCTACACGGATTTGTAACTGAAAATCCGTGTAGCTCTCTCACTATTCCTACACGGATATTTAATGAAATATCCGTGTATAAAAGATTAATTTCCACACGGACACTGATTTTTAAGTTAATATTCGTGTAGGATTCCTAGAACACTGGAAAAATCTTATTTCATACACGTTTTTTTATAAAATTGAGAAAATCCGTGTATAAGGTGCAGTGTAGGAAGACGTTTTTTGTAGTAGTGGGGTGCCCACAGCGGCCCCAATAACAATTCATGAATTTGAGTGCCATGGATATACCTAAACAATGATAGTGACCCTAATTCAGAATTAGATAAATCTCCCTGTCACAGTGAGAAATGAAGATGAGATATGAGAGAAAATGATGAGACATGGACTTAATGGGTAAATGGAAGGGTAAAGGTGAAAATGCATGCACTACTACAGAATATCATGATTGTACACGGATAAATCACCCAGAGCTACACGGATTTCCAATAGTGTAGGATGTTAGGGTGTAGGAAAGGGCCATCTTTTGCAAACGGATATTTATCCGTGTGCAATTATCATAAAACCGACACGGATAAACTATAATAACTGTGTACAAATCTAACTCGAGCTACACGGATTTTTACTTAATAAACCGTGTAGGAATATCCATTCCTATACGGATTTCTAAATAAAAAACCGTGAAGTAATCAACATTTCTACACGGTGTTTTCATTATAAATCCGTGTAGCTCCAGTAGGATTTGTACATGGCCGTTCTGGTTTATCCGTGTACAAATCACTTGGAGCTAAACGGATTTTTAATTAACAAACCGTGTAGGTATATCTATTCCTATACAGATTTCTAAATAAGAAAACCGTGAAGGAATCAACATTCGTACACGGTTTTCTAATTAGAAATCCGTGTAGCTCAGTTAGATTTGTACACGGCTATTCTGTTTTATCCGTGTACAAATTCAAAGGATTTTTATTAACAAACCGTGTAGGAATGTACGTTTATTTATTTACAAATTTCTTCAGGAGACCTACACAGATTTCTAATTAAAAATCCGTGTAGGATTTTATTATTATTCTTTTTTTAATTTTATTGGTTTTTGGCTAGCCTCCACTTTTGTTAGCCATTAAAATATGCAGCTTTTCTTATAAAAAAAACAGATTCCGAAAATGTAATTAATAAATTGCACTAATTAATTTATACAAATCCATATTGTTCATTACAAAATTCTACCAGAAAAAACCTTGCCCACATATCTCTAACTTCATCCATTTCCTCCTTGGAGTAAGGGTCTTTTGTCCATTGAAACTACAATTATAAATTGGTGATTAATTAGTAACTAGAAAATGTAGATGCAAGATTTATTATTGATATTAAAAAATGAAAAATTAATATGAATTACATACATCTTTTGGAAATGTGAACTGTATTCTTTCGATCCAGTTTAACATGCAAAGCATCGTGTAATAACCGCACTCCCATGAGTCCTCCTGTCGCGGGCACTGAAAATTTACATTGATCGGCCTATATATGTTAGAATGACAATAATTTTTTGAACATGACATAAAATAAAATAATTATAGAGGGCTCACTGTTAACCACCCGCAAGTCATCTTATTCTTTTCCTTTGGATCTTTGTTTTGTTGTCCCTCCTCTTTAACATATTTGTTAAAAGCCCTTACAAAATTAAGTGATTATAATTAGCAATTTTGATACACAATTTAATTAGAATTGAAAAAAAATCAAAGTGGCAAAATTATTCCTTACTGTCTAATAAGTTTGACGACCTTTTTGGCCGTTTGTAGTGGGATTTTTTCTTCGGTCCTTGCAGAATCCATGCAATAGCACCTATTTGAAGTCGGGACGATGATGAGCAAACACCAGTGTTTGCTGTGGCATGAGAAATATAAACACAATTATAATCACATTTAATTCATTTTTGTAATTATTTAAATTAAAATATAAATAATAAATAATTTGAAAATTGAAGGTTAGAATTAATTAACCTCTGGTGGTATGGCACGAGAATGAATTTCTTTCGATCCTCGAAGCAACGGTGCATTGCTCGGCGCAGGTAGTCGACGGTATCCTTGGGATATAATTCCACCATCGTGGCATTGAGTTTGCCGGGATCCAAAAATAAACTCCAGTTCTTCTTTTGTTCAAGCGGCCACGATTCAACACTTCGGTTCAGCTTCCTGAAAAATTATCATATTAAATTAGAACATATTCAGTGCTACACATCTGATATAAATAAATTTTGTTCACTTACATGGCGAAAATGATGATGTGAGACATATCGAGCCATTTATCGCTACCCGAGGCATGAAAAATATCTAGAAAGTCCTTCAAAGATATCACCACAGTAGATGAATCGTGCAGAAACATCTCCGGTGGGATGATGATCATGATTTCTCGGGTTGTGTCGGGTGCCGTGATCAATCTGTCATGGAGGCGCCGACAATCCCTGGGCAAAAGGCTGTATTCTTGTGCAGTGATCAGAGAGCGGTGTGATGATCCTGGCGCATCAGTCGCGACGATCGCATCAGTCGCGATGCCCATCTCTCTCATCTCCGTGTGTACCGGTGACATATGACTATCCTCATCAGCCTGTATAAAATTTTAAATCAATTTCAGCATTTCAAAAGAGCGGATTTGAATGTAACAAAAGATATTGATCTTTAAATATTACCTGATCCAAAATGATCTGATTCTTGGGCCATGGGATAGTGGCCATCCGGACATCATCCAGAGTATACATCTGCTCGTTCGGGACAGGAAGAGATATGTGCGTCCATTCCTTCATGACCACCTCGACACGCACCAAAGTATTATCAGGACCGAGCTGATCAGGGTCCACATCTGTCGGTCTTGGCTCTACGACGCCCTTAGCCACAGTAACGGGCACAACACCGACCCAAATAACCAGCTCGCATTTCTTAGCGCTCTGCAATTATCATGTAATCATTTTAAGAGGAAATGTTACCTAACAACAAATAAAAAAGTAGCAATTAATTAATTGTGATTATGAACTAGTATTACCTTTAGATTATCGAACGCGTCTCCCCAGGTCCCAGAAGCTTGACTGCTGCGCCGAAATCCCGGCGAAATGGGAGGTGGGTGCTCGTATTGCTGCCTAAACTGAGCGGATAAGCGTTCGAAGATTCTTGATTCCATCTCCACCATCTCTGCGGCATGGTCCTGTTTCATTTGCTGACGGAGCCGCTCCATCTTGGCATCCTGCTTTTCACGCTTTCTTCGAGATTTTGATGCACCGAAGACATCTTTGAAGCCCACGTGGACCCCCACACCCCTAACCCGACCCGGGTGCTCCGGATTGTCCGGCGTTTGAGACAATTCGTCATGCTGCCTCGAGACTGTACGGGCACCCAAATTTACCTCCTCCTCCACCTCCAACTGTTTAAAAAATTGAATAAAGCACAAGACTAATTAAATGGAGGCAGTTATAATTTTGTTTGAATGACGCAAGTTATAACAAGAATTAAGTACTATTTTCTGAGCCAAGGGCCGCAATTCTTCGGGCAGTCGAATCCTTCCGTCGGCTGTTATCTCTGATCTTGCCATGAACCAACAGCTCCCCCTAGGGTTGGTTATCTTTACAACCGGTGAGTCGGAATCTATGTTTGACTCCAGTATCTTCTTGAATTCGGACGACTTACCCTCGTACCTGCCTGACCCTGAATGGTGCGGGTACTTATTCTTGGCAACAGTACTCCTGCCCCTTTCACTTGCAGCCTTCATTAATCAAGGCCAATCAATTAGTGTAAGACAGAAAAATGATCAATCCATAAAAAACATAGTTACAATTTTATAAATTTAGTTACCTGGAACTCGGGAGTTTGCTTCATCGCTACGAAGTCATTCCAGATCTCCTGGGTCAACCCTTCAAAGTGTCCGACCGGATTCTTCCCTTTATTCATCCATTCGGTCACGAGTGTGCTCTTGTATTGCTTCCACCCATCGTCCATTTTCTTTAGAGTGTTCTTTTTGCCGGTATCATTTGTGATGTTCCATTGTGCCTGATTGACACAAAACAAATGTCATTTCAGTTCATGCATGTACAGGAATCAAAAGAAATACTGAAATGGTGACATTACCTTCACCATCTCCCACCATTCTTGTTTTGTCTCCTTGCTGAAGGCCCTCCAAGAGGCTGCATGGATATCAGCTTTCCTCTTCGCGAAAAGGCTGCACCAATTTGAGTAATGCGCCCTGTTTTCCCCCGTCGGACACCCGTCCTTCTTGAACTCGATTTTAAATAGCTTTTTATCTGTGATGGTTTTGCACGTCGTCGGACCTCTCGTCCTTCTTTGTGATTCCGACTGGACTACACCTTGCTCTTCTTCGTCTTGGGGGTTCACGTAATGATCACCCGAATGTGACATGATTCTACAAAGAATAATAGCAAAGAAGGCCGACGAGCACCAGGGAGAACTCGACAAAACAATCAACAATTAACGACGACCAAATTAAATCAGAAATGCCCAAATAAGGAGGAAATAGAGAGAGAATAGAGATTGTTTTTATTACCAAGAGAGGCAGTCGAGGGAGGCGGCGTAGAGGGAGAGGCGGCGCAGAGGGAAGTTGAGGGAAGAGCAGCGGCGGATCACTCCAGGTTTTTCAAAATCAGAGAAGTTGAAGGAAGCTAGCTAGAGTCGGATACTTAGAAATATTTACCAAAATTATAGTATAGCAAGATGGGAACTTTCCACACGGATATCTAATTAAATGTCCGTGTACAAAGGTTATCATACACGGATAATTAATTAAAAATCCGTGTAGGAAAGGTAAGAGTGACACGAATTTTTAATTAAATATCCGTGTAGGATACCCTTTGCACACGAATATCTAATTAAATGAAAGGTTATCATACACGGGTAATTAATTAAAAATCGGTGTAGGAAAGGTAAGAGTGACACGGATTTTTAATTAAATATCCGTGTAGGATACCCTTTGCACACGGACATTATATAATATATCCGTGTAACTCTAAAAATTTTCATCCACGGGTTTTTATTTAAATATCCGTCGGCGAAGACGAAATTTTTAGCAGGAGATGCGCGCCAGCTAATTTCATTAATTCATCACTGTGAATTACAAAATAAATACAGAAAAACGAAGAGTCGCCTTAAACAATTAAGAGCATCTCCATGCCACAAAAAGTTTAAAAATTGTAATTTTGCCACGTCACTGAATTTAGCAATTAGATATTCATAATTTCTAAATCACTCCATCCTAACAATTAATTTTGTGAAGAGAGGGAGAGTGCTATAATTAATTTCAGCCAATTAATGAGCCACGTGTCATTAAACAATGGTTTTCTTTTAAAGCAAATTTGCTAATTTAGAAATTGTGCCACATCCCAACAATTCTAAATAGTTAAATACAAAATATTACATAAAAATCATAATTAAAAAAACAAAATGAAATGAAAAATGCAAAATAACATTGTTACATGATTAAAAAATATTACAAAATCAAAAATTACACAGTGCCCTTTTTCTTTCTTTTCCTCTTTTTTGGCACTTTTTGTACATCGGCCCATAATCCTTCGTTGTGATCAGATCTCATGTAGTTCGTTTCTTCTTCACTTACTGGTACCTCGATTGGCACGTCGGTGCAAAATGGAGGTATCTCGTCAAACTGGTCGTACTCTTCTTCGTCCACGACATTTTCAACCTCTAGAATCCTTCTTTTTTCTGATAGGACGATGCTCCACCTAGCATCACTCGGGTCAGTGACATAAAAGACCTGTGCGGCTTGCTTGGCTAGTATGAACGGATCATCGATATACCCGACTTTGTTGAAATCAACGAGTGTGAACCCGTTATTATCAACCTTCACGCCCCGGTCTTCGACCCATTGACACCGAAACAAGGGAATGTTGAGGCGAGGACTGTAAATGAGCTCCCAAATTTCTTCAGTAACATCGTAATATGACTTTGATGCTATTACAGCCCGGGCATTCCCGGATCTACTGAATTCTTCGGAGGCCGCCAGCAACGTCACCCCACTATTTTGCGTCCCACTCTTATCACTTTGTAATTTAGTGTAAAATGTATATCCATTAATCTCATATCCTTGGAATGTTCTAACAACAACTTGGGGTCCTTCGCCCAGTAGCCTGACAATTTCATCTACGGGCGACCTTTCGGCGTGTTCCTTCACTCTTTCTTTGAGCCATCCTGTAAAAGAATGATTATGCTCGTTATTCAACCACTTCTGACTTCTCGTGTAGTTCTGTTGTCGAAGGATTGTCATGTGCTCATCCACATAGGGAGCAACGTCTGCCATGTGCTGTAGTACAATTAAATGTGCCTTTTGTAGTTCATCTGTGTCAGCAAATACGGGTTTCAAACCAATTGTCCCTACTCCTTGGAGTCTTCCCTCGTATCGGGATTTTAGAACACCAATAGGAGACACACCGGTCAGGTAGTTAGTGCAAAACTCAACCGCCTCTTCTGTTGAATACCCTTCTACGATGCTACCTTCGGGCCGATGCCGGTTCCTTACGTATTTTTTCAAAATACCCATGTATCTCTCGAACGGATACATATACCGCAGAAATACAGGACCACAAATCTTAATTTCCCTCACGAGGTGGACAACAAGGTGAACCATAACATCGAAAAAAGAGGGAGGAAAATACATCTCAAGATGGCAAAGAGTAACGACGACCTCCGCTTGCAAATCGTCCAATTTGAGTGGGTCTAACACCTTGGAATTAATTGCATTGAAGAAAAAACAAAGCTTCGTAAGGGTCTGTCGAACGGCCTTTGGTAAAATTCCCCCGAATTGCAACAGGAATAATCTGTGTCATTAAAACATGACAGTCATGGGATTTCATACCCTTCAATTTCATGTCCTTCATGGACACCAGCTTCTTAATATTCGAAGAATACCCTGATGGGACTTTAATACTTTGAAGGCATTCACAAAAGCTTTTTTTCTCCTCCTTCGACATGGTGCACATTGCAGGGGGTAGGTATGCGCACTTCCCTTTATCTTGGGGTGCAAGCTTTTGTCGTATTTCCATTTCCACCATGTCTTTTCGAGCGTTAATACCGTCTTTAGTCAGGCGAGGAATGTTCAATAAGGTGCCGATTAAACTGTCGCATACATTTTTTTCAACATGCATGACATCTAGGCAGTGCCGCACCTCCAAATATTCCCAGTACGGTAGCTCCCAAAATATGGACTTCTTTTTCCAAATATTTTTAGGCGGTGCTTTGGCGCATTTTCCGAAAACAACATCAAGGTTTTTAACCCGCTTGAAGGCACCCTTCCCATCCAATGTACGACGTGCCACTCCGAGCTCATTTTTCCCATTGAATGTCTTCTTTCTCCTGCGGTATGGGTGATTAACGGGGAGAAACCTTCGATGCCCCATAAAAACATTCTTCTTACAATATTTCAACCTCAGCACCTGCGTGTCATCTTCACAGATAGGGCACGCTTTTGCTCCTTTCGTACTGTAACCTGTCAAATTCCCGTATGCGGGAAAATCATTCACTGTGCAAAATACCATGGCCCGCAATTTAAAGACCTCTTTGCCGTACGCATCCCATACCCAGACACCAGTCTTCCATAATTTTTGGAGGTCCTCAATTAATGGTGCGAGATATACATCTATGTCATTTCCGGGTTGTCTGGGTCCTTGGATCAGTAATGATATCATTATATACTTGCGTTTCATGCACAACCAAGGAGGAAGATTGTAGATGGATAAAAGAACTGGCCAAGTACTGTGCTGACTGCTCATACTTCCGAAGGGACTCATTCCATCTGTGCTCACCACAATCCTAAGGTTTCTCGGGTCGGAACCAAATTCTTTGAATTGTCTATCAATATTTCTCCATTGAGGAGAATCAGCCGGGTGTCTTAGTTTTCCGTCCTTTTTCCGCTCTTCTTCATGCCAGCGCAATAATTTAGCATCTTTGGAATTTGCAAATAACCGTTTAAATCTCGGTATTATCGGTAGATACCACAGTACCTTGGCCGGAGGCGGGTCCTTTTTTTCTTCATCGTTACAATCGTCAGTTTCGTTGACCTTACGCTTATAGCGTGAAACGCCGCATCTAGGACATACATGCATGGACTCGTACTCTTTACGGTACAATACACAGTCATTAGGACATGCATGTATTCTTTCAATCTTCAATCCCACTGGACATATCAACTTCTTTGCCTGATACACAGTCATTAGGACATGCATGTATTCTTTGTACACGGTAACTCGTTGTTATTCGGGAGCATTTCTCGTAAAAGTCGTAGTAAGGACGTGAAACTCTTATCGTTCCAACCACTGTCTGCTTTTAAGTTCAATAGTTTCAACACAGTTGACAGTTTGGTAAATGTGATACACCCAGGATACAATGGCTTTTTGGATTCATCCGACAAATACTGAAATTTATCATAATTTTCACCACCAATTTCACATTCCACATCACGTAACATGTCCTCTAGGTTTTCAGTAAACTCGTGTTCTACATTTTCATCAATACTCGTTGCCATCTCATCATCGTCGCAGCTATCGACTTCAACACTATTCAATTTTTCGAAATTCTTATAATCATCGTTGCAATCAAATTCAAAATTATCAGAAATTTGATCACTCTCATTTATTTCATCACAAAATTTACCAGTACCACTACTTTCTCTAATTTTCTCACCATGTATATCTCTCCTTAAATCTCCGACAAATTAAATGAGTTCTAATTTCTTCCAATTCCTCAAATCCTATACAATTTTTACAATCCCTACAAGGACACAAAATGTTGGCCTCCTTTTGCAAAACTCTGTAACTCTTAGCAAACTGTAGAAACTCTTCAACCCGGACCAAATATTCTTCATTGTCACGCCGCATTTCATACATCCAACTTCGATCCATCTGTAAATTAAATTCCAAAAAATGATCGCAATTAATCATGCGTGGTGGATGGTCGACATATGTATAACCTACCGAATTCTTGGCTTACAAAGGGCCGGTTTACAATCCTAACCCACTCCTTGAATATTGTGCCTCATATGTGAACACATGTTAGCGTGACTTAATTAGTATTTGAGAAAAATTTGGCAGCATGTCCCCTTAACTCCCCAAGTACGTGTACATACCACATACTCGTAGAAGCAATAAGGAGAAATACTGTCGAATTTTTCTCAAATACTAATTAAACCTGCTAACATGTGTTCACATCCTAAACGAGACACAATATTCAAAGAGCAGTCCCAAACCGGGGACTATCCAAAATTAATTCCTATTGGATTAATTTTGAACGGGTATGGACCTACAAGCATATTAATAGGTCGGTTATTGGACAGCAATACACTAATTATTTTACAACCATGCATGCATTAATCAAACCCTAAACCGTAAATAAGCAATAAAAACTAATTAACAGAAAATTATTGAAATAAAAGAGAAGAATTACTAACCTTAACAAGGAAAAGAGGAGCAAATCACAACTAAAAATCAGCAACTCTTAGATGCCTGCTGCGCAAAAATCAGATTCCAGCCATTCCAGAGGAGAGAGAGTGATCAAAACGGCGCTGGAAGAATACTTTTAAGTGAGCTGAACCCTAGATGACCTTTTCTACACGGATAATTAGAGAAAAATCCGTTTAGCTCTCCTAACATATCTACACGGCTATTTAAATAAAAAACCGTGTGACAATCACCATTCCTACACGGATATTTAATTAAATATCCGTGTACCTCTATAATATTCATACACGGTTATTAAATTATATATCCGTGAAGGAAGATAAATAGCTACACGGATATTTAATTTATTATCCGTGCAGGATTAACTTTTCTACACGGATTTCTTCTCAAAATCCGTTACGAATCTGAAGGGTTTAGGGTTTAGTTAGAGTTGTCCAAACGTCGCGCGGGAGTTCAAACGCTCTTCTCTCTTAATTCTATTTAATCACCGCTGATTTTAGTGAAAAATCGCACGCACAGAATTTGCCTCTTAGCGTTAACTAGAATTTTACAAATCAGAAAAAAAAAAACCAAATGGAGAGTCCTCCTAGCGTTAACCAGAATTTGCCCACAGTGCAAAATCCTCCATCTGAAAATCCTACTCCATCTGAAAATTCCGCAGAAAATCCTATGGCCGAAGACCCCCAAGATGATCCCAACTGGGCTCCCATAATTCCTCCACCGCTTCCTATTCCCGCTGGTTACCCTCCTCTCGTTGGTCCATCTGAAACCTTCCAGTTCTCTGATCCACATCCAGACATAGTTGAGTAGAGTCATTTAGCCCCGCCCCCCGTAATTGAATTAACATCATCCCCCGATGAATCTGATCACTACCAGTTCTCTTGATTATGAGCGTTACGGTCCAGAAGGTCCTATGGATGATGAGAATGTTTGGTTATCTTTGAGAAGAAGCAAGAGAATTTGGGACAATGTAAACAAGGATGGAGGCAAGAGAATCAACTACTTCCCTAAGAAAAAAAGGCGCGGCAATTAGTTGGAAATGTTTTGTATTTTGTATTTTCATTTTAGTTATATATCTAGATAGTTTTTTTTTTTTTTTTCTGTGATATCTAGCTAGTTTTTTTATTTTATTTCTGTGATGTATGGTGTATGTTGATATCTCGTTATTTTAGCTACATTTCCGACCAAATATTGTACCAAAACCTGTGTCCAAAACTGTAAAATCGTGTTTATTACATTGATTATCTATAGAATGTGGTACTGCTGCACTTTGGTTTGTTTATTGTAGGAAACGGGCGAAGAAAGGGCGAAATCTGGAAATCTTGACATGCCACACGGGCCGTACAACATCTCACACGGACCGTGTCATACCCTACTCGACCCCCTACACAGGCGCTGCACGACCCGGACAAGAGACACAGGCACACGGTCCGTACAACATATCACACGGACCGTGTCAGACAAATCCGGCAGTTAATCTAAATTTACAGATTATTGCCTAATTAAAGATGGACGGTTGTGAAGTATAAAAGGACGACCCCTGGGGCCAGAAAGGCATCAATTCGGACAGAATAGAAAAAAAATCAGACGGAGACGAATTTCTAAGGGAGTTCGACAACAACTAACTTGGAGACGAAGTAGAGAGGAGGAAATCGAGAGAATTCCGACGAATCTTCTTCGTATTTTCGGTTTTGTCATGAATTGTTTATCTTTTATTTGTTTTTCTGTTTTGAGAACTATGTTTGAGTAGATTTTTTAGTTTCTTGGGAACATGATGTAGTCGAATACTTCGTTTACTTGCTAGTTGTTTGATTATGCGTGATATTTCGTGTTTGCTTGTTTGTGTATGATTTTAATTGCTTATCTGCGTTGTTTGATTATCATTTGGTTATTACCATTAGGCTAGGCCACGTCTAACAAGGTACTGCGTCCAATTTGATCTTTCAACCAGACCAAAGTATTTGAGGTAAGTCGATGAACCGAGAGGGAAGACTAATTAGTAGCCGAAAGGTGAACTTTTCAGCAATCGAGAGATGTTGAATACCTTTAGTAAACCAAACAAATAACTTAGGCCATTCAAACCAACGAACGAGAGTTTAGGTTAGAACCCTAAGAGGATTGAATTATATTTCCATTATCGAGTTTATTTAGCCAACAAACGAGAGTTGAGGTTTAGAAACATCAGGTATGGTCAGTTCATCGTACACAGAATTAATCAGCGCAGAAACCAGACAACTACAGTTTCACTCGAGTCTGACACGGACCGTGTAGGATACTACACGGGCCGTGTGACATGGGTCGTGTACGAGAGTACACGGGTCGTGTCAGGCAAGAGGCAGAGTTGCAGATGAAATCAGAAACCCAGGAAACACTTGTTTTAAATTAGTTTTGAATTCCAGTTTAGTTTGTTGCAACTTTATAATTTTGTTAACCACAATTTCAACCAACTCAAACCTTTTCAACACTTCTAGTTTGAAGATAAATTAGGTCAAAATCTAGTTAAGTTATTGAACCGTCCTGTGGATCGACACCCGATATTACCAACAATAGGACTGTACACTTGCAGTCTGAATCAGAAGTAGAATCGAGGTTTAAAAGGTACAGCTTGCTGTACTGAAACTTTGTAGTACACTTTTGTGCGAACATATGTTATTTTAATATTTTCTATTTCTTGTGATGTATGGTTTATATTTAAATTTCTATTTATATTTATGTTTTTGAATAATCTAACTAGCTAATGTTATCTTTAAATATAAAAATAATAACAAAATATGAAATTGAAAAAAATAATTTGAAATTTTTGAACCACATAGATATTAACGTTCAAATCATATTTAATATAATAAAATATCAACATATATATTCAGAGAAGTTAGGGTACTTTGATAAATTTTCGGACATATGGAAGAATTTAAAAATCAGACGAGAAAGAAGTGAACTGGGGGGACTTCGAAAATTTTTGAAGACATAATCTGGTTTTGAACTGCTACAAGGATTCCTACACGGATTTTTATTACAAATTCGTGTGCAATAGATACCTACACGGATATTTAAATACATATCCGTGTAGGTATCCTCTTTTCCTACACGGATTTTTATTTAAAAGCCGTGTGCAATAGGTATCCTACACGGATATTTAAGTACATATCCGTGTAGCTCTCCTTTTTTATTAAATATCAGTGAGGAATACTTTTTCAACACGGATATTTACGTAACTATCCGTGTAGGAAAAGATGATATTTATTTCAAAGCATGCATGCGCGCCATTTATTTCATGTATTTATCACTGTGAATTAGAAATATTAAATATTAATAGATTTAAAATAAACACAGAAAAACGAAGAGTCGCCTTAAATCCTATATATCTTCCGAATCGGTTCCTCTCTTAAATTAACCTATCTTTCTCTAAGTGAAAAAATGTCGTGTATCACAGAAGAACAACCTATTGAGGTGCCGCCACCACCACCTGTTCTCGCACTACCACCAATTCCAGAGGATTTCATGCCAGTGCCTTGGATCCCACCCGGGTACGAACGACCACCACCAGGTTATCCCAGAAGTTGGCCATGGCCACCATGGCCGACACGCCCACGTCGCAGCCCCAGGGGCCATCCGCCACCGAAGCCCTACATTCGTCGGACAAAGAAGAAAAAATCTGTTGTTTAGAGTTTTTTTTTTTTTGTTTTATTATATCAAATTTTTGGAAACTTTTGTAATATTTACCAGTAGTAAAATATGAAAGTTTACTTGTTTACATTTTTGTTCTTTTGTATTTATTTTTTGTATTAGTTGCACAATTTTTAATTTGTTAATATTTAATATTTCTAACACAGTGATGAATATTTTTATTTGTAAAATAGTGTACAAGAATGAATACATAAATTATAAAGAACTTAATATTTACAAAGTTCATATCTAAATGAATACATTTCTTAATTTATAAGAATGAATATTTAAAGAGCTTCACAGCAATGAAAACATCCATAAGTTCATTTTTATATTTAAATAATCAAAATGTGAAACTTAAAAAAATTAAAAAAGGGAATCCTACACGGATATTTAACTATATATCCGTGTAGAAATATGAATAATATAATAAAATATTTATATTAATATCATATTTAATAAAATTTCACATCGGTGGGCTATCCTACACGGATATTTAACTGAATATCCATGTAGGATGATAGATAGCTATACGGATTTCTGCACAAAATTCTTTATGAATCTGAAGGGTTTAGGGTTTACTTAGGGTAGTCCAAACGTCGCGCGGGAGTTTAATCTATATTTTGTATAATTTATTGTTTTCCATAAAAAAAGAACTTATCAAACTATTCATAATTCGTAAAAGGAATTCGTCAAAATATGACATAAAATGCAAAATGTAAAATTAATGCTCTCCATAAAAAATCACAACAAACCATTCCGACACGGATATTTAATTAATTATCCGTGTAGGATTGTTCTTTTTTTATTATTTTTTTTTATTTTTTTTTAGATAGCCTCTATTTGGTTGATTTGGTTGATTTGCAATTTTGCAGGTCCTATTGTAGCAGTGTGCGGTTGCACCTGTGGGTTTATAATTTCAGCTGAATTTTTCCTCTGTTAATTTTACTCTGAGAGGGAGGATTCAGTGTCATTTCGTCCACCTCCAATAGGGAGGAAAGACTTTGAATCCTCCATCTCAAAGTAAAATCAATGGAGGAGAAACTTTGAATCCTATATCTCCTTAATCCGTGTAGAGAGAGTGATCTTTCCTAAACTCTTATGTGCCTCGTAGAGATCTAGAGAGTGATCAAAACTGTGCTGGAAGAGAAGCTTTTTATTTCAGCTGAAACCCTACATGACCTTTCTACACGGCTATTTAGATATTAAACCGTGTAACTCTATCAACATATATACACAGCTATTTAAATAAAAATACGTGTACAAATAACTCTCCTAACACGGATATTTAAATAAATATCCGTGTAGCTCTCATACAATTCCTACACGGATATTTAAGTAACTATCCGTGTAGAAAATGTAAATTTCAAACGGCTTTTTTGAGCCACTGTTTTTTAATGAAATATCCGTGTGGGATTCTTAGAGATATCATTGATGATTGGAAAAATCCTATTTGGTACACGGTTTTACATAAAACTTAGAAAATCCGTGTACAACTACAGTGTACGAAGCGCCATTCTGTGAGAAATCGTCCTTCAAGAAAATAATTTTGAGCCGGGGTTGGTTGAGACTTGAGAGAGCAAAAACAAAGCGTAGATGGTTTCTAAGTGCAAACAAGCATTTGGAAATTGGTACTAATCATACACAGTTTTTCTCGAAAAAAACCGTATATGATCGTATAATATCATACACGGTTTATTATTAACAAACCATGTGCAAAATATAGGTCACTTCAGTACATGGTTGCTTTTTAAATGACTGTGTGTGTATGGTTGAGATCATTTTCACAGGAGCGATTTCTCCCTTTACACACAGTTAATTTTTATTTTTATCGTATCCATGTATAATTTGCCATGTATTGTTAAAATTTTTGGAGTGGCACACAGTTAAAAACTACAAAGAAGTAGGGTACAATAAAATTTGAAGGATCGAGTTGCATATTATATATCGTACGTTTTCTTTAAAAATAATATCAACAACAGTCTGTGACCACCCATGAGACGTAAAAGATCATACTTCTCAATTTATAACGTCACCATGTACATGTGACAGCGTAATATCAACTGCTAATATCACCTAAAAAAAGCTGATATCAGTACCCGTGCTACAGTACCCGCACTGTACCTGCACCATAACTTTCATAACTGCCATAACAACTGGGGGGACCGAACAATCTGCAGGACTGAACTTTTTCCCAAAGTATTAATATATATACACAGAAGTATTTATACGTGTGAACTGAAGTATTTATATCTATTAGATAAACAATTTTTACATAAATAATTATTTTCTCATCTATATTTCTCAAACGTACATGCGCCATAAATGCATAGTGGGGACCACTCAAACTAGATAGGAACACGTTTTTAGAGGTGGATTTTTTTTCTCCGTTCATTTTCGTCAATATTTCTGACGATCTGTGAAAAATTTTACAAATCTAAAACCACTAACGTCTTTTACACAATTTTATCTTTCAAATGAGATCCATGATGACGTACTTTCGAGCTCGTCGTCAAACAAGTATTTATACCTACACTTGCATTATTTTTTACACATGACACTGGATGATATCTGGAAGTATTAATATCAAATACTCCAAGTATTTATACCTATGTACTGTAGTATTTATACCTATATGGTCAACTATTTTTGTTAGAGAAATGTTGCAAGTGCTTTTGACATATGAATATATTACACTATATAACATCTGAAAGTATTAATATCAAGTAATACAATGATTTATATTTATGCACTGAAGTATTTATATCTATGTGGTTAACTATGTTTGTTAGAAGAAGATTGATACATGGACGATTAAGGAATGTTGATGCAGGAATGTGGAGTCCCCATTACTTCATTTAAGGAAGATTGACGTGGGGACCATTAGAGACTGAAAAATGAAGTGATCATATCAAGTGACACCACAAGTATTAATTTCTTATTTTGTAAGTATCAATTTCTTATTTTGCAAGTATTTATATTTATAAAGACTGACGCTGGACGAGTGTGGGGACTGAAAAAGGGGGACTAAGTAATTAGTGGGGACCATAGTACATCATGCCTTTAATGTACAGTGCGGGTATAATGCGGGTACTGTAGCGTGGGGATGAAAATAATTATTCTTTAAATTAAGCTATTACGAACATAAAGCCCTGCAATGCATTTTGACTAGAGAACTTACATGGTACATAAAGCCATTTGTTTTATATTAATAGTGCTTTACAATTTGACATGACCAACAAAATGAATTGAAAAGTACAACTAAAAGATATAAATAGTAGCTTTCACACACAATTCATTTGTATTCATGACTTAAAATATGTCCCATTGAAGTGACTTAAAATATGTACCATTGAAGAGAAAAGCTTGGGTCCGATGCCCATCGGACTCAAACTGAGTGCGATGGGTTCCATAACCGTCCGTTTTACTTTAAGATCTATGCATTTTCTTCAATATCTGTGAACACGGATGTTAAAGCAGATCGGACAGTTATGAAACCCATAGAATCCAAATTTGAGTCCAATAGACATTGGACCCAAATTTATCCTTAGAAGAGAAACCTTGAATATTGATTAGTATATTGACAACAGTAACATTGTACAAAAAGTCAGATATTGTCCTTACCATAGGAATTTCAAATTTAATCTAGAAAGAACATACATATCCTCATTAATGATCCCATAAAACATTGCTACGTACAATTGTACATTTGACGTATCTAATTCACAGAAGATTATCCAAATCTTGCAATATCTTATTTAGATATATTACTCTCTAACTATATTACAATATTACTAATCAAGAAATCAAAGCAGCCATATCTCTCCTGAACATTCTTGATAGATTCAACTAAAATTTTCTTTGTTATTATTGATTATCTAGTAAATCTCATCAGCATAGTTTGTATTTATAACAAAATTATTTCATAATAGTAGCAACAAATCGAATAGTTATCAAAGTCAAAGAAATAAATTTCACTTATCTTTTATGAGGATGGATCCAATTACATAAAAGTGAAACATTTTTGACACTGTATGTTTACAAGTTATTTTTATGATTTTAAAATTCAAACAGTCGATCCGAGGCGTGCAACATTATATCCATATTAAAATGTAGTTTAAGACCAAATTTTATATTTTTTGGAAATTGGTTACTACTATTTAGAATTTTTGAAAATCATTGTTTTTCAATAGTCCAGAATTATCTAAAAATATCAATTTTGTACACGTCGTAATAAATACTAAACAAATTTCCAAAATATGTAAAATTTAGTCTCCAAGCACATTTTAATATGAAGATTATGTTGAACCATTCCGATCAACTGTTGGGACTTTGAAATCGCAAAAAATAACTAGTAAACATATGGTGTCAAAATTTATCACCATAAAATGGTGTAATTGGATCCCTTATAGTTTAGAAAATTATATATCAAATTTGATACATTTGAAAAATCAATTGAACGCCTATTAAGTAGTTTAAAAATTAAAGAATAGTTTTATCCATAATTTTTTAATTTTAATAATCAAATTTTGATATATAATATGTCTATAATATGATCAACAAGTTTGTAAAAAAAAAAATTCAATTTTAATACTCCTATTATCTATTGTCATGATAATCAATCGGATATGATTGTATCAATATAACAAAATCAACAAAAAAAGAGTAGTGAATTGAACAAATCAAGCAAACGAGACATAAGATTCTAACAAAATGTGAAAAACAATACTATGAAGTATGAAGCAACAAGCAACCCCATTTTTGCAACTAATCCATGTCTTATTACAAAACACAAGACAGAAAAAGATATCCAAAACAAAAGGAATTTGAATATTACTTGATAAAAGAGCCTTTAACATAGCAAAAGGAGTTTGTTTAGCCACTCCAAAATGCAATGGCTTTAATCATAGAAGACATAATCACCCTCTTCCTTTTGACCTTCTTCTTAATTCTCCGACCCATCATCGCCTTTTTCTTCTTGATTCCGGTTTCTCGCCACTTCATCAGTTTCGCAAAACCTTGTGCAGTCAAGTTGTTTCGATGGATTCTTTAAGAAGGGAAGCAAGGTTACATGCCGGTCTGGTAGGTGAGAGAAAGAGACGAGCTCGTAGGAGTCGTAGAGATGGTTCCCGCAATCCCATACCGGAACCCTAATCACTTCTCTCACCTCATTTTGTGGCTCTTTCATTTGGTACCAAAAGAGAGGGGATCATATGAATGGTTCATATCCGAATTTATAGCCTCGGAGAAATAATAAATTGTTCTTTGAAGTTGTTAAGGTAAAATTGTTAAAGGGAACATGAATTACAACCTGTGCTCTATGAAAATAATTACATCTTTCCAAATAGGCCCACTATCAGTTGGCATATACCTTTAATTATGTATCAGGAGTATTCAGGACTATATGTGAGATGCCTACATCATTTCTGAACAGGAAGCTAGGTGAACAATCATGATCAAAATATCAAGAAGAGATTTTCGGAAGTACCTAAAAAAAACAAGGAAGCTGATATCAGTACCCGCAGTGCCCGCACTGTATCCGCACCATAACTTCCATAACTGCTATAACAACTGAGGGGACCACAAAATCTCTATAACTAATTTTTTTTTCAAAGTATTAATATCTATACACGGAAATATTTATACCTATGAACGGAAGTATTTATATCTATGAGATAAACAACTTTTACGTAAATAATTATTTCCCCATCTATATTTCTCTAACGTACGCGCGCCATAAATGCATGGTGGGGACCACTCAAACTAGATGGGGGGCCATACACATTTTTGGAGGTGGGTTTTTTTTTCTCCATTCATTTTTGTCCATATTTATGACGATCTGGGAGGAATTTTACAAATCTAAAACCACGTCTTCTACACAATTTTCTCTTTCAAATGAGATCCCATGATGATGTACTTTCGAGCTCGTCGTCACAGAAATATTTATACTTACAGTTGCATTATTTTTTACACATGACACTGGATGATATCTGAAAGTATTAATATCAAGTACTCCAAGTATTTATACCTATGTATTGTAGTATTTATACCTATGCGGTCAACTATTTTTGTTAGAGAAATGTTGCAAGTGTTTTTTATATATGAATATACTACACTATATAACATCTGAAAGTATTAATATCAAGTAATACAAAGAATTTATATCTATGCACTGAAGTATTTACATCTATGTGGTCAACTATATTTGTTAGAAGAAGATTTACGTAGGGACCATTAGGAAAGGTTGATGCAGGGATGCGGGGTCCCCACTACTTCATTTGATAAAGGTTGACGCGAGGACCATTAGGGACTGAAAAAGGGAGTGATAATATCAAGGGACACCACAAGTATTAATATCTTATTTTGTAAGTATCAATTTCTTATCTTGCAAGTATTTATATTTATAAAGGCTGACGCTGGACGAGTGTGGGGACTGAAAAGGGTGGTACCAAGTAATTAGTGGGGACCATAAGACATCATGCCTTTAATGTACAATGCGGGTACAATGCGGGTACTATAGCGCGGGGATCAAAATAATTGTTCAATAAATTAATCAAGTTTGTAATTTGTTGACCTTGAACTTCTGCAGGAAATATGTTTGGTATGAAAATAGAACTGCATCAACACAAAAGATCTCTATGTTTTCATGTATACACATTCCATCTATAGTACTCATTACGTACTTAATGGGAATTATTCACAATAATTAGGGTTTATATATACCAATAAGTTGCACATAGCTTGCACCAGATTTGCACTCAAATTCGGATTGACTCGCTCCATATATACCAAAGTGTTGCACATATATGTCTTGCACCAGATTAGCACTCAAATTCGGATTGACTCCTTTAAGTAGCTAGGACGCACCACTTAAAAGGAGACAAGCATGAAAGTACTTTGAGAGGAGATCGCGGTGAGTATACTAATCCATATCGAAATAACATTTTTCTAAAGATAGTACTCATAATCTTATGAGTATATATGCTTCAATTTTCTATAATGGATCAATTTTTTATAACGTCGGACTAGAGTTCACAACTTCACAATTTAAAGTTCTATTTGCCATTTTTGTAAAAAAAAAATAATAATTAGAATTTTTTTTTATTAATTTTTTATTTTTTTTTAGAATTTTGATAGGCCTGAAACAATAAAAAGGGAGGAAAAAATAAAAAAGGGAGGAAACACAAGGAGAGGCACGGTCGGCCAAGATAGACATAGGAGGAAACAATAAAAAGAGATTTGAAGAAATAAAATGCAAAGAGTTGGCTTCGAATAGCAGTGCATGAAAATTAGTGATCCATGTACTGGAACTATGATCTAGGAATCAAGTTTTAAGGGTAATGTTATAGGCTTTAGGTCCTAATACTTGATTCGGGGTCAATAACGTTGGGTTTGAACTTCGGTCCCTATGATTTATTGTGTATGCTTAATATTGTTATTACTATTATTATTAGTGTTGTTACTATTATTATCAGTACCATTATTATTATTATTATTATTAGTATTAGTATTTTTATTACTATCTATCTAGGTTTTGTTACTCTAGTTGAGTTTTATTTCGAACATATTCTAACTTGTTTTAGACTAAAGACTTGGTTGTTGTTGTTGTAATTTATTAATTACTAACAGATTCCTATATGGAAATATTATCTTTTGATCCTATCCATAACGCATAATATGTCGATTAGTCAAGTGTAAAACCTACCTTTGTATTTGATTGGTTCCTCTCAAATTAACCTTATCTTTAACAAATATTTCAAAACCGTTATCTCACGAAGTAAAAAGACTGTATTTAGCTATAATGGGGGTGGCAATATTTCAAGTTATATGCTTGAATATGAACTAGAATTGAGCGTTCACGACGCCATAGAAAAGAGCAAAAAAAACAAGAGATAGAGAGAGCAAATCTAGGATTTTCTTCAAGTGCTATCCAGCCGTCAAACACCTCCTCAACTAAAAAGAGAGCCTCCATGGTTGCTTGATCTTCTAACTTCAATACTCATTCAACAACTAAGAATCTACTCCACCATACTCTAGCAACTTTAAGAATCCGAGTGTTGTGTGAGAGATCTTTTAGTTACTACTACTACAAACACTAGAGCCTTTGTTGCTCACCCCTCTAACCATTCTACCTTTTCTACTTTCGAGCCGTTGTGCTCACGTTGTTTACTTGCGAAGCTGTAGTGCTCGCTAAGTCGATTCCGTGCTTAAAGCTGTGTGATACTCAGAAGGTGTAAGGAGTCACCCGTTTCACTTTGTACTTCCTTTCTCATTGGATTAAGAAAGGCGTGTGCCCCGGAGATAGACTTTAGTGTCGAAATCTGTAAACAACTCTTGTGTCAAGTGTTTCTAAACTCTACTTTTTACTTTATTATTTTATATTTTAGTTTAGGACCAAGTTATTCGAGTTTCCACCGAGAATAACTTTAAAATGCGTTAGGGACTTATAAATTAACTAAAAGTTTAAAAATGCCCTATTCACCCCCTCTATGTGCCTTTAGGGACCAACAAAACGGAGCAGATATCCGTATATATTCGGGTCCAAAATTTATCTTTTCGCAGCTTTTAATTCATTTCACCCTTGCAAAGTTAAAAAAAAACAAATATATTCATTTAAGTCCAAGAATTTTGGTAGAAAAATCATATAATCTATTAAGATAATGGATTGGTTCTCTGAACCAATAAGCAATTAGACATGCATAATTGTCACTGTGCAAACTTAAAAAGTCCATTAAATGTTTGTCAATTTAGATAATCATATTAGGTAATTTAAAATTATGAAATTTAGTAGAATCCGTATCCGTGGATTACCTATTTCGTATCCGTATCTGTTTAAGATGGATATGGTTTTCAATTTTGATATCCGTTTACTATCCGTATCCGTATTTGTATCCGCTCGTTGAAAAAGGGATGCAGATACAGTATTAGCATTATCAGCTCCGTTTACACCCCTTGTGTGAAGTGTCAAATTTTAGCCCTGGTTGAAAAAAAATAAAATTTTAGGGGAAAAGCCTGTAGGCGTTGTCAATTAATACTGAAACAATATTGTTCATATTACAGAAATGCTAAATAGACTGGAATTAAAGCAGAATAAAGGACACTTAACTAATCGATTAATTAAAAAACACCTAATTAATTTAACAAAATGATTTAATCCGGAATTTTGGGGTTAACCCCTGGTTGAAACTTGAAAGTAATAGAAATGGATCCGGTTCGATCTATTCCATGGCATCCAAAAATGGGTTGGGCCTAGTGAGCAATTCTTGGGCCTTATTTAATTTGTAAATGAATTACAATTAAATGGAGTCCAGTGTGGATTTCCATTCCAGTTGGAGGTTTCAATTAGCAAACTGTCTGTGCATTAGAATTACAATACTAGATTTTAGGTTTTAGGTTTTGGGTTTTGGTATAATGTGAGGGGATTGAACTATATTAAAATTTGAAGGGAAGCTTCAATCAAATTTTAATATATATAATTAAAATATTTATAACCATAAGCACCATTTGGTTTATTAAGATCTGTGCTTGATAGAACTAAAATAAGGCCTCGGGTCACCAGGTTTATTTTTTTATTCATTTCAAACTTATTTTTTTCTTTTTATTTATTGAAGAGCTATCCTTAAAAAGAAATCAATATTAAAATTTTGGATAGCTTAAGCATAGATTTGTTGACTATTGACATTGGTCACTACTAGAATTTTGATTATTTGCATGGATAATTTAATTTTGATTATTGGTGTAAATTAAATTGTGTAGAAAGGCCTTGGGTTGTTACAATTTACAATCATAGATTTAATTAATTGTAGATTATTAATTGGCATGACAGTAAATTAATTAATATCAGAAATTATAACTTTTGGAGAAACACTTAAGATTCGGCAGGAATTGTATGTCCTCATAGGAAAAGTTAAATTTTAATAAAGAAAGATCCATACATATACTTGTATAGTTGAATAAGTTGTTTGTTAGGTGAAATATTATTGTACAACGAGAGCAAAGGTAAAAACCACACATTAATATTGTCGCACATAGGCACATAAAAAAGGACAAATGAATTACATTGAATTTTTTTTACAAAACATAGATGATGTCACAACAAACAACATATAGTGAATTGAATAAAGATAAACCACAATTTAAATTGCATACATGATATTATGAAATAAAAGAAAATGATACAAGAGATATATAAATATAAGTGTACACTTAGCTTAGTGCAATCATTGATTGTAGTAGCTAAGTATACCATATAAGGTTTGAAGAAAAGTAAGGACAAACAATAAGATGCCCGCAATGACGGAGATAATTATCCATGTATTGGAGCAATAGCGTTTCTTGAACTCTCCCATTACTCTATAGACACTTTTTTTATGATATTTCATCACCTCCTTCTCCAAAATGCCCAGCTCCTTCGGTATATAGAGACCATTGGGAATAAAATTTTTGAGCTCTTGTACAAAACGTAAAACATCCTTGTTGTCAAACATTGTGCTTGGGATGACACCATTTTCTCGCAGAACTCTCACATCTGCTTCTGTTTTTACCAAGCAGGCCATGCATGCAACATAATTCATGAAGGGCGTTCGACAATCCTTGTACCTCTGTTCAAATATTAAAAGATCTTCATAGAGTTTAGTGCTGTATTGGTAAAGGTGCAAAGGTGTTAATTGTAATACTCCAGATAATCTCCTGTTGTGAGAGTAGGACACACCAATGGAGCCATCCTCATCGTTTACGAAAACTGTTTGAGATAACTGCAATTCTGTTGCACTAGGTATATGGAAGTGGCAAAACCAGTTAGTTGGATCGTCCATATACTCTCCATAGGGGGATCGAGACCAATAGAAGATGTGTAATAGATGTTTGAAGCCACCTTCAGGAACGGTACTACCATCCACTTTAGATGTATTAACTCTCAGATGATATAGAAAGCATGGGAGTGCTAGTTTGTGGATTGGGGTATCTAAAAAGTTGCCTATGTTGGAAAAATCTGTATATATGGCTTCGAGAACAAATAAAGGTATCTGGTAGTTCATGGTCAACATGTAAATTTGGATCTTCACTGGATCGTTATTGCAAAAGGCAAACAATTTTTCAAGGTCTTTACGTGTCAGACCTTTCGTAAAACTAGTTTGGTCATCCATTTTATCCTCAATAACCTTTTTGTACTCTCCCCTTGGGAAGTAAACCATCGTAAATATTAAGAAACAACTATGGATCAATAGGTGTTCTATGAAACATTTGTTATTTTCAGCTGTCCGAAATTGTACATCGACCCCTTGATAGTAACTCCAGGCTAGATCTATGTTCGTTTGCATGTATTTTAGGAATGAACGTACATTGAGACCAAACCATTGCGACATACATGCAACATAGTGCCACTTTAGGGTTTCAGGTATGAAAGAGGCCCCAAAATCATTCCAACATTCCCATTTACCAAATATTGATGGTTCTTCTTCATTGTCGCTATTGTCGCTATCCATTGATGGTCTGGATGCAAGGGAGTTGCCCGGGTTCTCTACTCGACCTTCTATCTCCACAATCCACTCATCTACTGGTTCTTGCGAATCATTTATTTCATCTACTAGTTCTTGGGAATCATCACTCATTTCAGACCCTCTTCACGATCAATCCACAAACAATTGCTCTTCTGAAATAAAGTGCGTGGAATGTGATTAAATATTGAATACGTACGGATGCTAATCGAAGAAGCATGGCAAAACATATATTTCATATATTTACAGAAATTAAGCTAACAAATATATATGTGGGAAAGAGGAGAATTTTGTTAATCAGAAAATTAGTCTTACTAGATATGTACGGATGCTAATATCCAGGTTAATCAGAAATTAAGATTTCGTTAGATAATTTATTTGTTGCTTTCATGTGAAAACATATCAATTTATTTACAGAAGTAAAACTAGATATGTCAAAAAAAAAATGGTTCCAACTATGGATCAGTGAGTGTATATTTTTTATATCCAATAAAATTAGTCTTACTCTACTCTTATCCGAAAAAATAACAGGTAAGAAAACAAATTATGGTAATAATCAAATAAATTTATATTAAATAAATAAAATATTATTTTTGTACCATTATTTAACATGTAAATTATTAAATAAAAAAATTCATATTAATATTTAATTAAATAAAAAAAATTATATAAAACAAATATTAACGAACAAATATTAATATTTAATTAAATTCATGTAAATTTTTGCCAAATTAATTTTATCATAATGTACGAAACAAATATTATATAAAATTTACAATATAGTCATAATAATAGATTTCATATAATTATGTGTAAAAAAATTATCATATATATAATTTTATTTTATCAATTTCCCTATAATTGAGTATGAAATAGCTCTCATCTATATTCTTATATATCCAATAAGCTAACAAAAAAGTTTCTCACATGTATCCATCCTAGTTAAATCAACGAACTTTTTTTACTTGATCATACCTATTTTATGAAATACGATATGGATCAGGTCAACATATAAAAAAGTTTTATTGACATTCTAGATAAAACGATAAACACTTAAAAGAAAACTTCGTACATAATTCCACCTTAAATAACAAAGGTCAATATGAGATGACAGATCATATATATAATTATTCAGACTGAGATATGTACTTTTCTATTTTAGACTAACTTAAATTTCAGCCACATTTTAATATGTAAAATACAACTTATAAATGTTAATACTATTTTCCATTTTGCCGAAATTGTGTTATTAAATATTTTAGTCTAAATATTATATTGATTGCCATTTGACTAAATACAAGATTTAAGCCCTTGAGACGTACAGTTAAAGATTGATAAATCTACTGCAAACTAGAATTCAGAACACTATACACTCTTAAAATGATCTTCATATAATCATGGTTCTGAAACTCGGAATCGGAATCGGAATCGGGTTCTTGACTGTGGAATCGGAATCGGATGAATCGGACGGAATCGGCCGAGTTAACTCGGAAACTCGGATTTTTTTGGCAGAAAGTCTGTTTTGTAGCTAAAACGTAGGAAGTAATTGGTAAACAAATAATTTGTAAAAAAACTATGTTAAGACAAAAAATTACACTCAAATAATTCACTAATTATATAATATAAAACAAACACACTTTTTATTGCCAGAAGCTATGTCGAGCTGACTGGATTATCTCATCATCCTCTGTATTAAAATACGAATAGGTATATTGTTGTACATAATAAAAAAAAGAAAGACATTAATATAGTGTCAAATAAAGACATTATTTTAATGTAATTATTTAAAAATAAAATTTATCTAATTTTAATATAATATAGACAAAAAATAAAAAATAACTAATATTTAAAAGATAAATAAATCTTTTAATTTCTACTTGCAAATTTTCCGAACAATCAAAATTCTATCATAGAAATCTTTCCTTACTTTGCCAAAAAAAAAACAAAAAAATCTTTACTTAGCTAAACCAGTGTGACACCCTCCGACAAAAGCTGTGCACCCTGCGACTAGCTGGGATACCAATACTTCAAGGGTCCCTTGTATATTTAATGGAAATAGGGGTCCATTGAACTTGGTATGAACCTGGTCTATCACGAAACAATATATGTTCTCAAAATAAAACTGTACGGTTCACGTACACCCAGTCTATTTAAGGTTTTATAATTCTTTCAAACCTTCTTGTCTTCGCAGAATAATATGTTTTCGCCAATTCTCTTCAACAAACTATGGAAAAATACAAATTGGTTCGATTTAATCTTCAAAACAGTTTAAATTCGCTCTAAACACAAGAGAAATAGTGAAAATTTGACTGATTGTTTCGATTCACAGTCGATTTTATTGAATTTATGCACGTAACTCACAAACCGAGTCAACTTAGGAAAAATCGGCTCGCCTCAGGCCGTTCCGGTTCAACTCGGCCGAGTCAACTCGGAATCGGCCGAGTTTCAGAACCATGCATATAATCTACTACAAACTAAATCTTACTTATAGATAACGGTCTGAGCAGTAATAGATCTAAATTAAGTAATAACCAAAACAAAAGCCACATATTCTCTGGGATATAGAACTAACAATTCTGTCGACACATATTCATAACATCTAGTCAGCACACACACACACACACACACTGAACCCGTTGTGAAAACTTACCGATTGGACAGATAAAAATTAGAATAAAAAAAACGCTGAGAATTGTTGAGAAAATGTAGAGATAAGTACCAAAGACGAGAGAACGCCTGTCTTCGTCTCTATGGCTCTCGCTCCAAATGCTGCGGAGGCGAATTAGAAAACTTAGGAGATTTATAGAGGTTAATGGTCAGAGTGTACAACAGAAGACTATTCAGATCCTCTGCTACGCATTCAAAGTCTCTCTGTGTAGCGAGCTTTGTAGATTGGACAGAAAAGGTCCCATAAAATTTTCTTTATTATTCTTCATTTTCCTTTATATTTATCCTCTCTCGGTGGTCCAATATTGAAAAAAGTTTGGGCTGAACAAGATAATTTGAGTAAAGAAATTACACATTGGTGGAAATCTAAATGCAAACACCTAGTATTTTGGACCATTATATACTTATATTTATTTTTAAAAGTAAAATTAGGGTGTTTTTCCGCTCATTAAACTCTTGATAATCATAATTTCAAGAAATATCGAGTTTTTTTGCAATGATTAAATTAAACTATTGAAACCGATCTACTTCAAGAGTGATGTGTTTACCTTTCAAATTGATAAGTTTTTGAATTAATTTAATTTAATGTCCCATGGCAGCAAAGTGCAACCCTCTGTTGGGAGGTTGTGGGTTCCAAAATTTGAATATAGAGTTAATTATATAAAATAAAATGAATCTTGATAGGTTATATCTCTATCTTTCGAGTATATAAGAATGTAATCTTATCTGGCCATGTTTTGTTAATAGAGACGGTAAGAAAATTGTATTCATTTCCTTAAAAGGAATGAAGTATAGGATGGAATAACATTTGAAGGAGCCATATATTATTCTTATATTTATAAGAAAAAAATCAACTACAGCCTGTACCTAACCAACTGCCATCATGAATGATCCGTAGTTCTCGGTATTGAAATGTTTGTTTTTAATTGCCTTTTTATACAATTTTTCGTACGTCGAATTATGCAGTATATGTGAAATGAGTTGTTACTGGAAATATATTAGGTAGAAAAAAACAGATCAGCTGCATCAATTCTGTTTGAAATGACCCACAACAATTCTCCTATATATGTTTCTCACATTGGCAAGTTGTATGTAAAGTACAACTTATAAATGTTAATACTATTTCCATTTGGCCCAAATTGTGCTATTAAAGATTGACAAAATGTTAACTACCATTTGACAAAATGCAAGATTTAAGCCCTCGAGATACTTAAAGATTGAAACGTAATAATTTTTTTACAAATTAGCGAGGTACCCTGCTTAATACTTAAAATGTTGATGTGGACATTTCTGGCGCTCTTCCCAATTAAACGACAAACAAGCTGTGTTCTGAAATAATTATGTGCAACGATGATTAAATATTGAGTACGTACTGATGTTAATCTAAGAAGCATGGCAAAACCATATCAAGATTAATCAAAAGTTAAGTTTTGTTAGATAATTTTGTTGCTTTGACGTGCAAACTGATCAATTTACACAAGTTTTAACCTTACACATACCCTACCGATATCCGTTAAGATAACAATCAATAAAACATATAATAAATAATTATGCCAAATAAATCGATAGCTTATAAAATTTAATTAAAATATAACAAATAAAGTTTTTATTAAATATAAAAATCATTATTTTTATACCATTATTTTAAAATGTAAATTATTAATTAAATTTAATGATATAAATTTTATTTTAAATAAATCGATATGTTCGACAAATTAATTTTTCATAATTTACTAAAAGAACTTATATAAAATGTTGTAAAATAAATATAATCTTAATAATAAAGCTTATATAGTGATACATATAAAATTATATTTTATCAATTGCATACCCTCTAATGAGTGTGACTTAGCTCTTACCTATATCCTTATCCAATAAGCTAACAAAAAAGTTTCTTATCTGTATCCATACTTGTTAAATTAACAAAATAAATTCTTACTCGATCATACCTGTTTTATCAGATACTATATGGATCGGGCAACTGGATAAAAAATAAATTTTAGGTAAAACAACAAACACTGAAAAGAAAACTTCGCAAATAATTCCCACATAATTAACAAAGGTGAATATGAGATGACATATCATATATATAATTAATCAGACAATGAAAAATATATACTTTATTTTTTATACTAACTTAAATTTCAGCCACATTTTGGTATGTAAAGTACAACTTATAAATGTTAACACTATTTCCATTTGGTCCAAATTGTGCTATTAAATATTTTAGTCTAAATATTATTAACTACCATTTGACAAAATGCAAGATTTAAGCTCTCGAGATAGTTAAAGATTGAAACTAGCGTTAAGCCTAGATATATAAATATTGTTACAAATTAATGAGGCACTCTGCTTAATACTTAAAATTAGAATTCAGATCACTATACAGTTTAACTGATCTTCACAAATCTACTGCAAAAAAAATCTTACTAAAAGATAGATAAAGGCCTGATCAGTAATAGATCTAAAGTAATAACCAAAACAAAAGCCACAGATTATCTCCCGGCACAACTATTCACAAAATCTAGTCAGCATATATATATATATATATATATATATATACAGACTCTATATATATGCACACACTGAGGCCTGTTGTCAAAACATACCGACCGGACAAATTAAAATGAGTATAAATAAAAATAGATGGTGAGAATTAGAGAGAAAATGTAGAGATAAGTACCCAAGAGGAGAGGACGTCTGTCTAGGTCTCAATGGCTCTTTCTCCAATTAATGAGGAGGCGAATTAGAAAACTTAGGAGATTTATAGAGGCAAATGGTCAAAGTGGACAATATAAGACTATACAGATCCTCTGCAACGCATTCAATGCCTCTCTGTGTAGCGATCTATGTATATTGGACAGAAAAAGCTCCAATAAAATTTTCTTTATTATTCTTTATTTTCTTTTAAATTTATCCTCTCTCTGCGGTTCAATATTGAAAAAAGTTTGGCTGAACAAGATGATTTGAGTAAAGAAATTGCACATTGGTGGAAATCTAAATGCAAACACCTAGTATTCTAAAAAGTTTGGCTGAACAAGATGATTTGAGTAAAGAAATTGCACATTGGTGGAAATCTAAATGCAAACACCTAGTATTCTGAACCATTATATGCTAGTTATATATATTTTTAATAGCAAAATTAGGGTGTTCTTCCGCTCATTAAATTCTTGATAATCATAATTTCAAGAAATATCGAGTTTTTTTTTGCAATGATTAACTTAAACAGCTGAAATAGATTTACTTCATGAGTGATGTATTTACATGTCAAATTGATAAGTTTTAGAATTAATTTAGTTTAATGTCAAGAATTCAAAGAACTAACTTTTTATCAAGTGGCAAAGGGTAACCCTCTGTTAATGGGAGGTTGTGGGTTTCAAAATTTGAATAAAGGGTTTACATGCATGTCTCTAACTCACTTCACAAGCAAAGGCATTATTATATTCCAAGGTTAAAGTAAATGAAATTGGTATAAGACATAAGACATATGGATTCTCTCTCTCTCTCTCTCTGCCTTTTTCTCGCTTCAATTAGACTATGCATCTTAATTAAAGAAACCTAAATATTCCATTCCAATGGAATACAAGAAAAGAACCAAGTGTGTGTGCCGTTAATTTGAAAATTAATTAATGCTCCTTGGCTATATATATGTAGGATTTTATTAATGCTACATTTGGCTTTGGTATGGTTGAGATGCATCTTGATATTATGTGTATGCTTGAAATTTCTATAATGGATCCTTTTGGGAAATTTTCTAATGCTACCTTCAATAATATATATGCAACCGACAAGACTTCATTAACTTCACTATTTAAATTTCTATTCCCCATTTTATTTTATATATATATATTTAGTATTTTGTTAGCCTTAATTTCCAAATGGATTCATATATGAAATTTCTAATTAATCTGACAGGATCCGGCCCTAATCAATAATATGGTGTCCCATGAGGTATAAATTGGGCAATTAAAGCCCTTGTGGGGAATACAAAAACCTATCTCTGCATTTGTGCTGGTTATTCTTAAATTGGACAAGACTTTTTAAGATTAAGCCCAGCAGATGTCCACTAAATAACGAAACTCTAAATTGCGTTCGTTAATTATTTTATGAACACTGCTGGAGTGAGAGACCTAGAATCAAGGATTGTGGTTCAATAAGTTCCATGACTGTTAGATTCATTTTAAGATCTATGCGAACAAAATCGAAGAAGATTTGTACAAAATTTAAAGCATTGTGCACGAATCTTAAAGCATATTGAACGGTGACTGAACCCGTCGAACCAAAGTAGGTCCGATGCCCATCGGACCTACTCTGAAGTCCTAAGGGTGCGTTTGTGGTTCGCACTATATATCATTCCAGGAATTAGAGGGATTCCATGGAATGTAATGCCAGGGAATTGGATTCAAAGGAATGTGTCATTTCCATGTTTGGTTCGTGCATGGCTATCGCTTCAGCATTCTAAGGAATACATCATTCCCATGTTTGATTCGCGTATAACTATTGGAATGGCTATCAAAACATGTATTAACTAAATAATTTGAAGATAAACAATAAATTATAAATCCAATTAATGTAAAAAAAACACATCACGTTAAATAATGTGTATTATGTCATTTTAATTTTAGAATGTAATAGCTGTGCTTGGTAATTTTCGATGTTTAGCATATTACGTCATTTAATTTAGAATGTCATAACTATATTGATTTATTTTCGATGCTTAGCAGTACTTGTATTTAGAAGATGTATAACAAGTTTATAAATGTGGCTACATACACGGGTCAAAATTTAGACTAAATTAAAATCATAGATCCAGTTAGCATTCGTATCAAAGATTCACAACAATAATAAAAAACTTGTTAATATATAAACCATATGCTTCATACTCTCTCCAATATTTGAATAACCGACATCACAGAGATAGTAGTAACCTGTAGTTAGAAGAAAATTGCAAGTATGAACAAAAATTTGTAAGAAAGCAAAAAAGTTAACATTCAGGATATACAAGAACTCAAGAATGAAGTGATAGAGAGTAAGGTATCCATCGGTGAATTTTCAATTAACATTTCATTACTGGTACAAGGATCAACAAAATATTAATAGTATATTATCCTCCTTCCCTGTTTTTGCTATTGGTTGGTGAATAACTCTAGGCGGATAGATGTTACTGTTGGAAATTATAATCAAAGATATGTTGTGTCTACATAGACACCTCAATAACAGAAAATTATAAATTTCTAGTGCAAGTAACGCACTCCAAGACCAAGAAATTAAATCAAAATTTGTGGTAAAACTGACCGATCATGCTGCTTCAATTCAATTATTTTCCCCTTTCAATTTTCTTTTTCTTTTTCTTTTCTTGTGTGTGAAGTGTCAAATTTACCCCTGTTTAAAAGTTTTAGAAGGGGATCCGGTCCGGTCCATTAATGGCAAGCACAAATGGGTTGGGCTTATTGACGAATTATTGGGCACTAATTAATTTATGAATGAATTACTATTAAATGGGACCCATAATGGATTTCCATTATAGTTAAGAGTTTAAGAGGAGAATTGCAACGCTAGTTTTTGGGTTTTCTGTTAGGATTAGTGCTAGACTGAGTCATTGTTGACAATCAGAAACTGCATTTTGTAGGAGAAATATCAAATACAGCTTGCAATTATTATATAATTCTTGCTTGGCTGTAATTGTTATGTTTCCGTGTGACTCCGTCAATTGTCTAATGCCATTAAAATGTTATGTTTCCGGTTGAACTAAACTAAGACATTGGATCACCAGGTTCTCTTTTCTTTTTTTCTTTTTGACCCTTTTGGTGCATTTTGCATTCAAGTTACAATATTCAACTCTTAATTAGTAGATCTATATAATACTTATGAGGTCAATTTTATTTCTAGTAACTGAATGAATCATAATATGTGTAAGGTCAAGAATCTCAAAATTATATTATTTTACCCCTCTGCATTTAACTCACGTGAGTCATTTTAATTATATCGTAATATTCTGACTCATGTAACTCACTCTCTCTCTCTAAATCTGCTGTTCACATATCATTACCAATTACTTAATGTTCTCAAATCCACTTTTTATACTTATCTTATATCTTACTTTATATCTATATCTATATCTATATATATATATATATATATATAGTAGAACTAGAGTGCTCCTAAGTTCACCCAACCTTTTGTGAACTTGACTCTAAAATATATCGAATCGATTTTAAACGATGAATTCAAACCGTTGAAATCCTTCTACCTAATGATTGATGCGTCTACATGTGAAAATTTTAAAGTTTCAAATTAATTTAATATAGAGTCAAGTGGTCAAAGGAGTCAAAAAAATAAATGCATTAAAATTAATTTATAAACCTTAAACTTTTGACCACTTGACTCTATATTAAATTAATTTGAAACTTTAAAATTTTCACATGTAGACGCATCACTCATTAGGTAGAAGGATTTCAACGGTTTGGATTCATCGTTTAAAGTCGATTCGATATATTTTAGAGTCAAGTTCACAAGAGGTTTGGTGAACTTAGGAGCACCCTAGTTCTACTCTATATATATATATATATATATATATATATATATATATATATATATATATATATCTATATCGATATATATTTATATATTCCAAATACTCCACAATCTGTATCTCTTTTTAACGTACACTAACTTTTACTATTTTTATGAGAAATTTTTTTTACTATTATATTATGTGTGATTTGCATATATGTTTATGACACTATATATGTTTTTAGAAATACGTAGCGTATTATCACGGGGTGTGACAATACCCTCATAGGAAAAGTTCAAAATTAAAAAAGAAGCTTATAAATATAATTAAAAATCACACAGACAAGTTAGGTGAAATTAATAATACTGTACGATAGGAGAAAAGATAAAAATCACACATGGTCCAACATAAGCACATAAAAATGACAAATGAATTACATTGAAAATAAGGTACATCATACATGATAGCACAACACAGTGAATTGAATAAAGATAAACCACCGGTACAGACACAAATTAAATTACATACATGATATAATGAAATAAAAGAAAATTAAGGATACAGGACGAGATATAAAAATAGGTGTATAGTCAGCGCAAGTATTAATTGTAGTAGCTAATTAGCATAAACATCGCAAAAATGGATACGGTTATCCACGGTTTCGATCAGTACGTAGCGCCTCTTGAGCTCTCCATATATTCTATAGGCACTTCTTTCATAATGTGCCATCACTTTTTTCTCCAGAATATTAAGCTCATTCGGTGTAACAAGATTATCGTCAGTTAAAGTTTTGAGCTATTGTAGACATCGCAAAACATCCTTGTCGTCAAAGCTCGTTCTTGGCATGATATCATTTGCTTGCAATACTCTGAGATCTGGTTCAGTTTTTAACAAGCTCTCCATAACAATTCATGAATTTGAGTGCCATGGATATAGCTAAACAATGATAGTGACCCTTGTTGGGAAGATGAGTACCAGAGAGCAATTACACAACACAGAAAGAAAGAAAATTGAGAAAAAATCAAAATCAGAACACATAGATTTTACGTGGGAAACCCTCTAGGGGAAGAAAACCCACGGCCGCTCGCCAAAACAAAATTCATTTTTTCTCAAAGTCAATTACAACACATTACAGAGAGATTTTAATGTATATATAAAAGACAAATCCACTGAAAGGGCGTAAAAACAGACTAATCTAGACCGCACATCTTAATGGATAACTTGACTAATCTGGACCGTCGGTAAAAGAATTTTCATGCAATTGACTTCTCAGAAATAATTTTCTCTGGGCAGCCGTCCCCCTGCCACCCCCCTGCAATGATTTTCAGACACCGCTCGCAGGGGGCTACCCCCCCCTTTGCCACCCCCCGCACACTCCTAGAATCAAGCCCACATACATAAAAAATCTCCCACTTGGGACTGATTCCCAAATCATCTCTTGAGTAGTAGATTTATCTCCTTTTGTAGTGTCCTTTGGCGGCGGCGTCTTGCCATCCTCAAGTAGCAAGACCAAGAGAAGCCGAACAGAATTCCAGCTTCTCTCTAGTGACTGACTTGGTAAGCATGTCTACAGGATTCTTGTTGGTGTGAATCTTTTCCAACTTAAACGATCCTTCTTCAAGCATGGTCCGAATAAAGTGATACCTTATGTCGATATGCTTTGTCCTTGAGTGAAATGCAGAATTCTTCGCCAAATGAATTGCACTCTGACTGTCGCTTTGTAACCGGCAATCTATTTGCTTGTGCTCCAATTCATTCAACAAGCTTCGTAACCAAGTTATCTCCTTACATGCTTCAACAGCTGCGACATACGCAGCCTCAGTAGTAGATAATGCAACAATTTTTTGTAACCTTGATACCCAGGAAATTGCTGCACTGCCAAGAGTAAACGCATAGCCTGTGGTACTCTTCCTACTGTCCATATCTCCAGCCATGTCAGAATCAACAAAACCATGCAACTGTATATCTGTACCTGTATAACACAATGCCATATCTTTTGTTCCAACAAGATATCTGAGAATCCATTTTACTGCATTCCAATGCTCAAAACCGGGATTAGACATGTACCTGCTCACAACTCCTACTGCGTGAGAAATGTCGAGTCTTGTACAGACCATGGCATACGTGAGACTACCCACTGCTGATGCATATGGAATCTTTTCCATTCTCTTCTGTTCGTCTTCTGTCTTGGGACAATGCTGTTTTGAAAGATTTTTGAAGTGTACAGACCGGTTTTGCACCTTCCATGTTGAACCTCTTTAACACCTTTGATATGTACTCCCTTTGACACAGTTTTAGCAACTTGTTCTTCCTATCCCTTTCAATCTTTAGTCCCAAAATTTTCTTTGCTGCCCCTAGATCTTTCATTGAAAATTCCTTTGCCATTTGCTCTTTCAAATTTTTAATCTTCTTCATGTCAGAACCTGCAACTAGCATATCGTCGACATACAAGAGCAAAATAATGTAAGAATTAACAAATTTCTTGAAATAGCAACAATGATCTGCATGACAACGAATATATCCATTTCCTGACATAAACCTGTCAAATTTCATATACCATTGTCTCGGGGCCTGTTTCAAACCATAAAGGCTTTTATGCAACTTACACACGAAATTCTCCTTACCAGCCTTTACATATCCCTGCGGTTGCTCCATGTATATGTCTTCCTCCAAATCACCATGAAGAAAAGAAGTTTTAACATCCAACTGTTCTAAAGCAGTCGTAACCTCAGACACCGCTCACAGGGGGCTGCCGCCCCCCTGCCACCCCTTGCATACTCCTAGAATCAGGCCCACATACATAACAACCCTAATTTAGAATTAGATAAATGTCCCTGTCACAGTGAGAAATGAAGATGAGATATGAGAGAAAATGAAGAGACATGGACTTAATGGGTAAATGGAAGGGTAAAGGTGAAAATGCATGCATAGCGAGAAATCGTCCCTTCAAGAAAATAATTTTGAGCCGGGGTTGGTTGAGACTTGAGAGAGCAAAAACAAAGCGTAGATGGTTGATAAGTGCAAACAAGCATTTGGAAATTGGTACTAATCATACACAGTTTATCTCGAAAAAAACCGTATATGATCATATAATATGATACACGGTTTATTATTAACAAACCATGTGCAAAATATAGGTCACTTCAGTACACGGTTGCTTTTTAAATGACTGTGTGTATGGTTGAGATAATTTTCACGGGAGCGATTTCTCCCTTTACACACAGTTAATTTTAATTTTTCTCGTATCCATGTATATTTGCCATGTATTAATGTTAAATTTTTTGGAGTGGCACACAGTTAAAAACTACAAAGAAGTAGGGTACAATAAAATTTGAAGGATCGAGTTGCATATTATATATCGTACGTTTTCTCTCAAAAATAATATCAACAACAGTCTGTGACCACTCACGAGACGTAAAAGATCATACTTCTCAAGTTAGAACGTCACCATGTACATGTGACAGCGTAATATCAACTGCTAATATCACCTAAAAAACTGCTAAGATCAAATAAATTAATTAGGTTTGTAATTTGTTGACCTTGAACTTCTGCAGGAAATATGTTTGGTATGAAAATAGAACTGCATTAAAACAAAAGATCTCTATCTTTTCATGTATACACATTCCATCTATAGTACTCATTATGTACTTAATGGGAATTATTCACAATAATTAGGGTTTATATATACCAATAAGTTGCACATAGCTTGCACCAGATTTGCACTCAAATTCGGATTGACTCGCTCCAAATATACCAAAGTGTTGCACATATATGTCTTGCACCAGATTAGCACTCAAATTCGGATTGACTCCTTTAAGTAGCTAGGACGCACCACTTAAAAGGAGACAAGCATGAAAGTACTTTGAGAGGAGATCGCGGTGAGTATACTAATCCATATCGAAATAACATTTTTCTAAAGATAGTACTCATAAACTGATGAGTATATATGCTTCAATTTTCTATAATGGATCAATTTTTTATAACGTCGGGCTAGAGTTCACAACTTCACCATTTAAAGTTCTGTTTGCCATTTTTGTAAAAAAAAAAAAAAATTAGAATTTTTTTTTGAGCGATGCTTCGGTGCATACAAGGACCTATTTGTAAAATAAACATATTTTTATTTTCAAAGTTCAAACAGTCGATCCGAACCGTTCATCTTGTTCTCCATATTAATATGTGCTTAGAGACCAAATTTTACATTTTTTATGAATTTTTTTACTATTTATTAAGATGGGTACAAAATTCAATGGTCTGAATTTGATATTTTTTGTACCCATCTTAATAAATAGTAAAAAAATTCAGAAAAATATAAAATTTGGTATCCAAGCACATATTAATATGGAGAACAAGATGAACGGTTCGGATCGACTGTTTGAACTTTGAAAATAAAAATATGTTTATTTTACAAATAGGTCCTTGTATGCACAGAAGAATTTGCCTTTTTTTTATTATTATTATTTTTTTAGAATTTTGATAGGCCTGAAACAATAAAAAGGAAGGAAAAAATAAAAAAGGGAGGAAAACACAAGGAGAGGCAGGGTCGGCCAAGATAGACATGGGAGGAAACAATAAAAAGAGATTTAAAGGAATAAAATGCAAAGAGTTGGCTTCGAATAGCAGTGTGTGAAAATTAGTGATCCATGTACTGGAACTATGATCTAGGAATCAAGTTTTAAGGGTAATGTTATAGGCTTTAGGTCCTAATACTTTATTCGGGGTCAAGAAGGTTGGGTTTGAACTTCGGTCCCTATGATTTATTGTGTATGCTTAATATTGTTATTACTATTATTATTAGTGTTGTTACTATTATTATCAGTACCATTATCATTATTAGTATTAGTATTTTTATTACTATCTATCTAGGTTTTGTTACTCTAGTTGAGTTTTATTTCTAGCCTATTCTAACTTCTTTTAGACTAAAGACTTGATTGTTGTTGTTGTAATTTATTAATTACGAACAAATTCCTATATGGAAATATTATCTGATGATCCAATCCATAACGCATAATATGTCGATTAGTCAAGTGTAAAACCTACCTTTGTATTTGATTGGTTCCTCCCAAATTAACCTTTTCTTTAACAAATATTTCAAAACCGTTATCTCACGAAGTAAAAAGACTCTATTTAGCTATAATGGGGGTGGCAATATTTTCCTTTCCCTGCAAATGCAAGTTATTTACTTGAATATGAACTAGAATTGAGCCTTCACGACGCCATAGAAAAGAGCAAAAAAAAAAACAGAGATAGAGAGAGCAAATCTAGGATTTTCTTCAAGTGCTCCAGCCGTCAAACACCTTCTCCTCAACTGAAAAGAGAGGCTCCATGGTTGCTTGATCTTCTAACTTCAATACTCATTCAACAAGTAATAATCTACTCCACCATACTAGCAACTTTAAGAATCCGAGTGTTGTGTGAGAGATATTTTAGTTACTACTACTACCAACACTAGAGCCTTTGTTGCTCACCCCTCTAACCATTCTACCTTTTCTACTTCCGAGCCGTTGTGCTCATCTTGTTTACTTGCGAAGTTGTAGCGCTTGCTGAGTCGATTCCGTGCTTAGAGCTGTGTGATACTCAGAAGGTGTAAGGGGTCACCAGTTTCACTTTGTATTTCCTTTCTCATTGGATTAAGAAAGGCGCGTGCCCCGGAGACATAGACTTTAGTGTCAAAATCTATAAACAACTCTTTTGTCAAGTGTTTCTAAATTATACTCTTATTTTATTATTTTATATTTTAGTTTAGGACCAAGTTATTCGAGTTTCCGCCGAGAATAACTTTAAAACGCGTTAGGGACTTATAAATTAGCTAAAATTTTAAAAATGCCCTATTCACCGCCTCTACGTGCCTTTAGGGACCAACAAAACAAAGCAGATATCCATATATATCCGGATCCAAAATTTATCTTTTCGCAGCTTTTAATTCATTTCACCCTTGCGAAGTTAAAAAAAAACAAATATATTCGTTTAAATCCAAGAATTTTGGTAGAAAAATCATATAATCTATTAAGATAATGGATTGGTTCTCTGAACCAATAAGCAGTTAGACATGCATGATTGTCACTGTGCAAACTTAAAAAGTCCATTAATAATTTTTGTCAATTTAGATAATCAAATTAGGTAATTTAAAATTTTGAAATTTAGTAGAATTACTCAATATCTAACTCCGCTCCATATTCGTATTCCAATCCGTATCCGTGGATTACCTGTTCCATATCCATATTTGTTTAAGATGGATATGATTTTCAATTTTGATATCCGTTTACTATCCGTATCCGTATTTGTATCCGCTCGTTGAAAAAGGGATGCAGATACGGTATTAGCATTACAGCTCCATTTACACCCCTTGTGTGAAGTGTCAAATTTTAGCCCTGGTTGCAACATTTTTTTTTGAGGGGAAAAGCTTGTAGGCGTTGTCAATTAATACTGAAACAATATTGTTCATATTACAGAAATGCTAAATAGACTGGAATTAAAGCAGAATAAAGGACACTTAACTAATCGATTAATTAAAAAACACCTAATTAATTTAACAAAATGATTTAATCCGGAATTTTGGGGTTAACCCCTGGTTGAAACTTGAAAGTAATAGAAATGGATCCGGTTCGATCAATTTCATGGCATGCAAAAATGGGTTGGGCCTAGTGAGCAATTCTTGGGCCTTATTTAATTTGTAAATGAATTACAATTAAATGGAGCCCAGTGTGGATTTCCATTCCAGTTGGAGGTTTCAATTAGCAAACTGTCTGCGCATTAGAATTACAATATTAGATTTTAGGTTTTAGGTTTTGGGTTTTGGTATAATGTGAGAGGATTGAACTATATTAAAATTTAAAGGGAAAAAGCTTCAATCAAATTTTATTATATATAATTAAAATATTTATAACCATAAGCACCATTTGGTTTGCATTAAGATCTGTGCTTGATAGAACTAAAATAAGGCCTCGGGTCACCAGGTTGATTTTTTTATTCATTTCAAACTTTTTTTTTCTTTCTATTTATTGAAGAGCTATCCTTAAAAAGAAATCAATATTAAAATTTTGGATAGCTTAAGCATAGATTTGTTGACTATTGACATTGGTGTAAATTAAATTGTGTAGAAAGGCCTTGGGTTGTTACAATTTACAATCCTAGATTTAATTAATTGTAGATTATTAATTGGCATGACAGTAAATTAATTAATATCAGAAATTAGAACTTTTGGAGAAACACTTAAGATTCGGGAGGAATTGTATGTCCTCATAGGAAAAGTTAAATTTTAATAAAGAAAGATCCATACATATAATTGTATAATTGAATACGATGTTGCTCGTTAGGTGAAATATTATTGTACAGCGAGAGCAAAGGTAAATATCACACATTAATATTGTCGGCCATAGGCACATAAAAAAGGACAAATTACGTACATTGAAAAAACAATTCGCAAAACATAGAGGATGTCACTACAAACAACATATAGTGAATTGAATATAGATAAACCACAATTTAAATTGCATACATGATATTATGAAATAAAAGAAAATAGTACACACTTAGCTTAGTGCAATCATTGTTTGTAGTAGCTAAGTGTACCATATAAGGTTTGGATGAAAGTAAGCACAAACAATAAGATGCCTGCAATGACGGAGATAATTATCCATGTATTGGAGCAGTAGCGTTTCTTGAACTCTCCAATTACTCTATTGACACTTTTTTTATGATGTGCCATCACCTTCTTCTCCAAAATGGCTAGCTCCTTCGGTACATAGATATTACTGGGAATAAAAGGTTTGAGTTCTTGTATAAAACACAAAACATCCTTGTCGTCAAACGTTGTGTGTGGGATGACACCATTTTCTCGCAATACTGCCACATCTGCTTCTGTTTTTACCAAGCAGGCCATGCATGCAACATAGATCATGAAGGGCGTTCGACAATCAATGTACCTCCGTTCAAATATTAAAAGGTCTTTATAGAGTTTAGTGCTGTATTGGTAAAGGTGCAAGGGTGTTAATTGCAATACTCCGGATAATCTCTTGCTGTGAGAGTAAGACACATCAATCGGGCCATCATCATCGTTTACAAAAACTGTTCGAGATAACTGCAGTTCTGTCGCACTTGGTATATGGAAGTGGCAAAGCCGCTTTGTATTATCCTCCATATACTTCCCATCGGGGGATCGAAACCAATGGAAGATGTGTAGTAGATGTTTGAAGCCACCTTCAGGAACGATGCCACCATCCACTTTAGATGTATTAACTCTCAGATATTTAAGAAAGCATGGGAATGCGAGTTTGTGGATTGGGGTATCTAAAAGCTTGCCTATGTTGGAAAAATCTGTATGCACGGCTTCAATAACAAACCAAGGTATTTGGTAGTTCATGGTCAACATGTAAATTTGTTTTTGCACTGGATGTTTATCGCAAAAGGCTAATAAATTTCTAAGGTCTTTAAGCGTTAGACCTTTAGTAAAACTAGTTTGGTCCTTCATTTTATCCTTAATAACCTTTCTGTAATCTCCCTTATGATGGGAAACCATACGAATTATTAAGAAGCAACTACTGACCAGTAGGTGTTCTATGAAACGTTTGTTATTTTCAGCTGTCCGAAATTGTACATCGATCCCTTGATAGTAACTCCAGGCTAGATCTACCTTTGTTTCCATGTATTTTAGGAATGAACGTACATTGAGACCAAACCAGTGCGTCATACATGCAACATAGTGCCACTTTAGGGTTTCAGGTATGAAAGAGGCCCCAAAATCATCCCAACATTCCCATTTACCAAATATTGATGGTTCTTCTTCATTGTCGCTACCGTCACTATCGATTGATGGTCTGGTTTCAAGGGAGTTGCCCGGGTTCTCTACTCGATCTTCTATCTCCACAATCCACTCATCTACTGGTTCTTCTGAATCATCTATTTCATCTAGTTCTTTGGTATCATTACTCATTTCCGTTGATGTGGATATTTCACCGACTTGTTCTTGGGAATCATGACCCATTTCCGACCCTCTTCCCGATTAAGCCAAAAACAAGTTGTGTTCTGAAATAATGTGCAACAATATTAAATATTGAGTACGTACTGATGTTAATCTAAGCAGCATGGGAAAACCATATCCAGATTAATCAAAAGTTAAGGTTTCATTAGATAATTTTGTTGCTTTCTTGTGAAAACTGACCGATTTAGTATTTACACAGTAAAACTAGGGTGTCAAATGGGTAAAACTATGGACCAGTGAGTGCATTTGCTACCCATATAAAATTAGTCTTACTCACAGTTACCCTTATTCGTTATGTATTTATCTTACACATGCACTACACTTATCGGTTAAGATAACAAGTAACGAAATAAATAATACGTAATAACAAATAAATTTGTAGCTTATATAATTTAATTAAAAAAAATTAACAAATAAATATTGATATTAATATCAAAATTATTATTATTTATCTATACCATTTAAAATATAAATTATTAATTAAATAAATATAAATTTTACATTAAATAAAACTATATTAAATATTAGAAAAATTTACAGTGTTATCATAATTTACTAAAAAAATATTATATAACATGTTGTAAAATCAATGTAATCATAATAATAATACCTATACGATAAAAAAAACATATATAATTTTCTTTTATAAATTATCCTCTAATGAGTAAGAAAAAGCTCTTATCCATATCTATATCTTGATAAGCTATCAAAAAAGTTTCATACCCATATCCATACTTGTTATATTAATGAAAAAAATTCTTACTTGATCATACTTGCATTATTAAATACGATAGGGATCATGCAAACGGTAAAACAACAAACACTGAAATTTCATAGATAATTTCCACTTAAAATGAAATGACAGACCGTATATGTAATTAACCAGACAATGATATACATATATATAGAGTTGGGCTACGCTACTTCACGAAGTAAAGCGAATGTTTTACTTCACACTCATATTTTGTGAATTCAATGTTCAGCACGTTGATCCGAACTATTGAAGTTGATCTCGATATTAAATTGTGTTGGGAGACAAAATTTTACATCTTTTGAAAAACAGTGATTTTTTATGGTCGACGATTTTCTGAAAAATAGTGATTTTAAAACATTCCAAAAATATAGTAAAAATTTCTAAAAATTGTAAATTTTGCTCTCCAAGCACAATTTAATATGGAGATCATCTTGAACGGTCCGGATCGACGTTTTGAATTTGAAATTGAAGATATAGTGAAGTGAAACACTCGCTTTACTTCGTGAAGCACCGTAGCCCAACGCTCGTTCTCACTCAAGCTCGCGCTCTGTGTGTGTGTGTGTGTGTGTGTGTGTGTGTGTGTGTGTGTGTATGTATATGTATATATATATATATATATATATATATATATATATATATATATATATATATATATATGTATATGTATATGTATATGTATATGTATATATATATATATGTGTGTGTGTGTGTGTGTGTGTGTGTGTGTGTGTGTGTGTGTGTGTGTGTGTGTGTGTGTGTGTGTGTGTGTGTGTGTGTGTGTGTGTATTATGTCCTTTCATTTTAGGGTAAATTAAACTTCAGCCACATCTTAATATGTAAAATCCAATTTCTAAATGTTAATCTATTTTCCATTTGGCCCAAGTGGTGTTATTAAATATTTCAGTCTAAGTATTATTAATTATCATTTGACTAAATACATGATTTAAGCCCTCGAGATATATAGTGAAAGATTGAAACGTAACGTCAAGCCTAGAAATATAATATTTTTTTATACAAATGTGCCACTATTCGATCTTAATATAATCTACATAAATCTACTGCAAACGAAATATTAGTAATATATAGAACGGCTTAATCAGTAATAAAAATTATTATAAAAAAAATGCTGATATTAAAGAGAAAATGTAGAGATAAGTACCAAAGAGGAGAGGACACCTATCTTTGTGTCAATGGCTCTTTCTTCAATTGATGAGGAGGCGAATTAGAAAACTTAGTAGATTTATAGAGGCAAACGGTCAATGTGGACTAAAGAAGACTACAGATCCTCTGCTACGCATTCAATTAATGTCTCTCTGTGTAGCAAGCTATGTAGATTGGACAGAAAAGGACTCGTAAATTTTTCTTTATTATTCTTCATTTTTCCTTTAAATTTATCCTCTCTCGGCAGTTCAATATTGAAAAAAGTTTGGGTTGAACAAGATGATTTGAGTAAAGAAATTGCGCATTGGTGGAAATCTAAATGCAAATATGTAGTATTCTGAACCATTATATACTTGCATATATTTTTAATAGTAAAATTAGGGTGTTCTTCCGCTTATTAAATTCTTGATAGTCATAATTTCAAGAAATATCGAGTTTATTTGCAATGATTAACTTAAATCATTGTGATACCGATCTACTTCAAGATTGATGTGTTTACCTGTCAAATTGATTAGTTTTCGAATTAATTTAGTTTAGTATTAAGAAGGTGATATCTATCTTTCGAGTATATGCAATCTTAATTATCTGGCCATGTTATGTCAATAGGGACGATAATAAAATTGTATTCATTTTCTTAAAAGGAATGAAGTAGAGGATCAAATGACATTTCAAGGAGTCATATATTATTGTTATATTTATAAGAAAAAAATCAACTACAGCCTGTACCCAACCAAACTCCCATCATGAATGATCCGTAGTTCCCGGTAATGACATGTTTGACAGCGTAATATCAACTGCTAATATCAAACAGATCAGACGTTGACTTTTTATACAATTTTTTGTTCGTCGAATTATGCAGTATATGTGAAATGAGTTGTTACAGGAAATATATTAGATAGGAAAAACAGATCAGCTGCATCAATCCTGTTTGAAATTATCCACAGAATATCTCCTATATGTTTGTTTCTCATACTGGCACGTTGTATCAAATTAAAAAAAATGATATGTCACGTTGACATGAAATGTTAAACTGGCTCGACAAATATTTTAATTTTTAATTTTTAATTATTATGTCATTTCATAAATTATGTTTGTATTTCATTTTTTACTGATTATGAATAAATCATAGCATTATCGAATAATGGAACAATAACTAACGAATAACAAATAGTTATAGCAGAATAGTTATTATTCGCTGATAAATAATTATAGCTCTGATTTCACAGGTTCGCTGATAAATGATTTGAAAATGCACATATATGTGCACATATACTGCAGCAAATGCTCTTAGCAAATCTTTGATACAAATCAAAGCTTGTACCTCCGCTGGACTTCTATAATCATCAAGAACCCTTATTGTTATTGCTATACTAAATGCATACTCTGATACTACCGTCAAGACGGGTGTACCTAGAACATCTCGCACTAAACCTGACATAGCTCGATACTTTGGTCTTTGGAGATTTACACTTTCACCGTATTAAGATATGAAAACTATCATCATCCGTGCCTAGAATGTTATGTTCTTCTAGATACTCATCTAGCTCAGATTTCACATGTTCACGCTGGTAAATGATTCCTAAATATGCATTATATGACCATATTGTCGATTGCTATAGAGCTTGTTTGATGATTCACTGGTGGAGAAGCCAACAATCTTTACATTGAAGTTACACGACCTTTGTGATGTATCTTCATAATAATTCACTGAACATCATGTGCAAGTAGCTATAGGTCATCATATTCGTCAGATAATTTACAACGAGTAAATCTAGGGTGTGACGTGCTCACCAAGAGGGTCTGGTGAGCACAACTCCAAAAATATATCGGATCGACTTCAAATGATGAATCCAAACAGTTGCAAACAGTGTACTTCGTGAGTGATGCATGTACATGCAAAATTTTGGAAGTTTCAAATTCATTTGCTACAAGGTCAAGCGATGAAATTTACGAATCTTTTAATAAGTTATTTTATAAGTTGTTTTATATATTCATTTTTCATCATTTCTTTGACCGCTTGATTTCGTAGCAAATGAATTCGAAACTTTCAAAATTTTGCATGTAAGTGCATCACTCACGAAGTACATGGATTTAAACAGTTTGGATTCGTCATTTGAAGCCGATCCGATGTATTTTTGGAGATGTTTCTAAATTGAATCTTGCCTGTATTTGCTTAATACCTAAGAAAGCTGTTGCTTCTTCTATTAAAAATTATAGACCTATTAGTTTGATTAATTGTAGTTTTAAGATGATAATGAAACTCTTAACTAATAGATTTGCTTTGGTTATGGATCCCCTTATTGACGACTCCCAAGTTGCCTTTGTTAAAGGTAGGTTGATTGGAGATAATATTGTTTGTGCTCATGAAATTTAACATAATGTTAGGATTACTAAGCAAAAGGGTATTTTACTTAAACTAGACTTCGAGAAAGCCTTTGACAAAGTTAACTGTGATTTTTTCTTAGAAGTTTTGTCCGCTAGAGGTTTTGGGTCATTGTTTATTAATTGGATTCATGATATTCTCAAGGGGGGGGGGGGGTGGTAGAACTTGTGTATCATTTAATGGGGAACAAGGTAATTATTTCTCACGCAAACAGGGCCTTAGACAAGACGATCCTCTTTCTCCTCTTTTATTTGATCTCGTAGTAGATGCTTTAAATAAGATTCTTAGTAGGGCACAAGATGTTGGTTTAATTTCTGGTTTAGGTTCCTTTAATAATAATGCTAAGGTGTTGAATCTTCACTTTGCATATGACACCCTTCTATTTTTAGAAGCAGATTCAGTTCATTTAGAATCTTTAAAGTATCTCTTGTTAGGCTTTGAAATTGCTTCTGATCTTAAAATTAATTTTGATAAAAGTGAATTAGTTGCTTTAAATATTTCGGATACTCATGATACTTCCTTAGCTAATCAATTAGGCTGTAAGTTGGCATCTCTCCCTATTACATACTTAGGTGTTCCTCTTTATTGGAAGAGATTGCAGTTTATTAATTGGTCCCCTTTAGTCGATAAATTTAATAAAATGTTACAAACTTGGAAAGATTCTTTACTTACTTTGGATGGTAAGGTCACTTTATTTAATTCAGTCCTCTCATCAATTCCTCTTTATTGGTTGTCCCTATATAAAATATCTGTTAAGGTTCGATAACAACTTGATAGAATTAGAAGTAAATTTCTTTGGTCTGGTTCAGGGTCCCCTACTAGAAAAAAATATCATCTTATTAACTGGGCCACTGTTTATTTATGTAAAGATCATGGTGGTTTTGGTATTTTAGACTTACATTACATGAATATTGCCTTGTTAGCTAAGTGGTGGTATCGTTTTAAAGACCCCACTGTCATTAGTAAATGGAAGACTATCTTAATTTTTAAATATGGCCTGACCGGTTTACACATTCTCCAATGTTCTTCATTCTAGTATGGAGTTTTATCTTTCTTACAAATTTATGAGTTGGGCATCAATAGGGTGGTTGGTAATGGTCCAGATATATTTTTTTGGTTAGAGATAGATGGTTTGGTGATTGTGATTTCTACTGTGTTTACTCTAATCTCTTTAGAATAGCTTCTAATCAACAACTTCTAGTTCCTAATATTTTTTCTCATTCTACCCTTACTATTCAGTTTACTAGATAACTTACGGGCATTATTTTTACTGAATGGCAACATCCACTTAACTCTTGCACCTATAGCTCTATATTTTCTAAGCCTAACTCCTCCGATATTTTTTTTTGGAGATGGACTCCTTCGAGTTTATTTGCTGTACACTCTCTCTATTTGGTTGTCCAATATGGTATTCCAAATATATCATATTCTATCTTATGGCATGCCAAAATTCCTTTAAAGATTAAGATTTTTATTTGGTTATTTCGACAAAATAAGATCTTTACTAAATGTAATTTAGTTAAACGTGGTTGGCAAGGTAATGTAGACTGTTCATTTTGTAGTGCACCCGAGACGTAAACCATCTTTTTGTGACATGCCCTTATATTTCTATCCTTTAGTCATGGATATGAAACCATAATAATTTTGATTACAATTGTACTACTATTGCAGATCTATGAATTTTTTATTATTGGATTCTTTTAAAAGATTCATTACTTGTAGAATTAATTAGGGCTGCAACTTTATGGTTGGTATGGCTTACCACAAATAAGATTTGCTTTAAGCAAATATCTGTCCCTCCTATTAGCTATGTAGATTCTGATATTATAGCTTTAACTTCTTATTAGTGTAAAGCAAGACTTCTCATCCGTTCACATTAATTGATAAAGAAAATTCAAATCCATATGAATATTCTACGTCTAGAAATTTAATATCCTCCACAAACTTCTCATCCGCTGGAACATTCATGTTGGTTACATTTGGAAAATTTTGAATCTCTTGAAATTTGTTTGAAGTGCCAAAATTTTAATTAGATTACATATAATAAGTAGTGCTTTCCACACCTTGAAAATTTCATTTTAAACAAAGAGCTTCTGGAACATCAATTTGGAAAAGCACATCTTTCCTCAATTTCAATTAATGCCATTTACTTATATTTGGAACAGTAAATTCCACTGTTATGGAAATCTTATCACTGTAAATTTTCTAAGTAGATTGTCAGTAAAACTTCTGGAGCTAGGTAAAATAAATCAATATACCATGTTCATAGATTACAAATATATAATAAAACCTTTTGCTTACTGTACGTAATACATTTAAAAATCACAAAAATGTGAATAGATACAAATCTTTGATTAGATACTTTTGTTGTTCTTTGTTTAGATTTGTTATAAAACCAAGAATTTGAAGGATCTGCATGCATATTTTCGTTCCTCATAGAAATAAACTACATTAAAGTATCATCTCTAACTGTAACATATAGAAATCCAGTATGTTTATATCAAAAACAGAAGTGTGTGCTTGTTCGTTGAATGAATGTTTGTCATTCAATGAAATGCTTGAGATGCAATTCCAATTGCAGACTCACTTTTACCAGGAATACTCAATACATATGACATCATTATGGGAGGGGGCAAAGTGGAATGGAGATTTATGGAAATAAAGGTTCAAAATTTTGGCAGTGAAAATCCTGATATAAGATGTAATGATGCGTATTGGCATTTCAATTGCAACATAGGCTGTGTTATGTGCCAAAATTCCCACAAAGAGACAGCCCTTCGCCTTCTTTCTGAAGAATTTGGCTTAGAGAAGAAACATGGACCTGCTGGTTTGCATGTACTATGTGGCTGATTTACTGGTACAGATAATAGAGGAAGAGGCGCAGTTATGGCTAGCATCTGGCTTAATAGAGAGACCTAATAGAGGGAGTGAGATAAATTTGTGTGAATTGAGCATTAGTTACGGGTGCATTCTACCAAGCTTTCAACAAAATAAATGTCTGTGTGTATTATACATGAATTTTCAGTTTTGAATGTGAAAAGTATTGTAGCAGGTGTGATAGATAAAGGCTGATAGAAGCTTGGATTTATGACTGGTACCAAAGGACAACTACCAGTCTGATAAACCAAAAGTCATGAACAAACGAAAAGCAATAGAAATTATGATTCAAGCTTAATTTGAAAAATGAAGATGCAATGAAAGAAAGTCTATATGGCCAAACCTGAATAAACCATATGATCAATCAAAAAAAACTAAAAGTTCAAGTCTGGGTAAATAATTACGATTAAAAGGGTGAATGTATTTAATTACATCCCTAACTGCCAAATATAGTCATAGAATTAGAATGATCACAGATCCACCTTAGCGAATCATACCCAATAGGACCTGATGATGCAGCACGAATCAAAATGACACTAGCACAAATCTTGATAACGTTTAAACCTCAGAAGGTTGGCGCTAAGGAGTTAGACAAAAACCACTAGGTCTGCATGTCAGATTGATTAAGAAAATAGATATAAAACCAAAGAGTGCAGAAAGGCCCCTGAGAAAACCACAATTGCAAAACAAATCCTAGCAGTTTTCCTACCCACAAATAAGTTCTTTGAATCTCCAACCCTACCAATTCCACCCCAAAAATTCCTGGAACTGAACTCAAGAACAAAAGATTTACATACAAAATCCCTCAAATTTTCTGAAAATCACGCAAAACCCCTTCTGAATTCCAGAGAAGTACAGAAAACCCAGAAAATTTATATACATTAGACGGAGAGTGAGATTGAGAAGAGAGAGAGAGAGAGGAATCAATGAATCATATATGAGATGGAAAAAGAATTTGTGTTATTACAGGGGGCAAATCGAAAGATACTGAATTGGGGATAACAAAGCTGAATTGGAATTTCTTAAAGTAATACAAATTTTGAGTTTTGATTTAGACCGTCCGATTCGTTTTCACACAATATTAAAGATTTTTGGATTCTGATCAAACGGTCTGGATATAAGCTGAAAATATTATGATACCCTAGAGGACGCGGATCAGATCACAAAGCTGAAACCAAGCTGTTTCGATTCTTTTCCCCTTTACATTTTGTTATTTTCTGGTTGAAAGCATTAGAAATGGATCCGGTTCGGTCTATTCCATGGCATGCAAAAATGGGTTGGGCCTAGGAAGCAATTCTTGGGCCTTATTTAATTTATAAGTTAATTACACAATTAAATGGAGCCCAGTATGATTTCCATTCCAGTTAGGGGTTTTAATAGGCAAACTGTCTGTACATTAGAATTGCAATACTATACTTTAGGTTTTGGGTTTTGGGTTTTGGGTTTTGGTATAATGAGAGGGGGTTGAACTATATAAAAATTTAAAGGAAAAAAGCTTCAATCAAATTTTAATATATATAATTAAAATATTTATAACCATAGGGTGGCTAAGCACCATTAGGTTTGCATTAAGATCTGTCCTTGATAGAACTAAAATAAGGCCTCTTGTCGTCAGGTTTATTTTTTGTATTCATTTCAAACTTTTTTTCTCTTTTTATTTATTAAAGAGCTATCCTTAAAAAGAAAATCAATATTAAAATTTTGAATTGCTTAAAGCATAGATTTTGTTGACAATTGGCATTGGTGTAAATTAAATTGTGTAGAAAGGCCTTGGTTGTTACAATTTACAATCATAGATTCAATTAATTGTAGATTATTAATTGGCATGGCAGTAAATTAATTAATATCAGAAATTAGAACTTTTGGAGATTGTATGTCCTGATAGGAAAGGTTAAATTTTAATGAAGAAAGATCCACACATATACTTGTATAATTAAATACGACGTTGCTTGTTAGGTGAAATATTATTGTACAGCGATAGCAAAGGTAAATATCACACATCAATATTGTCGCACATAGGCACATAAAAAAGGACAAACGAATTACATTGAATTTTTTTTTTTTACATAACATAGAGGATGTCACAACAAACAACATATGGTGAATTTAATAAAGATAAACCACTGGTCCTCACACAATTTAAATTGCATACATGATATTATGAAATAAAAGAAAAGGATACAAGAGATATATAAATATAATTGTACACTTAGCTTAGTGCTATCATTGTTTATAGTAGCTAAGTGTACCATATAAAGTTTGGATAAAAGTAAGGACAAACAATAAGAAGGCCGCGATGACGGAGATAATTACCCACGTATTGGAGCAGTAGCGTTTCTTGAACTCTCCAATTACTCTATTGAAACTTTTTTTATGATGTTTCATCACCTCCTCCTCCAAAATGAAAAGCTCATTCGGCATGAAGCGACTATTGGGAATAAAATTTTTGAGCTCTTGTACAAAATGCAAAACATCCTTGTCATCAAACGTTGTGCTTGGGATGACACCATTTTCTCGCAATACTCTCACGTCTGCTTCTGTTTTTATCAAGCAGGTCATGCATGCAACATAATTCATGAAGGGCGATCGACAATTCCCGTACGAGTAAATATTTTTTTCAAATATTAAAAGATCTTCATAGAGTTTAGTGCTGTATTGGTAAAGGTGCAAGGGGGTTAATTTCAGTACTCCAATAATCTCTTGTTCTCAAGAGTAAGACACATCAATCGAGCCAACCTCATCGTTTACCAAATCTGTTCGAGATAACTGTAGTTCTGTTGCACTAGGTATATGAAAGTTGCAAAGGAACTTAGTTTTCTCTGCTAGATACTTTCCATCGGGGGATCGAGACCAATGGAAGATGTGTAGTAGATGTTTGAAGCCACCTTCAGGAATGGTACCACCATCCACTTTAGGCGTATTAACTTTCAGATATTTTGGAAAGAATGGGAGTGCAAATTTGTGGATTGGGATATCTAAAAGGTTTCCTATGTTGGAAAGCTTTGTATATACGGCCTCGAGAACAAACCAAGGTATCTGGTATTTCATGGTCAACGTGTAAATTTGTTTCTTCAGTGGATCTTCTTTAAGAAAGGTTACTAAATTTCTAAAGTCTTTAGGTGTTAGACGTTTTGGAAAACTATTTTGGTCAACTATTTCATTCATAATAACCTCTCTGTATGAGGCATGAACATCAACTGTGAAAACCATCACAAATATTAAGAAGCAACTACTGACCAATAGGTGTTCTATGAAACGTTTGCTATTTTCAGCAGTACGAAATTGTTCATTGACCCCATGATAGTAGCTCCAGGCTAGATCTAACTTCCCTTGCATGAATTCAAGGTATGATTTTAAGTTGAGATCAAACCAGTGCGTCATACATGCAATAAGTTGCCACTTTTTTGTTTCAGGTATGAAAGAGGCCCCAAAATCATCCCAACATTCCCATTTACCAAATATTGATGGCACTTCTTCACAGTCGCTACTGTTGCTATCCAAGGATGGTCGAGATGCATGGGAGATGTCCGGGTCCTCTAGTCGACCTTCTATATCCACAACCCACTCATCCATTTCATCCATTTCATTACTTGTTTCTGTTGATGTGGATATTTCATCTACTAGTTGTTGGTCATCATCACTCATTCTGACCTCCTCCCGATTAATGCATAAACAATTGTTGTACTGAAATAATGTGGAATGTTATTAAATATTGAATACATATGGATACTAATCAAAGAAGCATGGTAAAACCATATCCAGGTTAATCAAAAGTTATTGTTTCGTTAGATAACTTTTTACTTTCACGTGAAAATTACTAAGAATTGGTGAGGACATTTTCATACTCATATAAAAATATAAAAATAGTATTAACCTTACACATACCATATAAAATGTTGTAAAATCAATGTAATCTTAAGAATAAAGCTTATATAGTGATACGCATAAATAGACAAATTATCATATATCTCTAATGAGTGCGGCATAACTCTTATCCATATCCTTATCCGATAAACTAACAAAAAAGTTTATTATCCGTATCCATACTTTTTAAATTAACAAAATAAATTCTCACTCGATCATACCTATTTTATCATATACAATATGGATCGGGCAAATAGATAAAAATGTTTCATTGACATTCTAGGTAAAACAAGAAACACTAAAAAGAAAACTTCGTAGATAATTCCCACATAATTAACAAAGGTCAATATGAGATGACACATCATATATATAATTAATCAGACAATGAAATATATACCTTTATTTTTTAGACTAACTTAAATTTCAGCCACGTTTTGGTATGAAAAATACAACTTATAAATGTGAATGCTATTTCCATTTGGCCCAAATTGGGCTATTAAATATTTTAGTCTAAATATTATTAACTACCATTTGACAAAATGCAAGATGTAAGCCCTCGAGATAGTTAAAGATTGAAACGTAGCGTTAAGCCAAGATATAATTTTTTTTACAAATTAACGAGGTACTCTGCTTAATACTTAAAATGAGAATTCAGATCACTATACATGATTTACATAATTCTACTGTAAACTAAATCTTACTTATAGATACCGACCTGATCCGTAATAGATCTAAAGTACTAACAAAAACAAAAGCCACATATTCTCTAGGATAAGAAACTAACAAATCTCCTGACACAGCTATTCCTAACAGCATATATACACTGAACCTGTTGTGAGAACTTACCGTTTGTACAAAACAACTTAGAATTACAAAAAAATCATATTGAAAATTAGAGAGAAAATGTAGAAATAAGTACCAAATTAAGAAGGGAGGACGTTTGTCTTCGTTTCTATTTGGCACTTTCTCCAAATAATGAGGATGCTAGTTAGAAAACTAAGGAGATTTATAGAGGAAAATGGTGAAGTGGACAAGAGAAGACTATACAGATCCTGTACTACCCATTAATTCAAAGTCCTTGTGTTTAGCAAGCTGCGTATATTGGACTATAACACGTTTCCTTTACTATGCTTCATTTTTCTTTAAATTTATCCTCGATTTATTCTTCGTTTCAATATTGAAAAAGTTTGAGCTGAACAAGATGATTTGAGTAAAGCAATTACACGTTGCTGGAAATCTAAATACAAACACCTAGTATTCTGAACCATTATATACTTAAATATATTTTTATAAGTAGAACTAGGGTGTTTTTCCGCTCATCAAATTCTTGATAAGCTTAACTAAAAGACATATCAAATATACTCAAATGGCTAACTCAAATTAATTAATTGTTGAAACTGATTTACTTCACGAGTGATGTGTTTACATGTCAAATTTATAAATTTGAGAATTAATTTAGTATTGATTCAAGCATTCAAAGAACCAGCCTAGTGGCAAATGACAACCCGCTCTCTATTGGAATGTCATCATGGGTTCAAAATTTGAATAAAAGATTCTTTATTGACATTAAAATAAAACTTAGTAGGCTAGATCTCTATCTTTCAATAAAAAATAATGAAAAATAAACTCATTAAAATATTAGTTTATTTTTAGATCAATATATAAGAATGCAATCGTATTTGGCCATGTTTCGTTAGTAGTCGAGACGGAAGAAAATTTTATTATGTTTCTTAAAAGGCATGAAGTAGGATGGAATAATATTCAAAGGAGTCAAATTATTAAGTACTATTGGACTTCTAGCAAAAACTCGAGAATCTGAAATCCATAAAAATGAAGAAACCTTGATAAATTATATTTTGAATGATAAAAAGATGGAATCGAGATGAAGTTAATATTAATGAATATTGAAGATCATTAATCGGTTAGGACATTTTCATACCCATATAAATTTGATAGCTTGTATGATTGTATTAAAAAATATAGCAAATTAATATTTATATTAAATATAAAAATTATTATTTGTACCATTATTTTAAAATGGAAATTATTAATTAACTAAAATGATATAATTTTATATTAAATAAAACGATATAAAATGTTGCACAAATTAATTTTATCATAATTTACGAAAAAGTGTCATATTAAATGTTGTAAAATCAATGTAGTAATAATAATAAAACTTATATAATAATGCGTACAACCAAAAAAAAAAATTATCCTTATCCGATAAGCTAACAAGAAAAATTCTTACTCAATCATACTAGTTAAAACGGATAAAAATGTTTCATTCACATCGATCCTAGGTAAAACAACAAACATTGAAAATAAAACTTCGGGCATAATTCTCATCGTCAGGTCAATATGAGATGACATATCATATATATAATTAATCAGACAATGAGATATATATATATATACCTTTCTTTTATATTTAGACTAACTTAAAAATGTTAGTATTATTTTCCATTTTGCCTAAATTATGTTATTAAATATTTCAGTCCAAATATTATTTATTGCCATTTGACTAAATACAAGATTAATTTAAGCCCTTAATTAAGATAACTACATATTGAAACGTAGCGTTAAGCCAAAAAATATAAAAAATGTTACAAACGAGCTAGGCTCGACTGGTAAATACTTAAACTAGGAATCAGATCATTATTCAGTCTTAAAATTATCTACACTCAAATTTACTGTAAAGTAATAAAACTTACTAGCCACATGTAAACTAACCATTTACTATATATGAGATGAAAAAGTTGACCAAAAATAAAAAAAACAAAAACAAAAGGCACACATTCACTGGGATATGAAGCTAACAAATCTCCCAATGCATACATTGAATCTATTTTAAAAACTTACAACCCATGGGAGGATAGCCCAATCACGATTTGTAGAAATCTATAAAAGCTGATGGTATAAAATAAAATATGCAGAGAATTAGGTAGAAAATGTAGAGAAGTACCACAGAAGAAATAAATGAAAGACGCCTGTCTTCGTCTCTATGGTTCTTTCTCCAAATGACGAGGATCCTGGAGAATTTCAAAACTTGGGAAATTTGTATATCGAAGTGATCAAGTGGAGCGAAGAGAACTCAGTGTAGCAAGCTGTTTAGATTGTACATATATGTCCGGTCAGAAAAGGTCCCAATTTTTCTAAATTATTGATATGTTAGATAGTCAGAGCATAAATAAATATTATGTGAATTACGAAATATTTTATAAACAATGTTAAAGGCATTTAAATCTTCGACTTATAAACAATATTGAAGAGTTGCTAAAAATGAATAGTAATATAATTATTGGTGAACCATGCTAATAAATAACACACTGAGCAGTAACATATCTAGCTATATTCTATAGTATCCATCAATTTACTGTATATGAGATGAAAAAGTTGACAAAAAGCAAAGAAAATAAAGCAAAAGGCACACATTCTCTGGGATTTATATGAAACTAACAAATCTCCAAACACAGCAATCTACAATTAACTAGATCTAGTAATTAAGCATACCACCGAAGGATCCACTAAAATCTGGATCGCTTAATCACGATTTGTAGAAACAAAAGATGTTAAGAATTAGAGATAAAATGTAAAGAGAACTACCAAAGAGGAGAGAACGCCTGCTTGTATTCGTCTTTGCGGCTCTTTCTCCAAATGATGGAGGTGAAGAATTAGAAAACATATATAGGAGATTTATAGGGGAAATTTGTCGTGTGAACAAGAGAAGACTACAGATCCTCTGCATCTCACTCTTAGTCACTCAGTGTAGCAAGCTGTGCAGATTCCTTTAATACATATATGTTGGGTCAGAGACTCAGAAAAAGGTCCCAATTTTGTAAATATATTTCATTTTTCCTTTAAATTTATCCTCTATCTAAGGTTGAAGATTAAATTGTGAAATCCAAGTACAAAAATACATTGTATTTTTAACCTTTGTATAATTATGTGTTTTTTTATTGCAAAATTTAATTAACCTTTTATTTTAAACATTCACAATAATCTTTTCCACCTAAGAAATATTAATTGTTTTTCAGAGACATTAATTAATTCATGCTAAATTATTACTGGTGTCACATTCATATGAACAACGAAAAATTATCAATATTTCTATCATCGGACAGTTGTATTATGATATCAGAGCAGTAAGAGAGACTGTATATAACGGTAAAATGAAATTTATCAAACATTGCCCATATAGTAGTACCTCATTATCAGACCAGACGCAATGATTCCCATGAACAAAAGCACGAGTTCCAAACCCTACCTTAATTTAATAAATGCTCAACTAGAATAAATCCATGTTTTTTTACGAAAAAGTGCTGTGCTGCAAAATCTTACATAGAAACACCAAAAAATTATCAATATCATCGATGATTATATATGATAGAATACTAATGTTGTCTCCAACTTCAAATTTTTCGTTCTTTTTCTTAAATACAAGACCAGTAGCAGGGTGGAATTAAAAGATTCCATAATTTTTTTCATTCGTCTTCTTAAACAAAAAAAAAAAAAAAATAGCCAATAGGTCGTATATTATAATTCTTAAATTTATAAAAAAATTATCAACAGCCTGTGTCCATCCGTGAGCCATATGATTAGATCCGTAGTTGTCGGAAACTTACACCAGATAAATTTGACAATGAATTAACAATTGCTAATATAAAACAAATCACATTAATTAACATTTTATGGACATATTTTTGTACATCCATCGAATTATGTAGTATATATGAAATGAGTTGCTGCAGGAAATTTTTTGGGTATGAAAAGAGAGCACCACCCACTCCTGTTTGGAATGATTCACATAATATCTCCTTATGTTTCTCACAATGCCACGTGGGGCGGTGAAGATCCATGCATGATTGATCCATAGTTTTCGGGGAACTTTACTGGGTAAATTTGACAGTGTATTAACATCTGCATGCTAACATCAAACAAATCAGATTGGTTTCACTTATGTAGTATGTGCTAAATGAGTTGCTGCAGGAAATCTATTGGGTATCGAAACAGAGCTGCACCAACTCCTGTTTGGAATGATCTACAGAACAAAAGCACAAGCTCTCGAGCAAATATAATCATTCATTAATGCTTCAAAAAAGTCGAGCTCGCAAACCTAATATTGATGTGAGAGTCTATTGTACTATGCATATCACGATTTAGTCCATAATACGGATTACTATTTTTATTTTTAAAACTCTAACGGACAATCCTAACCGTTCAAAATGATTTTCATATGAATATATACTTGCATATCAAATTTTATATATTTTTTTAAATTTTTTTACTATTTTTTAAGATGGGTAGAAAATAACTATTTTTGGACAGTCTAGAATTTTCAGATCAAGTGATTTTCTAACTATCTTAAAAAATAGTAAAAAAATTCTCAAAAATATAAAATTTGGTCTGCAAGTATATTTTCATATGGGAATCATGTTGAACAGTTTGAATGGACCATTAAGATTTTGAAAAACAAAATATTGATCCGTATTACGGATCAACCCGTGATATGCATAGTACCATAGACTCACTCATTAATAAATGTAGGAGTATAGTTGACTCGTCTCAAATTAAAATATTAAGAGGGCTAATTTTCGATATATCCTCACGTATGTTTCGAATATTCGATTCAAACTGCTCAACATGATTTTCATATTAAAATGTACTTACTTGGATACCAATTTTATATTTGTTGAAATTTTTTACTATATTTTACTATTCTCAGATAATTTTTTTACTATATTTTACTATACTTTCAGATAATTTTGACTATAAAAAAATGATTTTCTATCTATCTATAAAAAATAGTGAAACTTAAAAAAAAATACAATATTTGATATCCAAAAATATTTTAATATGGAGATTATATTAAGTAGTTTAGATTGACTATTCAGACTTTTGAAATTGCAAAAACTGACTCGTTATAGCTTAGGTTGAAATTATATTGTTATGACATTAGCTGGACTCTATTATATATAAAGGAGGAATTCCTTGCACTATTTTTTGGCGACCCAAAATTACACCATCCATTTTTACAGTTTTTAAAGTCCAAATAGTCGATCCAAATAGTTCAACATGGGGATGAGGTTTGGTCCAAATGACTTTGAACCGGACACCGTCCAAAGCCTCTAAAAATCGTATGATTAAAGTTCGAAAGTTGATACGAACCGTTCAACATGATTTTCATATTAAAATGTGCTCAGAGATCAAATTTTATATTTTTTGGAAATTTTTTACTATTTTTTTAGATAAGTACAAAATTACTATTTTGGACCATTCAAAAACAATGACGTTAACAACAACAACAATAACACTAGTAGTCAGTTTTCTTAATTTTTACGAATAGACAAAGAACTATTTTGTATCAAAGCAAAAAATATAAAATAATGATTTTTTTTTGAATTTTTAAGTAATTAATAAAAGTATAATTTAAGATCCTCTTCCTAACAAAAACATACATTTCTCATCATACCATTTTAATAAATACATCACTAATTAATACTCAAAAGTTATCATAAGAGATGCCACACGAATTAATTCACTATAAAAAAAAACATAAGTAATTGGATATTGATGAAAGTGCACTTCAACTTCATTAGAATATGTGTGTTCATAATGTAGCTAAGTTAGGAAAAATAAACATAAGTAATTGGGTACTAAATAATTTTTATCAAAAGATATATATCAGAAGCAAATGCTTCTAGCCAATCTTAAATATAAATCAAAGAGCTGGATTAAGAAAAGTTCTATTTTCATCAAGAACAGTTCTTCTTGTGCTAAATGCAGACTTTGATACAACATTTGAGATGGGAGGACCTAGAGCATTTCGCACTAAACCGGACATAATTTGATATTTTCGAAGCATTACAGTTCCAACCCGTTAAGATGCCGAAGCTATCTCCATTGATGTCTAGAATGTTACGTTTTCTATATATACATCTAGCTCTGACTTTCCGGCTTTTATTTAGTGGTATTCCTAACAATATCTACCATAATTTTTGGAAGACCAAAATTCCCCTTAAGATTAAAGTTTTTGTTTGGTTATTTCGACAGGATAAAATTCTTACTAAATGTAATTTACGTATCCGAGGATGATAAGGTAATGTCGATTGTATGTTTTGTAGTGCTCCTAATTAAGAATGTATACCACCTTTTTGTTACTTGTCCTTTTGTTTTTACCTTATGGTCTTGGATCGATAATCATAACAATTTCGTTTTTAACTGTACTCAGGTTTTGGACCTTTCGCATTTTGACTATTTGATTCCTCTAAATGATTCATTATTGGTTGAATTAATTAGGGCAGCAACTTTGTGGATTGTTTGGTTGACCGAAAATAATTTTTTTTTTTAAAATGCACCAATACCTCCTATTAGTTCGGTAGCATCTTCCATAATTGATTATGCCTTTCGATGTTTCTCCTTTAACTCAGATAAGCCCCTCGATAGTTCTATCGGATTCAGATTCACAGGTCAGCACGGATACAGATGGGGCCCGTACTCTTGGGTTCGCCATGTCTGATAGAGAGTTATCCGAAGCCATTAAGGAGGCCACTGGATTGTTGTCTTCTAATTGGTTTTTGGTTAATACTGGATCCTCATCTTCTCCTAGTATGATTGATATTAGTAATTGATATTAGTGGATTTTGTTTCTTTTCTTTGCTTTGTGGATATTTGTCTTTCTTTAGTTTAGAACAAGTGGCTATTTGGTGCTAGGCACAGTTTTATAAATTTTGTAAGAACATTGTTTCGTAATGAAACAGGTGAAAATTCAACTTTTGTAAAAAAAAAAAAAAAAAAAAAAGGTCACTGAACAACTTATGATAGAGGAGCTAGCCTTTTGGATTTCTAGTAATAGTTCACTGAACAACTTGTGCAATAGGCCATCGCATTTGTCAGGAAATTTGTAATCATAAAAAAAGTTGAATTTTATTTAGTTGGCACATCATAAAATAACTTGATTTGTAGAGCATGTATAAAATTATTTTAATTTTTCAAATAAATAAAATTAATATATCAAATAACAACTTGATTATTTCCTCTTTTCAAAGCAGTACAGATAGAGAAGGAAATTTGTCACGGCGTGACTAGTCACGTCACGTTAATGTCACGTCACGTCACGTGTATCAATTACGTGACGTGACTCGTGTGACGCGTGACGTGATCATTCGCGTGACGTGACCACATTCTAGTGAAAATATACGTCACGTCACGTCACGTGAACCAGTCATGTCACATCACGTCACGTGATCACGTTATGTCACGTCACAGTATGAAACATAGAGTATCCAACTTTTTTTATATGTATAGAGTATTCAGATTTTTATTTTAGTGTAAATTCAGTGATATTGGTACTCATGTAGTACTAATTTTTATTTTTTTTAGTTTAGTCTAATGAACGTTTATAATTTGAATTTTTAAAGTAATATCAGATGTAATATTTCCTAAAAAAATAATATTTACAATATTATTTACTTGTTTTATAATTTTTTTTATTTTTATTTCTAAATTTTCAACAATTTAAATTAAAATATAAAAAAATTGACACGGCTAATTTACGTCACGACACGTCACGTCACGTGTGATCACGTCACGTATAGTCACACTACACGTGACCATTCGCGTGACGTGACCATCCGCCACCATTTTAATTAGTCACGTCACGTCACGTCACGATGAAAAAAATTGATCACGTCACGTCACGTCACGTGACCAAATCACGGCGTGTTTGTCACGTCACGTCACGGCATGTCATGTATTTCCTTCTCTACTGTACACATAAAAATTTGATTCGGTCAATCGGCCATCCCCGTAAAACCCGCCCCTCACCGTTTGTGCTCCTTTTCTACACTACATTTATGTTTCGAAACGCGCACCCAGGCTTTCACTTTGGGCAATTATTTAAAATATTGATTTCAAAAATCTCAATTGCATATCACATTTCTGAAGCTATCGTTAATTCCATCCTTATCCTCTTCTGTTAGAGCTTCGTAGTTAAGTAAAATGTAATAACAAATTGACCAAGATAGTTAGGTAAAATATACTAATTGAGCAAATTTTAAACCGTGTCTCATATTCTTATCTCAGAATTTAAAATTACAACAATTTAAACTGTTTATTATTATCTCCATATTAAAATGTACACTAGATTTTATATTTCTTAAAACCATTTTACTATTTTTAGATATGTACAAAATTATTATTTTAGATTACTCTAAAGCATTAAAAAAACAATAATTTTGTACCAAGGGCCGATCCATTTGCGGTGAATGGGGGTAAATTGACCGCAATCATTTTAAATTTATTTATTTATTTATAGATAATTTCTATATAGTTTAGAGTAATATGTCATGGGTAATGTAAAATTGATCTTCATTCAATATGAAATTTGTTTGATCCAGATAGCTTGAAAGTCTAGCTCCGCCCCTATTTGCACATATCTATAAATAGCAACACAAGACTGTAACAAGAAGTCATGCAATGGGACCCACATTCAATTAGGTTTCACTATTTGAGTAATTACTTGAGAAATTATAGGGTAAAGATTTTAACAGAGTGGTTTTGGCTTCATGCAATGCGCAGACAATAGAATAAAAAAAACACTGCATATTATCTGTGTGCTAAAATATTTACCTGAATTATAAATCAAAGATATATTGCCCCTATAATAACAGAATATTATGATTTCTAGTGCAAGTAATTGTTGGAAAAAACTGCAATTAGTTCAGTTATATTTTGGGAACTACAATTAGTTCAGTTATTCTGGCGTTCTACAGTTTCTAATTATAATGTGACCCGATTAATTAAGTCAGAAATAGATTGCTCTATAATTAGGGCATTAGATTTCATAATTAATCTCAAGCGTTGAATTGGTATATAATGGACGTACCAGATTTAAAGGAAAAATATTATATAAGGATTGGGTCCTCTCTCTCCCTCAACAAACGTAATCTTCTCCATGAAAGATACACATAAAGAAAGAGGGGTCAGAGAGAGAAACTGAATTCTGTAGGAAGAGATGTCACTTCTGTGGATAAGCCAAAGGATTGCATCAGTAAACATAATAGATGGCAGCCATCACATCTTCCGCTAGTACACACGGTATGTCATCTTAATTAGTAGATCATATTAGGTTTCTAGTGAAATATTCGGTTTTGATGATCTTTGAGTTATAATTGAATTGTTATTATGATCGATACAGAAAGTATTACATGTGGTATGAGAGCCCAAATCAATAACTGAATGTTTTCTATGATTGCAATTGATCTGTTTTGTGGTTTACTGTTTGGCTTTACACAATTATTGTTTGCTAGTACAAATCAATTGATGAGATTTGTGCGTAAAAGTAATTATTCCATAACTGATTTGACACTTCATGAGTCATGACCTAATTCTTCATGGGTCATGACCGAACACGGGAGCATCGCCTCCACCATGAGTATCCTTCATGAGTCATGACCGAACACGGGAGCATCGCCTCCACCATGACGCTATTTCAAATATTGTAGAACTTTTGTGATAAGTCATTTATGTACATGAGATTTATGATTTTGTTAATCACCAAAGTGATCAAAATCAGAATAATCATTGAGTGCATAAGAGACATAATGATTATTGATGGAAATTGCCAGTTATCCAATAGAAATACCAAATTAATAAAGAATTTGGATAAATTGGTGTCACTAATTGATAGAACCTGAGTACTTGCCCAAAGGAAAGTCCTGTTCTATAACTAGTAAACATGATGAGGTATAATAAATATTTTGATTAAATTTATATTGATTATCCAAAGATGACAATTTTATTTAATTAAAAATATTTATTACCTACTTATGTTCTGGTAATTTTTTTATGTTCAGTATAAGGTAGTGTCTACCCAAAGGAGTACTATATTATACTATCATGTTTATATCTGAATCGCGTTAGTTATGAGCTTATAATTATTTCATTTATTAATTTGCAGTAGTTCCCATGAACACACATGCTTCATCTGTTACGATGTTCACTGGTGTTAATTTCTCTGAATGGAGAGAACAAGTCAATTTCCACTTAGGTGTTCAGGATCTTGACTTGGCACTCATTGAGAATAAACCTGATGCTCTTACAGCGACTAGCAGTGAGGCAGATAAATTACACCATAAGGCATGGGAGTGCAGTAACAGATTGAGCCTTATGTTCATTAAGATGACTGTTGCTAACAACATCAAGTCAACAATTCCACAAACAGAAAGTGCTAAGGAATATATGCAGTTTGTGGAAGAGCGTTTCCGTTCAGCTGATAAGTCACTCGCTGGTACTCTTATGGCAGAACTCACGACCATGAAGTTTGATGGGTCGCGGACTATGCAAGAGCACATTATTGAGATGACTAATCTTGCAGCAAGGCTAAACACCTTGGGACTTAAAGTAGAGGATTATTTTCTGGTTCAATTTATTCTGAACTCGCTGCCTTCTGAATATGGGCCTTTTCAGATTAACTATAACACTATAAAAGACAAGTGGAATGTTAATGAATTGGCCAGTAGACTTGTTCAGGAAGAAGGGCGTTTGAAAAATCAAGGGAATGACTCAGTAAATCTCGTGGGTAATAAAGCTGGGAGAGAAAAGAAAGGAAAGTCAAGTCACTTCAAGAAGAAAAAGGCACCTGCTAAAGATTGGCAGGATAAGGAAAAGAAGGAACTGAAGGATGTTCAATGTCGTTTCTATAAAAAGAAAGGACATTATCAAAGTGATTGTCCGAAAAGAAAAGCTTGGTTCGAAGAGAAAGGTAATTATCTATCTTTCGTATGTTTTGAATCATATTTAGTAGTAGTTCCTAATAATACATGGTGGCTTGATACCGGTGCTACAACTCATGTTTCCAATAATTTGCAGGGATTCCTTACGATCTGAACCATAAATTCAAATGAAGATCGTTTTCTCTTTATGGGAAACGGAAAGAAATCTTCAATTGAAGGCATTGGGACTTATCATCTAATTTTAGATAGTGGATATGTATTAGACTTGTTAAGTACTCTTTATGTACCTTCATTATCTAGAAACCTTATTTCTGTTTCTAAGTTGGATATTATAGGTTTTAAATGTATGTTTGGATCTGGTTGTTTTGATCTATATAAGAATGTTGATAATGTTGGTTCTGGTATTCTAATTGATGGTTTATATAAATTAAAACTGAATGATACCTATGCGAATTCCTTGCTGAATGTGATAAATAATGTTGGATGCAAACATAGCATGGTAAATGCAAACGTAGCATGATAAATAATGTCCTCAGAATGATATTGAACGTAAGGAAATGGAATCAATTCCATATGCCTCTGTTGTTGGTAGCTTAATGTATGCTCAAACCCGTACTAGACCGGATATCAGTTTTGCGGTCGGTATGTTAGGCAGGTATGAAAGTAATCCAGGAAGGGAGCATTGGCAAGCTGCAAAGAAAGTTTTAAGGTACCTACAATGCACAAAAGAATACAAGCTCATGTATAGAAGATTCAATGAATGGTGATTGGATATAGCGGTTCAGATTTTGCTGGATGCATCGATACCAGAAAATCAACTTTTGGTTACCTGTTCATGTTTGCTCAAGGAGCCATATCATGGAAAAGTGCAAAACAGACTATCGTTGCTTCATCCACCATGGAAGCAGAATTTGTGGCATGTTTTGAAGCCACAACTCATGCATTATGGTTGCAGAACCTTAATTCAGGACTTGCTATTGTCGAACCATTAGCAGGCCGCTGAAAATTTATTGTGATAATTCTGCAGCAGTATTTTTATTAAAGAATGACAAGTACTCTAAAGGTGCCAAGTATATGGAACTGAAGTATCTTGTTGTGAAAGATGAAGTTCAGAAACAAAGAGTGTCAATCATGCACATCAGGATAGAACTTATGATTGCAGACCCTTTGACAAAAGGGCTACAACCAAAACAATTTAAGGAACATGTTCATAGAATGGGTCTTGGTTGTATTAATGATAATTGATGTGTGACATTCTGAGATCTCTTATGTGTTTCTGATATACAGTTAAGTATTTCTTGTTTTTAATGTATTAGTACGTACTTTATGAAATTTTGAACAAGAAAGAGTCTTATGAAGATATTATGTTTAATCATTATGTTATAAGACATTATGTGGACCATTATGTTGTTATATATGAATTATGAATGTAAATTGATGGATTGCTGGTACTGTAGTGTATGGAAGGGAATGCATTGAATTAATAGTGCACAACCGCCATAATTCTTTCTCAGCAATTTATCATAGAATGATGATCAACACTTGAATTTTGAATAATCGGGTCAAGTGGGAGAATGTTGGAAAAAACTGCAATTAGTTCAGTTATATTTTGGGAACTACAATTAGTTCAGTTATTCTGGCGTTCTGCAATTTCTAATTATAATGTGACCCGATTAATTAAGTCAGAAATAGATTGCTCTATAATTAGGGCATTAAATTTCATAATTAATCTCAAGCGTTGAATTGGTATATGATGGACGTACCAGATTTAAAAGAAAAATATTATATAAGGATTGGGTCCTCTGTCTCCCTCAATAGACGTAATCTTCTCCATGAAAGATACACATAAAGAAAAAGGGGTCAGAGAGAGAAACTGAATTCTGTAGGAAGAGACGTCACTTCTGTGGATAAGGCAAAGGATTGCATCAGTAAACATAATAGATGGCAGCCATCACATCTTCCGCTGGTACACACGGTATGTCATCTTAATTAGTAGATCATATTAGGTTTCTAGTGAAATATTCGGTATTGATGATCTTTGGGTTATAATTGAATTGTTATTATGATCGATACAGAAAGTATTACCGGAATTAACCAAGAAATCAAACAAAATTGATTGGAGGGCAACTCAAGACTGTAACAAAGAAGTCTCAAATTGAGAAAACGCAATGGGACCCACTTGCAGTCAGTTCCTGCAAACGACCAAAGAAGTCTCTAGACTGATTCAAATGAATCTTGATTATTGCACTAAACTCGAGTATTCAATGCAATAGAAAGAGAGAGGAAACCTCGTCGGAGGGTTTCTTTAGGGATTTCGCCTTCATGAGAAAATTCGTCGGCATTAAGTTGACCTACAACGAAAGCTTAGACGGAGAGTGAGATTGAGAAGAGAGAGAGAAAGACGAATCAATGAATCAGATATGAGATACAAAAAGAATTTGTGTTATTACAAGGGGCAAATCGAAAGATACTGAATTGCGGATAACAAAGCTGAATTAGGATTCCTTTAAGTAACACAAATTTTGAGTTTAGATCTAGACCGTCCACTTGTTTTGAAATAATATTAAAGATTTCCGGATTCAGATAACAAAGCTGAAACCACGCTGTTTCGATTCTTTTTCCCTTTGCATTTTGTTATTTTCTTGTGTGTGAAGTGTGAAGTGTCAAATTTTACCCCCTGTTGAAAGTATTAGAAATGGATCTGGTGCGGTCTATTCCATGGCATGCAAAAATGGTTTGGGCTTAGTGAGGAATTCTTCGGCCTTATTTAATTTATAAGTTAATTACACAATTAAATGGAGCCTAGTATGGATTTCCATTCCAGGTAGGGGTTTTAATAGGCAAACTCTCTGTACATCAGAATTGCAATACTAAATTTTAGGTTTTGGGTTTTCGTATAATGTGGGAGGTTTGAACTATATAAAAATTTAAAGGTAAAAAGCTTCAATCAAATTTTAATATATATAATTAAAATATTTATAACCATAGGGTGGCTAAGAACCATTTGGTTTGCATTAAGATATATATATGCTTGATAGAACTAAAATAAGGCCTCGGATCACCAGGTTTTTTTTTATATTCATTTCAAACTTTTTTTCTCTTTTTATTTATTGAAGAGCTATCCTTAAAAAGAAAATCAATATTAAAATTTTGAATTGCTTAAAGCATAGATTTTGTTGACAATTGGCATTGGTGTAAATTAAATTGTGTAGAAAGGCCTTGGTTGTTACAATTTACAATCATAGATTCATTTAATTGTAGATTATTAATTCGCATGGCAGTAAATTAATTAATATCAGAAATTAGAACTTTTGGAGATTGTATGTCCTCATAGGAAAGGTTAAATTTTAATGAAGAAAGATCCACACATATACTTGTATAATTAAATACGACGTTGCTCGTTAGGTGAAATATTATTGTACAGCGATAGCAAAGGTAAATATCACACATCAATATTGTCGCACATAGGCACATAAAAAGGGACAAACGAATTACATTGAATTTTTTTTTTTTTACATAACATAGCGGATGACACAACAAACAACATATAGTGAATTTAATAAAGATAAACCACCGGTCCTCACACAATTTAAATTGCATACATGGTATTATGAAATAAAAGAAAATGATACAAGAGATATATAAATATAAGTGTACACTTAGCTTAGTGCAATCATTGTTTGTAGTAGCTAAGTGTACCATATAAGGTTTGGATAAAAGTAAGGACAAACAATAAGATGCCCGCAATGACAGAGATAATTATCCATGTATTGGAGCAATAGCGTTTCTTGAACTCTCCAATTACTCTATAGACACTTTTTTTATGATGTTTCATCACCTCCTCCTCCAAAATGGCCAGCTCCTTCGGCATATAGAGATGATTGGGAATAAAAGTTTTGAGTTCTTGTATAAAACACAAAACATCCTTGTCGTCAAACGTGGTGCTTGGGATGACACCTTTTTCTCGCAATACTCTCACATCTGTTGTTGTTTTTATCAAGCAGGCCATGCATGCAACATAATTCATGAAGGGCGTCCAACAATCCCTAAAATCCCCATACCTCCATTCCAAAAATTGAAAGGTCTTCATAGAGTTTACTGCTGTATTGGTAAAGGTGCAAGGGTGTTAATTGCAATATTGCAGATAATCTCCTGTTGTGAGAGTAAGAAACACCTATCGAGCCATTGTCATCGTTTACGAAATCTGTTTGAGATAACTGCAGTTCTGTTGCACTAGGTATATGGAAGTGGCAAAATAACTTAGTTCTATCCAGCATATACTCTCCATCGGGAGATCGAGACCAATGGAAGATATGCAGCAGATGTTTGAAGCCACCTTCAGGAACGGTGCCACCATCCACTTTAGACTTATTAACTCTCAGATAAGATAGAAAGCATGGGAGTGCTAGTTTGTGGATTGGGGTATCTAGAAGGTTTCCTATGTTGGAAAAATCTGTATATATGGCTTTGAGAACAAACAAAGGTATCTGGTAGTTCATGGTCAACATGTAAATTTGGATCTTCACTGGATTGTTATTGCAAAAGTCTAATAATTTTCCAAGGTCTTTACGCTTTAGACCTTTTGTAAAACTAGTTTGGTCATCCATTTTATCATCAATAACCTTTTCGTACTCTCCCCTTGGTTGGTAAACCATCCAAAATATTAAGAACCAACTACTGACCAGTAGGTGTTCTATGAAACGTTTGTTATTTTCAGCTGTCCGAAATTGTACATTGACCCCATGATAGTAACTCCAGGTTCGATCTACCTTCGTTTGCATGTATTTTAGGTATGAATGTACATCGAGACCAAACCAATGCGTCATACATGCAACATAGTGCCACTTTTGGGTTTCTGGTATGAAAGGGGCCCCAAAATCATTCCAACATTCCCACTTACCAAATATTGATGGATGTTCTTCAATGTCGCTATCGAAGGATGGTCTAGCTAGAAGGGAGTTGCCTGGGTTCTCTAGTCGGCCTTTGATTTCAACAGCCCACTCATCTATTTCGACTACTAGTTCTTGGAAATCATCACCCATTTTGGACCCTCTTCCTCCCGATTAATCCACAAACAATTGCTCTTCTGAAATAAAGTGGAACGTGATTAAATATTGAATACGTACTGATATTTTCATTATTCTCCAAAATTGTCAATTAATTTTATATAATGTAGAAAAATTATAAAGTTTTATAAAATATGTAGTCATAATAATAAATTTCGTACATATATGTTAAATAAAAATTATTAGGGGTTTTTTTTTTGGAAATAAATTTTTTAAAAATAAATTTTTTTTTTTTTTTAAAAATAAAATGTTCTCCAAATTAATTGCTCCAAACAATTGCTCCAAATTAATTTTATCATAATGTACGAAACAAATATTATATAAAGTTTTGTAAAATCAATGTAGTCATAATAATAAATTTCATACAATTATATGTATAAATAAAAAATTATTATATATAATTTTATTTTATCAATTACCCTAACTGAGTACAAAATAGCTCTTAACTGAGTACAAAATAAGCTACAAAAAATATTTCTCAAATGTATCCATTCTAGTTCAACATATAAAAAGTTTTATTGACATTCTAGGTAAAAAAAAACAAACATTGAAAAGAAAAGTTCCTACATAATTGATAATTCCACCTTAAATAACAATGGTCAATATGCGATTACCGATCATATATATAGTTAAATCAGATAATGAGATATATACCTTTCATTTTTAGATTACTAGCCAACTTAAACTTCAGCCACATTTTAATATGTAAAATACAACTTATAAATTTTAATACTATTTTTCATTTTTCCATATTCTTACTTGATCATACCTATTTTATCAAATACGATATGGATCGGATAAATGGATAAAAGAACAAACACTAAAAAGAAAACTTCGTAGATAATTGTCATTTAAGGTCAATATGAGTTGACAGATCATATATATAATTAATCAGACAGTGAGATATATACATTTCTTTTATGTATAGAGACTAACTTAAAACTTCAGCCAAATTTTAGTATGTAAACAACAACTTATAAATGTTAGTACTATTTTCCATTTTCCCAAATTGTGTTATTAAATATTTCAGTCCAATACTACTAATTACCATTTGACTAAATAGCTAAAGATTGAAACGTAGCGTTAGGCCTATATATATAAAAATTGTTACCAACGAGTCTCTATTGCCTAACGCTTAAACTAGAAGTCAGATCTTAAAATGATATACCCACAAATATACGGACACTAATAAAATAGATAACAGGCTGAGTAACAGATCTAAAGTAACTATATAAAACAAACATTACATATAAAACAAATTAAGATGTAATAAAAATTAAATCATACCTATATACTATATATGAGACAAAAAACCAAGAAAACAAAAACAAAAGGCACACATTCTCGGGGGTATATGAAGCTGACAAATCTCCCAACAGAAACACAGCAATTCACAAACAGATCTAGTAATTAAGCATACACTGAATCTGTTGTAAAAACTTACCACTATGGGATGATCCACTCATATCTGGATCACGATTTGTACAAATATATAAAAACTGGTATAAAATATATGTTGGGTCAGAAAAAGCTCCCACTTCTTTAAAATATAATTCATTCTCCTTTCAATTAAATTTTCCTCTTTTTTCTGTTCAGGATTAAATTGTGAAATCTTAATACAAATTAATAGTATTTTTTTCAACTTCAAATAATTATGTATTTTTTATTGGTAAATTTATTGCATGAGATAAAAGTAAGTTTGATGTTTTAATTTTAATCATTGATATATAAGAATCTTTCAATCAGTTTTTTAACATGTGATTTTCACTCAACAATAATTGTTATTGAGACATTCATGGTAAATTTGTAGTTGTGTCAAATTTAGATAAAAATTCCATTTTTTTTGAAAATTGTAGGCAAAATTTGCATTTAAACGCCAAAAATAATCAAAAATATTCGGACAGATATAGTTATTTTGCTGAAAAATAAACTCTGTAAAATAGCAAGTCATGCAAGAATTAATTCCAATTCCTTTTTCTTATTTTCAAGTAAAAGTAAGCTAAGTATTGTCGATCAAATATTAGCGAATTTAAATTCCAAATGTTGTTCATAAAACTTTATGAAAAGATTTCTAACATGCGTTGTTTTCCAAATGTTAGCATATTAAGATTTACTATACTGGCTAAGGCTAATTAAGATATACTATGCTAAGACCATGTTTTCATCATATGATAAAAACATGATAGAATGCAGTAAGAACAAATGTAGTGAGCAAAAGTACTGCAACTTATTGTTTTTTAATCCTTTTCTAACAGCTATGTAATGCTCCATCTCGGGGAATGAACCGTGGATCTTGCCTCCCACGCCTTTAGATTCTTCATTACATATAAACTAAATTAAGACGCCCGTAATAAAAACTAAATCATACCTGAATGTATGTAACCGTGCATTACATGTGAATGGCTGGTGGAGCCGGATGTCAAAATATCGTTAGTGCCTTCGATGCGAACCAAAAATATAATAATAAAAAGATGGTATGCTATCGACTCTCAAAACATCGTTTTAATCGTCAATTCTCATTTTAATTAATTTATATCAAAAAATAAGTAATTGGATACTAATTAATTTATATCAAAAGATATATATCAGAAGCAAATGCTTCTAGCCAATCTTAAATATAAATCAAAGCTTTTATTGTAGCTGGATTAAGAAAAGTTATATTTTCATGAAGAACAGTTCTTCTTCTGCTAAATGCGGGCTTTGATACAACATTTGAGACGGGAGGACCTAGAGCATTTCACACTAAACCAGACATAACTTGATATTTTCGAAGCATTACAGTTCCAACCCATTAAGATGTCAAGCTATCTTCATCGATGTCTAGAATGTTATGTTTTCTATATACACATCTAGCTCTATCTTTCCGGGTTCACTCATAAGAGATTCGTTAATATGTATTTTAAGACCATGTCGTCAATTGCTATAGATCCTCTTTTATGATTTAATGATAGAGGACCTAGCATTTCACATCTAGCTCTGAATTATGAAGCGAATTAGAAAACTTTGGAGATTTATAGAGGAGAGTTGTCATGTGAACAAGAGAATATAACACATCATGTGCATCCCACTCTTAGTCTCTCAGTGTAGCTAGCTGTACTGTAGATTTGACTATTACATATATGCAGGGGCGGACCCAGTGTACTCCAAGAGGGGGCAGCCCCCTCCGTATTTTGAGTTTTAGTGGAGATTTATCGGTTCCGACTGGCTTTGCCCCCGCAAAATTTTTTTGCCTCCCTCTGAATGTTTAATTGGCAATTCGGATTAAATTTATAGTTAAAATTAAAATAATTTTTTTCAAATATTATTGGTAATTATAATTATAAGTCAGAATATCATAAATTACAAGTCAGAGCATTAAAATGTACAAGTTAAAGTATTATTTTTTATAAAATACCCAATTAGTTAATGGGTTTAAATCCGATTCGATATTTTTTTTGGCCCCCTTGACGAAAATCCTGAATCCGCCCCTGCATATATGTTGGGTCAGAAAAAGCTCCACTTCTTTAAAATATATTCACTCTCCTTTCAAATTTTCCTCTTTTTTCTGTTCAAGATTAAATTGTGAAATCTTAATACAAATTAATAGTATTTTTTTAAACTTCAAATAATTATTTATTTTTTATTGGTAAATTTATTGCATGAGATAAAAGTAAGTTTGACCTTTTAATTTTAATCATTGATATATAATAATCTTTCAGTCAGTTTTTTAACATGTGCTTTCCACTCAACAATGATTGTTATTGAGACATTCATGGTAAATTTGTAGTTGTGTCAAATTTAGATAAAAATTCCATTTTTATGAAAATTGTACGAAAAATTTACATTTAAACGCCAAAAATAATCAATATATTCGGACAAATATAGTTATTTTGCTGAAAAATAAATTCTGTAAAATAGCAAGTCATGCAAGAATTAATTCCAATTCCTTTTTCTTATTTTCAAGTACAAGTAAGCTAAGTATTGTCGATCCAATATTAGCGAATTTAAATTCCAAATGTTGTTCATAAAACTTTATGAAAAGAGTTCTAACATGTGTTGTTTTCCAAATGTTAGCATATTAAGATTTACTATACTGGCTAGGGCTAATGAAGATATACTATGCTAAGACCATGTTTTCATCATATGATAAAAATATGATAGAATGCAGTAAGAACAAATGTAGTGAGCAAAAGTACTGCAACTTCTTGTTTTTTAATCATTTTCTAACAGCTATATAATGCTCCATCTCGGGGAATGAACCGTGGATCTTGCCTCCCACGCCTTTAGATTCTTCATTACATTAAGCAAACAAACATTACATATAAACTAAATTAAGACGCCCGTAATAAAAACTAAATCATACCTGAATGTATGGAACCGTGCATTACATGTGAACAGCCGGTGGAGCCCGGATGTCAAAATATTATTAGTGCCTTCGATGCGAACCAACACTACAAGAAATCTGGCCTTTCCCGGCGCTTAAAAATGCCACCATAGGTCTCAGAAAACGCCGCTATTGACATTTGCCGGCGTTCCCTCCAGTGCCGCGAATAAAGCCTTCGGGAAAAGCAATTGACGGCGCTTCAGTGTTCTTTTCCCGGCATGTACTTAGCACCGTCCAAAATTTTCGATTCCCGGCGTTTCGTAAACACCGTCCAAATTTTTGACATTTTCCGGCATTTGGAGATGTTTTTCTGGCGCTTTGTAAATGCCGGTAAAACTCATGAAAAAAATAAAAAAAAAAAAAAAAAAAAAAACAATTCCCGACGTTTACTAAGTGCCGGTAAAGATGACAGGAATTTAAAAAAAAAAAAATGCAGCTACGATGTGTACTTGATGGTCATACAAATAGAACAAAGTCAACAAACTGAGCGCATTTACCGATTACTGGGAACATTAGAATATATACAACAAAATTTAAAGCTAAAAACAAAAATAATGCATCTTCAGAATTAAATTGTTCAAAATAAAAATGAGAGCATATAACAAGTATTAAGCGGAACATATACTCATCAGCTTTTTCAAAAGAACACACATAACTCCAGTATTTGCAAAAATAAAAAATATAGCTGACCTGTGCACATCAAAACCAATACGGCTCAACTACATATGATATTCAACACATCCAATTCAAGGGTTCGAGAGCCACGAAGGGCTTAACCACATACACAAAATTCAGAATCAAGCCCGATAAGAAACAAAAACAGCCACAATACACATTTCTGATGATAGAGCGATCGGTCCTTATGCCATAGAAAGCGTCACAGAAAAATCAAGCAAGAGCCAAAAAAGAGATTACTAAATTACCCAAACATGCTTGAACAAATAGGAGAATGAGAGAGAGGGAAGAAACCGGAGCCGACCGGAGTAAAAAATGTCATATCATCGGAACTTAGAGCGTAGAGTCCTATCTCGGTCTAAGCACGGTGGTGAGTAGATCCGGTTGTTGTCGGAGCGCGGTGGCAATCGAAGAAGAGGATCCAATCGTGGATCGAGAGGGAAGTAATTAGTGCCGAGTGAAGCCAATTGGAGCCTAGAATGCGGTTATGTTAGAGCTCGGAGTGTAGAGTTCATCTCGATTGGGGCGCGACGGTGACTAGATCCAATCGTTGTCAGAGCGCGGTGGTAATCGTATAAGTTGATCCGGTCGTGAAGCGAGATTGAAAATAAATTCTAAAATTAAGCATGAATATAAATATTTATTTTTATATTATATAAGGTGATAGAATTTAGGATTTTGTAACTTTTTCTTATCAATATATTTGTTAGTGGTAATTTTAACCACTAACCATAAAAAAAAAACAGTTATCTCACAACTAAGAAATTAAAAGAAAAAAATACATGGAAGGAAAAAACAAGAAAATTATGAATAGCTGATGATTATAAAAAAAATTGAACTTGCTTCCATGTTTATTTAAGAAAATAAACATGGTATTTTCTTCCTCTGTCAACTGAACCACAAGAGCAGCGCTTCCTTTTCCTCTGATTTTGATTTCTTCAATCTGCTTTCATATTTCAATTTGGTTTTAGTATTTAAGTAATTGCTTTTGAAACTATAATTATCAATGATACTTTGTCTCTACATAAACACCTCAAAATAAGGCACTTCAAGAAATGAAATCAGAACATAATTAAATCAAATTGTGTGGAGAGCAACACAACTGTAACCAGAAGCCCAACATTGAGAAAACAGAATGGGGTCCACTTGCAGTTAGTTCTTGCAAACGACCGAAGAGGTCTAGACAGATTCAAATGAATCTTGATTATTGAGCTAAACTCAAGTATAGTTACTAATGAAATTTACATTACAAGTATTTAGGGATTTTGTCTTCATGAGCAAATTCGTCCGAGGTTAGTTGAGAAGTGAGAGAGAGACAAATAAGTCAATTTTTTTTTATTATTACAGGGGACAAATCGGAAGATACTGATTCGGGGATAACAAAGCGGACAGGCAGCCATGATGCTTCAATTCTTTGGGTGTGTGAAGTTTCAAATTTACCCAAAATCAAAAGGATTAAAAGCGGATCCGGTCCGGTCCATTCATGGCATGTTAAAATGGGTTGGGGCTTGAGGAATTCTTGGACCTTAATTAATTTATAAATTAATTACAATTAGATGGACCCCATAATAGATTTCTATTCTAGTTAGGGGTTTAGCCTACAGTCTGTATATTAGAATTGCTGTTGCAACACTAGATTTTGGGTTATGGGATTTGTTACAATGCTAGCTGAATTTCTGTTTGAATTAGTACTAGACTGAGTCTTTGTTGAAAACCAGAAAATACATATATGAGATAAAACAAAATACAGGTTTCAGTTTGTATGTAATTGTGATGTTTGTATCTCTACTCCTTCAAGCTGTTTCAACACCTCCCCAAACCTTGTGACCGATAATCCGTATGAGGTTCAGATGGCAAGGTAATTAATGTCCAGAAAGGTGGATAGAATCAGTGATAGAACTAAAAAATTTATATTGGAGCCGTTTAAGCATAAAATGTAAAAATGTTTAATGTGTAGTATTGGCAGAACTTCAATCCAAGTCTAATTTGTGTGTGGAATGAACAATATAAAAACTTAAAAGAAAAAAATTCACTCAAATTTTAATATATATAATTACAAAATTTAAGACCATAGGGGTGGACAAGCACCATTTGGGTTGCATTAAGATTTGTCCTCGATAGAACAAATATAAGGCCTTGGGTCACCAGGTTTTCTTTACTTTTTAATTTCAAACTTTTTTTTTCCTTTTTATTTGTTGAAGAGATGTCCTCAAAACGAAAATCAATATTAAAATTTTAGATAGCTTAAAGCATAGATATATTGACTGTCATAATGGGTGTAAATTAAATTGTGTAGAAAGGCCTTGGGTTGCTTAAAACATAAATTTAATTAATTATATGTCATTATGTGGCATGGCCGTATATTAACTAGTACGAGAAATTAAAACTTTTGGAGAAACACTCCTGATTCGGGAGGAATTGCATCGTCATAAGAAATGTTCAATTTTAGTAAAGAAAGATCCATACATATTAATATAGTTTAATAAGGTGATTATTAGGTGAAATAATATTGTACAGCGAGAGCAAATGTAAAAATCACACATTAATATTGTCGCATATAAATATGACAGATGAACTACATTGGAAATAAAAATAAAGAAACATAAATGATGTCACAACAAACAACATTGTGAACTGATTAGAGATAAAGAACCCGCACATAACTTAAATTACATACATGATATTCTTAAATGAAAGAAAAGGATACAAGATGATGTACAGATATAGGTATGTACTTAGCTTGGTGCAATTATTGTTTGTAGTAGCTAAGCGTACCATATATGGTTTGAATAAAAGTCAGAACAAACAATAAAATGCCGGCGATGACAGAAATAATTATCCATGTATTGGAGCAGTAGCGTTTCTTGAACTCTCCAATTACTCTATAGACACTTCTTTGATAACGTGCCATCACCTTCTCCTCTAAAATGATAAGCTCATCCGGCATCTTGAGATTATCGGGAATTAAAATTCTAAGCTCTTGTACACAGCGCAAAACATCCTTGTCGTCAAAGCTCGTGCTTGGGATGATACCATTCGCTCGCAATACTCTAACATCGGCCTCTGTTTTCAACAAGCACGACATACATGCAACATAGGCCGTGAAGGGGATCCCACAAAACTGCCCGTAATACTCTTCAAATCTTATAAGACTTTCATAGCGTTTAGTGTTGTAATGCAAAAGGTGCCAGGGTGTTAATTGCATCACTCCAGATAATCTCTTGTTGTCAGAGTAAGACATATCAATGGAGTCACCCTCAACCTTTTCGAAAATAGTTTGAGATAATTGCAACTCTGTTGCACTAGGTAAATGGAAGTCGCCAATATTTGAAAATTTTGAAAAATCAACCATATACTTCCCATGGAGGGTTCGAGACCAATGAAAGATGTGTAGTAGATGTTTGAATCCACCTTCAGGAACGGCATCACCATCCTCTTTAGACGGGTGCATGTCTGGATAGAGGCCGCAGAAGCGTGAGATCGCAATTTTGTGGATTGGGGTAACAAAAAGTTTGCTTAAGTTGGAAAGTTCCGTATATACAGCCTGGAGAACAAACCACGGTATTTGGTAGTTCATGGTCAACATGTAACATTTGGTCTGCAATGGATCTCGTGATATGAGGATTAACAAATTTTCAATATCTCTAAGTGTTAGACCTTTTGGTAGATTATTTTCGTCAATTATATTCAGAAAATCTGTTTCGTACTCCCTTGATAACATTGCAAATATTATGAAGGAACTATTGACGAGTAGGTATTCTATGAAACCTTCGCTATTTTCAGCACGGAATATTTCATCGACCCCACTATAGTAGCTCCAGGCTAGATCTTCATTCGCTTGCATGTATTCGAGGTATGAATGTAAGTTGAGACCAAACCAGTGAGTCATACATGCAACATAGTGCCACTTATGGGTTTTAGGTATGAAAGAGGACTCAAAATCTTCCCAACATTGCCATTTACCAAATATTGATGGATATCTTCCAATGTTGCTATCCATTGATATTCTGGTTGCATGGGAGATGTTTGGGTTCTCTAGTCGAGCTCCTATCTTGACAACCCACTCGTCTATTTTTTTGGATGAGGGTGATATTTCATCTACTAGTTCTTGGGAATCATCACTCATTTTAGTCCCTCTTCTCGATTAATCCACAAACAAGAGTTGTGCTCTGAAATAATGTGTAAGGCGATTAAATATTTAATACGCACAGTTGTTAATCGAAGAAGCATCACAAAACCATATCCAGGTTAATTAAAAGTTAAGGTTTCCTTTAATAATTTTGTTGCTTTCTATGTGAAAACATCAATTTGCACAAGTAAACTAGGGATGTCTAATGGGCTACACTACGGATTAGTGACCACACTTCCATACACATATAAATTTATTTTTACCCACGCAATTACCCTGATCAGTTAAGTACCTTACACATACACTTAACTATATCCTTTAAGATAACAGGTAATAAAAGAAAACAATCGATAATTACTACCTAATAAATTGATAAGTTATATATTTTAATAAAAAAATATAACGATTAAATATTCTTATTAAATATAAAATAATTATTATTTTTAAACATTTAGTTAAAAGTAAATTATTAATTAAATAAAATGATATAAATTTTATATTAAATAAAACAATATAAGTGTTGCGACAAATTAATTATATCATGATATCCTGAAAATATATTATATAAAATATTTAAAATCAATTTAATCATAATAATGCTAATATAATTATATGTACACATAAAAAAATATGTATATAATTTTATATTATCAATTACCCTCTAAAGAGTACGAAATTATTGCTCTTATATGTATCCTTATCCGATAAGATAACTAAAAAATTTATTACCCGATCATATCCGTTTTCTCAAATACGATATGAATTGGGTAATTAAATATATAAAAATGTTTCATTGACATATTAGGTAAAACCACAAACACTAAAAAGAAAACTTCGTCGATAATTCCCACTTAAATAACAAATGTCCATATCAGATGGAAGATCATATATATAATTAATCAGACAATGACATACATTTAAATATTGTTAATACTATTATAAACGTTAATATGTAAAACACAACTTATATACGTTAATACTATTTTTACTTTTGCCCAAATTGAGTTATTATATATTTTAGTCTAAATATTATTAATTGTCATTTGACTAAATACTAGATTTAAGCTGTTGAGATAGTTAAAGATTAAAACGTAGAATTAAGCCTGCGATATATAAAAATTGTCACGAACGAGGCACTCTGCCTAATAATTAAACTAGAATTCAGATCACTAAATGATCTACACAAATCTACTGCAAACTAAATCTTACTAAATAATAGATAACGGCCTGATCAGTAACAGATCTACAGTAACCAAAACGAAAGGCAGACATTCTCTAGGATATGAACCTGTTGTGAAAACTAACCGATCGGACAAATAAAAATTAGTATTTAAAAGATAAGATGCTGAGAATTAGAGATATAATGTCGAGATAAGTACCAAAGAGGAGAGGACGTCTGTCTTCGTCTCTATGGCTCTTTCTCCAAAAGCTGAGGAAGTGAACTAGAAAACTAAGGAGATATATAGAGGTTATTGGTCAAGTGGACAAGAGAAAGACTATACAGATCCTCTGCTACACATTCAAAGTCTTTGTGTGTAGCGATCTGCGTAGATTGGACTATTACTCGTCAGGGGTAGAAAAGGTCCCACAAAATTTTCTTTATTATTCTTCATTTTCTCTATCTTCGGTTCAATATTGAAAAAGTTTGGGCTGAACAAAATGATTTGAATAAAACAATTACACGTTGGTGGAAATCTAAATACAAACACAGTATTTTGAACCATTATATACATATATATTCTTTTATAAGTAGAACTAGGGTGTTTCTAGGGACATCAAATTCTTGATAAGCATAACTAAATGACATATCATATATACTTCAAATTAACGACTAACTTAAATCATCAATACCGGTCTACTTCACGAGTTATTCTTTTACATGTCAAATTAACTCATTAAAATATTAGTTTCGTTTCGAGATCTATTTTCAGATTATGTATATAAGAATGCACAATCTTGTATTGCCATGTTTTGTAAGTAGTAGAGAAGGAAGAAAATTTTATTGTTTTTCTTTAAAGTATAGCATGGAATAACATGTGAAGTAGTAGTATATCATTGTTTTGTTTATATAAAAAAAATCAACTACAGCATGTGCCCAATCATCTTTGACAGCGTAATGTCAACTCCTAATGACATAATGAATGATCCATAGTTCTCGCTAATGACACCATGTTTGACAGCGTAATATCAACTGCTAATATCAAACGGATCAGACGTGGAATTATGCAGTATATGTGAAATGAGTTGTTACAGGAAATCTATTAGGTAGAAAAACAGATCAGCTACATCAATCCTGTTTGAAATGATCCACAAAATATCTCATATATATGTTTCTCACATTGGCACGTTGTATCAAATTAAAAAATATGACATCTCAGGTTGACACGAAATATCACATTGGTACGTTGAATTCATTTATTTCTATTTTCAAAATTTAAGATTAATTTGTATTTTATTTTTATTTGTGAAAAAAATCTTATATGTATTTTATATTACTGTTAATTAAGATTATCGTATAATGATTATAACGATCAAATAATGAATAAATAATAACATAATAGTTAGTTTATTATTCTTTCCATAGAGACTATCATAATTCATTCATTTCACACATAATATCACATGTATAATATAAAAATCAAAATGAATTAATAGTTTGAATTAAGATATGCTAAAATGAATTAATTGTAATAATCTTTCTCTCTCTTCTCCTCCTCTTCTCTCAAAAGGGGATTTTTCAAAACCCTAGCCGCCACTACCTTTTTTCCTCTAGCTCGTTTCTCTCACTCTTCTAGATCTCATCTCCGATATAGCTCCTCCCCTCTCTCACGGCTCTACTTTCTTGAGTGGAGAGAAAAATGAGAGAGGGGAGGAACCGAAGCCGAGCGGAGCCGATCGGAGCCGAGATTCCGGTATCGTTAGAGCTCGGAGTATTGAGTCTCTACGTCGTCTCGATCGGAGCACGGATGAGTAGATTCGGATGTTAGAGCGTGGCATCGGTCAAAAGAGCGGATCCGGTCGTAGAGAGCTATAGAGTTTAAGGTAATAGAGTAGTTATGAGTGTATATAAGTGAGATTAGAATTTTAGAGTTATTTAGAGTAATTTGGAGAATTTTGTGAGAATAAAAATTTAGATTTTGTATTGGGGAGTCATTTGACTCGTTGTAAATTTGTTTTTTTATCAATTAAATTGTTAGTTGACATTTAAAGCCACTAACCTTCAAAAAAAATAATTCATTGTAATAGAATTATTCCTGGACCATGCTATTTATAAGTTTAAAATATTTTTCAGTTTAATTTGAAGGTGAAGAAAGTATACATGAACACAGGCGCTTTGCTTTTGGTATTTTATATGACCATATATAAAAGATAAGAAGAAATTACAAGGCTGTATTTGTTTCTCATGAATATTATTGAAAACTAATGTTGTCTCAAACTTCAAATCTTTTCTTAATTTTTGAAAGATATGAGTATGACCAATTAAGCAATCTTTACTGGTCATCTTTTGTTAGAGTCTTAGAGAGGGAAAGAATTTTTTATTATTTGAATGAATTGTATATATGGTTTTCTTTATAAATATTATCAACAGCAGCCATGGCCTACCCATGAGCCGTTTATGACAGCGTAATATCAACTACTAATGTATATCAAAGGAATCAAATTTGTTGACTTTGTCCCAACAATTATGCAGTTTTATAATGTAAAATGAACTGCTGCACGAAATCTGTGTGGTATGAAAATAGAACTGCATCAACTCAAAACACTCTAGTTCTATATGTATACGTAACAGTGACGCCTAGAAGTGGAATCTGGCACCAATAATTGAATTGTATTCCTCTCATATTAATTAAATAAGAACAACGTCTGAGTAGCAAACTAGATCCATATGATAGACAAAAACTGAAAGCCTTTAGATTTGCACCATCTGTTAATTTTAGTATTTCTATTACTTTGCTTATTTACTTTTGAAACAAACAACAATCCTTACAAAACCCCTGGATCAGTCTTTACTTAATTCTTTTTAGTATAAATCAATACTTACGTTGTCTCTATGGCTTGACACCCCAAATACTATACCGATCACAACACTATACCGATCGGTTGTGAGCTTACAACCAACCTTTCAGTTGAATACTAGGGACAATACAAATTTAAAAACAAAAAATAAATTAAAAGTCTATACCCTAAATACAGCGGAAAAAATTAAAAACACAAGCTCACAACCCTAGCTTTAATAAAGACACAATCATACTTTATTTGTACAAGAAAGCAATTTTGTTAGACTCTTATTATATAGGCAGCGGAAGAAATTTTATTATTCTTAATAACGACAAAGAAGTAGGGTAGAACAAAATTTGAAGGAGTTGCATATTATATATGGTTTTCTTTATAAATAATATCAACAGCAGCCAGGGCCCAACAATGAGCGGTGTTTGACAGCGTAATATCAATTACTAATGTATATCAAAGAATTCAGATTTGTTGACTTTGTCCCAATAATTATGCAGTTTATAATGTGAAATGAACTGCTGCACGAAATCTGTGTGGTATGAAAATAGAACTGCTTCAACTCAAAACACTCTAGTTCTATATACTGAGTAGCAAACTTGCTAGATCCAAATGACAGTAAAAAGCCGAAAGCCCTTAGATTTGCACCATCTGTTAATTTTAGTAATTCTATTACATATTGTTGAGAATTGTATCTTTGTCAGAGACTTATTGGAAAATAGAGAATAGATAGAGGTCTAGGGACTTATGTGCAAAAATGTAAAGGCTCTATATAAGCCCAACTTATTAATGAATAAAAAAAAAAATGTTTTCAGCTCAATTAAATCAATTTGGTATCAGAGCTACAGTACTCCGCCGCTACAGTAGCTTCGCACTACAATGCCCGAGTTGCTATAGTACCGCCCCTCTCTCTCTTCTTTCCCTAGGTCGGTTCTCTCTCTTCTAACGCCGACCACCACCTAGGGTTCGGGTTTTGATGTCATTTGACCGGCGTGGGGGCCAACCAATACCCCACGATACCCAAGAAGCGGGGTGAGATCGGATTGATCGGACTCTCGATCGGGTGGATCGGGTTCTTGATCGAGTTGATTGGAGCTCGAATCTTGATGAGATAAGATCAAGATCGGGGTTGTAAAAGGGGAAAAGATTAGAGGTGATGAGGGCTTGATCTTGATAGTGCAAGATCGGGTCTTGGAGAGGATTTGACTCGGATTTGTGTAGATCGGAGTCGGGTCAAATGGAAGGAGGGGATTTGAGGAAGGATAAGGATCAGATTGTCATAAAGGAGGCCTTTGGGAAGCTGAGTGGTGATGAGATCGCAGCTTTGATGCGTGCATTCAGGTTCGTCTCGAGTGAGAATGCGCCGAAGCCGGCACCAGCACCGAGGGTGGAGCTTCCACCGATTGATGTGTCAGCCATGATACAGGAGGAGACCCGGGAGTGCTACAACTGTCGAGAAATAGGTCACCTGAAGTCGACTTGCATTAAGCCACCGAAGGTGAAGAAATCAGGAAGACGTTGTCAGTCTGGAGATTGCGGTCGTAGTCGTGGTCGTGGCTATGGGGGCCGAAGAGGTGGAAGAGGAGGCTACCGGGCAAATCTAATGGTAGCAGAGGAAGAGAGAGAAGTAGGTGTGATCTTCACTGGTGAGGACCATGAGATTTTGGAGATAGTGAAGAGGAAGCAGGGAGCGGCAGGTGTTGGAGACAAAAAGAGTGTGATCGAGGATGCATCAACTTCATTTTTGTCTAGGGGTAACACCGCTACATCCACCACTAGATCACATGCTCTTGCCTCTATATCCACCACTAGATCACCAGAATGGATAATAGATTCTGGTGCATCTCGACATGTGACAGGTAATGCTAGGGAGTTCTCTTCTTATACTCACCTAGCAGTGCCAGAGAGCATCCAGACTGCTGATGGTACAGCACACCCTGTGGTTGGTAAGGGTACAGTGAAATGTACCAACTCTGTGACTTTGTCCAATGTTTTGTATGCTCCTTCATTTCCAGTAAATCTTTTATCCATTAGTGCCATCATACTCCAACTAAAATGTGTTGTTTTTTTTTTATATTCCCAAGGTGATCTTTCAGGAGAAGGGGACTGGCCAGAGACTTGGGACTGGCACGTGGCGTAGTGGATTGTGTTACTTGGATCGTGAGGGGATAGATTCAGCCTTGGCATCTATGGTAGAGAGGACAGGAGTAGGAGGATCTAGGATGAGTGTTGAGAATGTGTTGATGCTGCATCATCAGCGTATGGGACATTCGTCTTTTGGTGTTTTGAGTCGTCTATATCCGTCTTTGTATGAAAAGGCTGATAAACAGAAACTTGTGCGTGATGCTTATGAGTTTGGTAAGCTGACTAGGAGCTCCTATGTTAGTTCGGGCAATAGGAGTTCTTGTGGTTTTTATTTGATACATTCGGATGTTTGGGGACCTTGTTCCACGAGTTCTATGAATAATTATCGTTATTTTGTGACATTCATTGATTACTTTTCTCGTGTTACTTGGTTGTATTTGATGAAAAATAAGAGTGATGTTCTTGGGTGCTTCAAAGACTTTCATAGGTCTATTCATACTCAATACGGGGCAGTGGTCAAGGTATTGAGGTCTGATAATGGGGCAGAATATACCAACATAGCGTTTAGGGAATACTTGTCAGCTCAAGGAATACAACATCAGACTACATGCCCATACACACCGGCTCAAAATGGGATAGCAGAAAGAAAAAAACAGACATCTTCTAGAGGTAGCTAGAAGTATGATTATCTCAATGAATGTCCCAAAGCAATTGTGGGGGCAAGCAGTGTGGACAGCCGCGCACTTGATGAATCGGATTCCCTTAAGAGTGTTGGAGTGGAAGTCTCCATGTGAAATGTTGAAGGGAGATAATGGTAGGATCTTGCCATTGAAAGTGTTTGGTTGTGTATGCTTTGTGAAGGACAACAGACCATTCGTTTGAAAGCTTGATCCCAGAGCTGTGAAGTGTGTCTTTGTGGGATATTCTGCTACCCAGAAGAGTTATGTTTGTTGGAGCCCGTAGAGAAGAGGTTGTTTGTGAGTATGGATGTGCATTTTTGAGAGTTCAAGCCATATTACACACTGGAGGTGACTTCACCCTTCGGTGACTCGCCCAATACTAGAGGTATGAGGCGAGAGGGGGACAATGGTGAGAGGTTGGTGAATGTGGGACAGATTCCTTTATCGATTCCTTGCCCTGTTGGGAGGGGAGGATTGGTTGAGAAGGAGAATGAGGAAGAAGAGGAGGAGGAGCCCATGGGTGAGGATCCCATAGGTGGAGAGCCTCGAGGTAAGGAGCCCATAGGTGGGGAGTCTCGATCTCAAGGGGAGCTGAGAGTGTATACCAGGAGAAGGAGACAGAATGAGGTACCAGTGCCAGCGCCTGCAATACCACTTGTGCCATCTAGTCCCTTGTCCCAACCTGTCCCGACTTCTGAGACACCTCCACCATCCTCAGACTCATATTACACAGGTGATATGATTCCTCTCACTTCTCCTCCTACTCCCATGACATTAAAGAGGACATCTCGCAGTAATGCGGGGGTTCCCCCTGATCGTTATGGTTTTCCACATGATATTGCTCAGTTTGTCTCATACTCTAACATATCACCTGCACATGGAGCATTCATTGCATCTTTGGACTCTGTTACTTTACCCAAGTGTTGGCAGGTTGCTAAGGAGGAACTAAAGTGGAAAGCGGCTATGCAAGAAGAACTTGGAGCTCTTGATAAGAACAAAACTTGGGAGATTGTGACACTACCACCAGGTAAGAAGGCAGTTGGGTGCAAATGGGTGTTCATAGTGAAGCAGACCCCAGAAGGGAAGATTGATCGCTACATGGCACGGTTGGTGGTGAAGGGGTATAGTTAGACATATGGCATTGATTATGATGAGACATTTGCAGTAGTGGCGAAGATGAGCACAGTCAGGACACTTGTTTCCCTTGTAGTTAATGGGGGTTGGAAGCTACACCAGTTGGATGTGAAAAATGCATTCATTCACGGAGATTTGCTAGAGGAGGTGTACATGGAGATCCCCCTAGGTTTTGGCACGGCCCAAACAGTAGGCAAGGTATGTAGACTGAGGAAGTCACTATATGGGTTGAAACAGTCTCCTAGAGCTTGGTTTGACAGGTTAAGGAGGGCTATGGTAGGCATGGGCTATCAGCAGATCAATGCCGATGACACAGTGTTCTTCAGACGACATGGTGGTCACATTACTATGCTCGCTGTGTATGTGGATGATATGATTATCACTGGTGATGATGAGGGTGAGATTGCTCAACTGAAGACAAAATTGGGCAAAGAATTTGAGGTAAAGGACCTAGGGCAGCTTAGATATTTCCTTGGAATTGAGGTGACTCATGGAGCTGAGGGGATTGTCTTATCTCAAAGGAAATATGTGCTAGGCTTGCTCACAGAGACAGGCATGTTGGGGTGCAAGCCTGCAGTTGCACCTATTGATCAGAAGTCCAAGCTGAGTGCGGAGGCAGGAGAGTCAGTTGATCATGAGCAGTATCAGAGGTTGGTAGGCCGACTGATCTATCTGAGCCACACTCGTCCTGACATATCATTTGCAGTGAGTGTGGTGAGCCGCTATATGCACGACCCTAGGAAGGGTCACATGGATGTAGTGTATCAGATTCTGAGGTATCTGAAGAGTGCACCAAGAAAGGGGTTGATCTTATGGAAGAATGGGCATTTAAACATCAAGGGCTATTGTGATTCTCACTGGGCGAGTTGTGCCGATGACAGGAAGTCCACATCTGGATACTGCATGTTTGTAGGAGGCAATTTGGTCTCCTGGAAGAGCAAGAAGCAATTGGTGGTTGCCAAGTCGACAGCAGGCAGAGGCAGAGTACAGGGCCATGGCCTTAGGAGTTGTGGAGATGTTGTGGTTGAGAGCTCTATTAGTAGAGCTCAAGGTGGACGAAGGAGCCCAAATGAAGCTGTGGTGTGATAACAAGTCTGGAATTAGCATTGCCAACAATCCTATGCAACACGACAGAACCAAGTATATAGAGATTGATAGGTTCTTCATCAAAGAAAAGCTGAATAGTGGAGTTTTATCAGGTATGTGTCTCATGCGCGTCTCACGGACCATGGTGCAATTTTATCAGGAATGTGTCTGACATGGGGTACGAGTTCCAATTTGAAGTATCCGAGTAACTAAGCCGAATATGGATCCCCTCAAGTAACCCAAATTTTGAGTTTGAATCTGGACCATCCGATCTGTTTTGACACAATATTAAAGATTTCTGGATTCAGATCAAATGGTCTGGATGTAAGCTGAAAATATTATGATACCTTAGAGGATGCGGATCAGATAACAAATTAGCTGAAACCATGCTGTTTCGATTCTTTTACCCTTTACATTTTGTTATTTTCTTGTGTGTGAAGTGTGAAGTGTCAAATTTTACCCCCGGTTGAAAGTATTAGATCAAATGGATCGGGTTCGGTCTGTTCCATGGCATGCAAAAATGGTTTAGGCCTAGTGAGGAATTCTTGGGCCTTATTTAATTTATAAGTTAATTACACAATTAAATGGAGCCCAGTATGGTGGATTTCCATTCCAGTTAGGAGTTTTAATAACCAAACTATCTGTAAATTAAATTGTGTAGAAAGGCCTTGGGTTGTTACAATTTACAATCATAGATTCAATTAATTGTAGATTATTAATTGGCATGGCAGTAAATTAATTAATATCAGAAATTATAACTTTTGGAGAAACACTTAATATTCGGGAGAAATTGTATGTCCTCATACGAAAAGTTGAATTTTAATAAAGAAAGATCCATACATATACTTGTATAGTTGAATACGTTGCTTGTTAGGTGAAATATTATTGTACAACGAGAGCAAAGGTAAAAATCACACATTAATAATGTCGCACATAGGCACATAAAAAAGGACAAATGAATTACATTGAATTTTTTTTTACAAAACATAGAGGATGTCACAACAAACAACATATAGTGAATTGAATAAAGATAAACCACAATTTAAATTTCATTCATGATATTATGAAATAAAAGAAAATAATACAAGAGATATATAAATATAGGTGTACACTTAGTGCAATTATTGTTTGTAGTAGCTAAGTGTACCATATAAGGTTTGGATAAATGTAAGGACAAACAATAAGATGCCCGCGATGACGGAGATAATTATCCATGTATTCGAGCAGTAGCGTTTCTTGAACTCTCCAATTACTCTATTGATACTTTTTTTATGATGTTTATTCACTTGCTCCTCCAAAATGGACAGCTCATACGGCATCGAGAGATCATTGGGAATAAAATTTTTGAGCTCATGTACAAAACGCAAAACATCCTTGTCGTCAAACGTTGTGCTTGGGATGACACCATTTTCTCGCAATACTCTTGCATCTTCTTCTGTTTTTACCAAGCACGCCATGCATGCAGCATAGGTCGTGAAGGACATTCGACAATCCATGTACCTCCTCCGTTCATATATTAAAAGATCTTCATAGAGTTTAGTGCTGTATTGGAAAAGATGCAAGGGTGTTAATTGCATAACTGATCCAGATAATCTCTTGTTGTCAGAGTAAGACACACCAATGGAGCCAACCTCATCGTTTACAAAAACTGTTTGAGATAATATCAAGTCTGTTGCAGTAGGTATATGGAAGTTGCAAATCAACTTGGTTGGATCTGTCAGAAACTCTCCATCCGAGGATCGAGACCAATTGAAGATGTGTAATAGATGTTTGAAGCCACCTTCAGGAATGGTACCACCATCCACTTTAGACGTATAAACTCTCAGATATCTTGGAAAGCATGGAAGTGCGAGTTTGTGGATTGGGGTATCTAAAAGCTTGCCGATGTTGGAAAAAACTGTATACACGGCTTCAATAACAAACCAAGGTATTTGGTAGTTCATAGTCAACATGTAAATTTGGTGTTTCACTGGATCTTTATTGCAAAAGGTGAATAAATTTCCAAGGTCATTATGCGTTAGACCTTTTGTAAAACTAGTTTGGTCATCCATTTTATCCGCAATAACCTTTCTGTACTCTCCCCCTGGGAAGTAAACCATCGTAAATATTAAGAAACAACTATGGATCAATAGGTGTTCTATGAAATGTTTGTTATTTTCGGCTGTCCGAAATTGTACATCGACCCCATCATAGTAACTCCAGGCTCGATCTACCTTCGTTTGCATGTATTTTAGGTATGAACGTACTTCAAGACCAAACCAGTGCGTCATACATGCAACATAGTGCCACTTTTGGGTTTCAGGTAAGAAAGAGGCCCCAAAATCATCCCAAGATTCCCATTTACCTATTATTGATGGATGTTCTTCCCTGTCGCTATCCATTGATGGTCTGGCTGCAAGGGAGTTGCCAGGGTTCTGTAGTCGACCTTCGATCTCCACAGCCCATTCATCTACTGGTTCTTCGGAATCATCTATTGCATCAACTTGTATTGTATAATTACTCGTTTCTTGGGAATAATCACTCATTTCAGACCCTCTTCACGATTAATCCACAAATAATTGCTTTTCTGAAATAAAGTGGAACGTGATTAAATATTGAATACGTACGTATGGATGCTAATTGAAGAATGGCAAAACCATATCCAGGTTAATCAGAAGTAAAACTAGATATGTCAAAAAAAATGGTTCAAACTACGGATCAGTGAGGGTATATGTTTTATATCCAATAAAATTAATCTTACTCTACTCTTATCCGGAAAAATAACGGGTAAGAAACAAATTATGGTAATATCAAATAAATTTATAGCTTATATATTTTAATTAAAAATATAATAAATAAAATTTTATATTAAATAAATAAAACATTATTTTTGTACCATTAATTAACATGTAAATTATTAAATTAAAAAATTGATTTAAATATTTAATTAAATAAAAAATATAAAATGTTGGCCAAATTAATTTTATCATAATGTACGAAACAAATATTTTAGAAAATTTACAATGTAGTCGTAATAATAAATTTCATATAATTATATGTATAAAAAATTATCTTATATAATTTTATTTTTTTGAAAAAAGTGGAAACTCCACCAATTTTCTATTAAAACAGAAAACCATTTCATATATAATTTTATTTTATCAATTACCCTCTAATTGAGTATGGAATAGCTCTTATCTATATCCTTATCCAATAAGTTAACAAAAAAGTTTCTCACATGTATCCATACTAGTTAAATTAACAATTTTTTTTTACTTGATCCTACCTATTTTATGAAATGCGATATGGATCAGGTCAACATATAAAAAAGTTGTATTGACATTCTAGGTAAAACGATAAACGAAAATTCGTCCATAATTCCACCTTAAATAACAAAGGTCAACATAAGATGACAGATGATACATATAATTATTCAGACTGAGATATGTACTTTTCTATTTTAGACTATAACTTAAATTTCAGCCACATTTTAATATGTAGAATACAACTTATAAATGTGAATACTATTTTCCATTTTGCCGAAATTGTGTTATTAAATATTTTAGTCTAAATATTATTAATTGCCATTTGACTAAGTGCAAGATTTAAGTCCTTGAAACAGTTAAAGATTGAAACGTAGAGTTAAGCCTAGATATATAAATATTGTTAGAAATTAACGAGGCACTCTGCTTAATACTTAAAACTAGAATTCAGATCACTATACATGCAGTCTTATAATGATCTACACATATCTACCACAAACTAAATCTTGATTTCTCACAACTAATCCAACGATACAAATGATTAAATGAACACTCATTGCACCGTATTTCATAATCAGTACCATGCATACTCTTATCTATGGGTTTCCACATTTTCAAAAGTCGATTTCCATCCCCGTCAAATCCCATCCTGTGTAATTCCATGACATCCGAACAGGCCCTAATAGATAACGGCCTGAGTAACTCTTCTAAAGTAAAGTGACCATTTACTATATATGAGATGCAAAAATTGACAAAACACTAAGAAAACAAAAAAGGGCACACATTCTCTAGGATATGAAGCTAAAAAGTTTCCCAACACAACTATTCAGAAAGACATCTAGTAAGTATATATACACTAAACCTGTTGTGAAAACATACCGTTGGGAGGATCCACAATAGATATAAAAAATAGTATAAAAGAAATTTAAGATGCTGAGAATTAGAGAGAAAATATAGAGAGAGATATACCCCAAGATGAGAGCTCGCTTTTCTCCTTCTCTCCAGCTCTTTCTGTGTCGAGGATGCGAAATTAGAGAACTCAGGACATTTTTATAGGGAAGTGATCCACTACTTCGCACTCTGTGTCTTTTATCTTGTCTAGTCTATGGAAAGGATCTAAAACATGACCGATCGGAGTATCCAAAATAGAAACCAAAATTAGTATATATAAAAAAAAGTAAAGATGCTGATAATTAGATAGAAAATGTAGAGAGAGAGAGCTATACCCAAGATGAGAGCACGCTTGTCTTCTTTTCACGAGCTCTTTCTGTGACGAGGAGGTGAATTTGAAAACCTATGACTACTTATAGGGAAGTGGAGATGTGAACAAGAGAAGGCTACATATAGTATGTAGATCCTCTGCTTCGCACTCTTATTAGTAGTCTTTCTGTATAGCAAGCTGTGTAGGTTCAACAATTACACGTTAGGTCAACGGATCTAAAATATAGTTAGAAGTGACTTAGTCATTTTTATATATAAAAAATATATATTTTTTTTATTATAATTTATTATAATTTTTATTTTATTTATAAACAAAGTTATATACTATCGTAATTTATTCAGCATCTCAAATTTCAACTTTCTTAGTTTTGCACTCAAGTCAGAATTAAAAGATTCCATAATTTGTTTCATTTGTCTTCTGTTTGTAAGACAAAAAAAATTGCCAATAGGTTGTATATTATAATTTTTATATTTATAAAATATTATCAACAGCCTGTCCAACCACAAGCCATATGATTAGATCCGTAGTAGTCGGAAACATCACCAAAAAATTTTGACAACGAATTAACAACTGCTAATATAAAACAAATCACATTAATTATTTGACTTTTTATCTACATATTTTTGTACGTCGATAGAATTATGTAGTATATGTGAAATGAGTTACTGCAGAAATTTTTTTGTGTATGAAAACAGAGCACCACTCACTCCTATTTGGACAGATTCACATAATATCTTCCTATGTTTCGCACATCGCCACGTGGGGCGGTGAGGATCCAGTCACTAAATTATGCTTAAAAACACGAGGTCTCAACCCTAGTTTTAATATATGCACGAGCAGACTTGATTCGTATGAAATTTAAAAAATAATAGAATTAATTGTTCGCAGGGACGGAATTAGAAAATTAAAATTGGAGAGCTCAATGAATAAGTGGCATGTAATTTTAATTTATGAGAAGGGCTACTAGTAATAAATTTTGTAAAAATTAACTACTTCAAAGGTTAAAAATACAAAAATTTAATTTATGAGGGTGCTTAGCACTATTTCTCATATATGATGTTCCGTCCCTGATTGTTGGTATTTCCTTACAGATATATTTAAACTTTTATAAATTTTTAATTTCAAAAATAATGTCGGTGTGTTAATATATACAACACATGCATGCATATTAAATGAGTTTCTTGGTTTTGGTCCTCTAAAGTCAGAAAAGGTCTCGTAATTAGATTCATTCTTCTTCTCAATCAGAGAAGAAAATAAATGGGATGGAGTAATATCAATATCATAGGGAGTCGTATATTTTGAATTTAAAACTCGAGCTTGCAAGTCTAGTATTAATAAATGTAGAAGCAGAGTTGACTCCTCTCAAATTAAAATTTAAGAGAGTTAATTTTGGATATATCCTCACGTATATTTCTAAATATTCAATCCAAACTGCTAAACATTATCTTTATATTAAAATGTGCTTTGACACACCAATTTTATATTTGTTGAAAATTTTTAGTACATTTTACTGTTTTAGATAAGTTTATACTATATTTTATTGTACTTTTAGATAATTTTGGACTATCCAAAACAGTAATTTTGTATCTATCTATCAAAAATAGTGACATTTTTTTAAAAAATACAAAATTTGATATCCAATATTATATAAAATTGTTAAATTAAAAATTTTTATAAAGTTTTAATTAAATAAAAAAATATAAAATATTGGACATATTAATTTTATCATAATGTAAGAAACAAATATTACATAAAATTTTATAAAATCAATGTAGTCATAATAATAAATTTGATATAATTATATATATAAATAAAAAATTACCATATATAATTTTATTTTATCAATTACCGTGGTCTAATTAAGTACAGAATAGCTCTTATCGGTCTATATCCTTATCCGATAAGCTAACAAAAAAGTTTTGCACATGTATCCGTACTAGTTAAATTAACGATTTTTTTTACTTGAACATATTTGTTTTATCAAATACGATATGAGTCAGGTTAACATATAAAAAAGTTTTATTGACATTCTAGATAAAACAATAAACACTGATAAGAAAACTTTGTACATAATTCCACCTTAAATTAAATAACAAAGGTCAATATGAGATGACAGATCATATATATAATTAAATCAGACATTAAGATATATAATTAAATCAGACATTGAGATATATACCTTTCTTTAATTTTTAACTAACTTAAACTTCAGCCACGTTTCAGTATGTATAATACAACTTATAAATGTTTATATTATTTTCCATTTTGCCCAAATTGTGTTATTAAATATTTTAGTCCAAATATTATTAATTAATTTCCATTTGACTAAAAAACAAGATTTAAGCCCTAGAGAGAGTTAATGATAGAAATGTATAGCGCTAAGCCTAGATATACAAGAAATGATACAAACGAGGCACTCTGCCTAATACCTATACTAGAATTCAGATTACTATACAGTCATAAAATGATCTTCAGAAATCTAATGCAAACTAAATCTTACTAATAGATAAACAGCCTGATCAGTAACAGATCTAAACTAATAACAAAAGCAAAAGGCACACATTCACTGGGATATGAAACTAACAAATCTCCCGGCACAATTATTCATAACATCAAGTCAGCATACACACACACACACTGAACATGTTGTTATAACTAACCGATAGGACAAATAAAAATTAATATAAAAGAAAGATGCTGGGAATTAGAGAGAAAATGTAGAGATAAGTACTAAAGAGGAGAGGACGTCTGTCTTGGTCTCTATGGCTTTCTCCAAATGATGAGAACGCGAATTAGAAACCAAGGAGAGGCAAATGGTCAAGTGGGCAAGAAAAGACTATACAGATCCTCTGCTACACATTCAAAGTCTCTCTGTGTAATGAACTATTAGACTATTATACGTCGGGATACAAAAGGTCCCATCAAATTTTCTTTATTATACTTCATTTTCTTTATTATACGTCGGGGTGTTTTTCCGCTCATCAAATTCTTGATAAGCTTAACTAAAATACATATCAAATATACTCAAACGGCTAACTCAAATTAATTAATTGTTGAAACTGATTTACTTTATGAGTGATGTGTTTACATGTCAAATTTATAAATTTGAGAATTAATTTAATATGACTCAAGCAATCAAAGAACCGACTTTTAGTCTAGTAGCAAATGACAACCCTCTATTAGGAGGTCGTGAGTTCAAAATTTAAATAAAAGATTCTTTATTGACATATTCATACCCATATAAATTTTATAGCTTATATGATTGTATTAAAAAAATATAACAAATTAATATTTATATTAAATATAAAATTATTTTTTGTACTATTATTTTAAAATGGAAATTATTAACTAACTAAAATGATATAAATTTTATATTAAATAAAATGAAATAAAATGTTGCACAGATTAATTTTATCATAATTTACGAAAAAAAAGTTATATTATGTTCTAAAATCAATGTAGTAATAATAATAAAACTTATATAATAATGCGTACAATTAAAATATTATCATATATATATAATTTTATTTTATCCATTATCCTATAACGAATACGAAATAGCTTTTATCCATAACCTTGTCTGATAAGCTAACAAAAAGGTTTCTTTCCCGTATCCATACTAGTTAAATTAACAAGAAAAATTCTTACTCCTTACCAGTTAAATGGATAAAAATATTTCATTGACATCCTAGGTAAAACAACAAACACTGAAAATAAAACTTCAGACATAATTCTCATCGTTAGGTTCAATATGAGATGACATATCACCGAAATTTTTATATGCAACATGGTATGCAGTATGTTATGCAACGTGACAAAAAAGAAAGAGACAAAACAAAACGTGGGTGGTGTGTTATGCAACGTGCCCAAAAAAAAGAAGGAAGTATGTCGATTTGCTGAATAAAATGGCAGCCCAACGGACCAGGTCCGCCAAATAAAATGGCACGCAGACGCGTTCTTCTAGATCCGTCGTTTCAGTTGGCGAACGTAGCAGATTTTAATTTTTTCAGAAAAAGTGGTTATTTGGTTTATTTTTTTTTTAATATGGTATAAATAAAAATTTGGGGATATCATATATATAATTAATCAGAGAATGAGATATATACCTTTCTTTTATGGGATATTATAACGTACCCCGCTTAAACGTCCCCTAACTATCTCCGGTTAAACCCTGCTTAAATCTCACTTTCCATTTCCGACTGTTATCAACTGTAATTAACTGACCTCCCGTGTATTATGAGCTTTAATGAACTGAAATCAGGCGAACCCCACTTCAGATTTGAATTTGCTCTTTCCATTTGGCGACGCGCGTTTCCTTCTCCGGCGATTTTCTTCCTTCTCCGTTGATCTCCCGCATCTCATGCGTTTTGCTTACCTTCCTCTCCGTCGATCTCTTCCTCCGTCGGTCACTGCCTCCTTCTATCTCTTCATCTCTGTTGAATCAACTTCGTCGATCGGTCACTGCCTCCTACTTCTCCGTCGATCTCCTTCTTCTCCATCGATCAGCGATCTAAATTTCTTCTTTTTTCTCAGGTAAATTTTTCATTTTGATCTGTCAATTGCGATGTTCAATTTGATCTCCGGCGACTTGCTCCTTTCGTTGGCTAGTAATCGCATCATCGCTTCCGATCTGGTAAACTTGCGCTCCATCACCTTCAATTTTGAGTCCGATCTCTCCCGGATTGCCGTGTCAGACGACGGTCGCCTCTTGTTCGCTGCCGACTCCACCGACAAAGGCCGTATTTATCTCATAAGCATGCCTTCGAGAGCGATTTTACATCGCATTACTTTCAAGAAGTGAGTCTCGGCTGCACGATTCAGCTCCGATAGGTCGCTTCTAGCCGTCAGACTTGCGCTGATCCAGATTTTTCTCCATCGATATCTTCCTCCATCGGTCACTGCCTCCTTCTATCTCTTCATTTCCGTTGAATCCTCTCAGGTAAATACTTTCTGCTCTTAATGATAAATATTTTCTGATTTTACGGATGAATACTTTGTGGATGTGAGATGCATACTGTCTTGGTACGAAATTCACACTTTATCCTTTCCTTTTTTGACAGATGAATATTTCATAACTGAAGGTAGCTTTAATCCATCCAAATTTTGATTTATGATCTAATTTCAAATTGAAGGTAGCTTTAATCCATCCAAAGTTTGATCAGAATGGGACGAGTACATCACCGGTGCTGAAATAGTCGATGCTCTGACACACCTCAATCTCAACTTCCAACTTCGACGATCTTAGTTTTGATCTCTACATTCTGCCGATCTCAGTTTATCAGGTAATCAGATTGTCACGCGTTCAGGCTATGGTGATTTGGATTTCAGGTAAATCAATAATTCGATCTCAATTTAATTCTTACCTTTGATCATTCTCTTCTAATTCGTATTTGTGATTTCTGTTGGAAGCATCAGGCAGCTATATTTGTAGTTGTTTTTCAATGTATTTTGATTATGTTGAACTTTTGATGCCTATTTTCATACGACTTGATGATCTGTTGTGATAATGATGAATACTTGATGATTATATGTGTGTTCTATGTTAATTTGTCTATTTTTTAGTTAAAATTTGCTGAATTAAATACTTGAGCATATGATATATATAGGATGAATATTTTATAATTATGAAATGCATACTTTCTTGATACAATATTCACACTTTATTCTCTCTTTTTTATGACATATGAATATTCAATAACTCTCGCTGAATAAACAATTTTTACTCCTCTTAGGTAAGTAGTTTAGATCTTAGGAAGAGAAACTGAAAAATATTATATATGGTGTTTTTTCAGGTACCATGTGTTCTACTTATAACATAGTACTATTTTTATTATTTTTTGCAAATTCTAAATAATGTATTACCTTGGTTAGTTATGGATGAATACCTTTCTTAAGGAAAATCAATATCTTTTATGTTATTGTTGAATACTTAGTATGACAGTTACTTATAGAGTTTTTTATAATTTCAAATGAATACTTCTTGTATCAAGATGAATGCTACTTATGTATTAGTTGAATGCTTAATATGACAGGTTCTTGTGAGTTTTTATAGTTGTTAATGAATACTTCTGTTATATTGATGAATACTATTTGTGTATTAGTTGAATACTTTGTATTGTACTGACTGCATATTTTAAATTTATAGGTTTTTGGAATGTATGAATGGTGTTAAACCAGGAGGGCATTCTTACTAATCAATGTGGAAGCATTGAATTGAGAATTAAGCGTGTATTTGGATCTGAAACTACTCAAAGGTACTGTTCTTGGCATATATTACATAAGTTACCAACAAAACTTGGAAGAAGGGAGAAGGAAAGTAATGTATCTGCTCAAGAGAAGAAAAGTAATATATCTTAGCATATAT